>CM060912.1:126036492-126636492 GCA_030737875.1 Allium sativum | reverse complement strand
CTTCGTACTAGGCGAAGAAGGGGCACGCTTACTGAGTGATTGTAAGAGATCCAAGTGAGACAGACGGTGTGGGAGGTGCAAACCGACCAGGGACATGTGCGTGCATGGGCCGGGCAGAGGGGGCTAAGACGACTGTGACACTAGTAGATATGGTTGTGCACATCTTGGATTGCCACTTTAGGAAGTGATACCTCCTAATATGGGGCCAGCACAGGATATCTACGGAGTAAGGAGCCGATCGATTAGGGTAGTGGTTAGGGTACACTCGGACGTATGCCCTAAGTCCTACCAACTTATAGTGGAAGGGATCATCTCATTTCAGTTATACTAGTAATAGTGCAGAGTAATCATTAGTGAGGCACATACACCTTATCTTGCTTACCTTGTCACATCTGCCATTTATGTAGTAATCTCTCTCTTATCCACTTTATATGCCTATCATGTTGCTTTTATTTATCTACTGGCTAAAAGTAACTAGACTCGCCAGACTTTATGTCTGACCCTGTTGTTTCTCCTTCTTTCTTCCGTTCCCCCCAGGTTCTCAGGGAGTAAACACTCAGACTTAATCAGGACTCAGATATCATCTTGCTAGGAGCTACTTCTGAAGTATGGCTCAAGTTCTTGTCTCTACTCTGGCTTAGCTCTTTTAATTGGGGAAAATTATGCTTTTTATTTACTTATGTACTCTGATGGTGCAAGACAAAAGTTATTTTATTGTAATGGTTTTTGTGACTTATGAAATTGTGGACCACGGTATTATACTTTATGTTTGAAATAAAAATTTAAATTTTCCGCTGCTGCCTTATTTATATCTGTCTTGTAATTATTCTGTGTTTGTTTACCTATAGCGCTTCACGAAACTTAATGCACTCCCTTAGTGAGTGGCATTAACGGATGTGGGGTGTCACACTTTGTATCAGACTGAAGGTTACCAGATTAGATAAAAGTTTTTGGAAATTATTTTTAAAAAGGTATTAAAAGAAAGCATTTTCAAAAGAAAAGTCTGTTTTGAAATACATTCCCCAAAATGCCATATATACTATCCTTCGGTCCTTTATCTAAATTTCTTCCTTTTCCCTTTTTCAGCATGTCCGGGGAACAAAACATCCCTAATATTCCAGAGCGCATCACAATACCTGGATGGTTCCGTAGGTATTTGGACGCCACGGTGCCGGCCGAAGGCTAAAGAGATGTTCCTCCCCCAGCTGCACCAGTCATTCCTCCTCCTCCCCTTCCAAGAGCTGACAACTTTGCCAAGATCTGCAAAGACTTCCGAGCTATAGGAGGAAGGCCATTCCAAGGGAACGAGACATTCGTAGAAACTCAGAATTGGCTTAAGGAGACCGAGGCTTGTTCGTAATCTTTGAAGTGGCAGACCGAAGAAAATTTCAGTTAGTTGCTTGACTGTTAAAGGACGAAGCGTCATTTTGGTGGGAAATCACCCAAGTTGGACGTCCGGTGGAAACTTAGGAAGATTTTTGATAGAGGTTCGAAATGAAATTTCTTTCCCAAGCTGAGAGGAGCATACAGATGGAGAGGTTCTTAGCACTTAGACAAGGAAATTTGATGGTAAAGGAGTATGTGAACAAGTTCAACCAGCTGGTAAGGTTCGGGTTAGAGTTGGTGGATACACTGCATAATAAGGCTTTGCGGTTTGATAAGGGGCTGAATGAGCCTCTATATGGTTTAGCTATGTCCCGTATTCCAATGGGGGCCACCTTTGAAAAGCTTGTTGATATAGCCCTAATGCATAAGGAGGACAAGGGAGAAAAGAAGGAAACAAAAGCTGAGGGGACATCGCAGAATAAGAAGGTGTGGCCCAAGAAGGGGCAGCAATAACAACAGAAGAAAGGAGGGAAAGATGATAAAGGCAAGGATAAGAGGAAATGTCACAATTGTGGGAAGGAGGGTCACTTGATCAAAGATTGTAAGAGAAGGAAGGCCAATTGCTTTAATAGTGGAGAGGTCGGACACTTCTCCAAAGACTGCCCGAAGAAACAGGGATCGCAGGGATAAGGTCAAAGAGCAGGGACTTCTGGAGGGCAGGTGCATGCTCTCGCGATCAATGCTCTTGAAAGAGGCAGAAAAATTTCCGTAGAAAGTTTAGTTTCTCTTTCGAACCATCCAGTTAGAACACTTTTTGATTCTGGTGCTTCACACTCGTTTATATCTAGTTCTGTGGTTGAATCTCTGCACTTAATTACTAGTATGGTAGCAGATCCCGTAGTTGTTTCAAACCACATTAATGGTTTGGCTCATTTATCGATGATTTGTCGGGGTATGAAAATATCTGTGTTAGGCGTCGAGTTTGAATGCGACGCGTATGTGCTCGGTTTTATGGGCTATAGGTTGATTCTAGGAATGGATTGGCTTACCACGTATGGGGCCATTCTAGGTTGTGAGAAGAGGGTTGTTAGACTCATGACTTGTCATGGGAAGGCCCTCGAAGTTTCTTGTGATCCCCAAGGGTCTGTTATGCTTAGCTTCCTAGAATCTCTAGATGCATCCATAGATGATTTGCAATCTGTTCTAGTGGTTCGAGATTATTCCGATGTTTTTGTAGAGGTATAGGGTTTACCTCCACAGCACGAGATTGACTTCCGCATATACCTGGTGGACAATGCAAAGCCAGTTGCATTGCCAGTACGCCACATGGCTCCATGGGAAAGGAGGGGGCTGAGTAAGCAAGTAGGGGAGCTACTTTAGAAAGGGTTTATCAGACGAAGCATATCGGAATGGGGTGCTCCAGTAGTATTTGCAACTGAAGTGGATGGTTCACTTCATTTGTGTGTTGACTATAGAGAATTGAATAAGCTCACCAAGAAGAATAGGCACCCACTTCCGAGGATTGATGATTTATTTGATCAGCTTGTTGGTGCCTCGGTTTTTCTCAGTTGGACTTGGCTACAAGGTTCCATCAGTTGAAGATGGCTGAGGACAACATAGATAAGACTTCTTTCAGAACTCCGGATGGTTTCTTTGAATGGCTAGTTATGCCTTTTGGATTGAAAAATGCCCCCGCCTATTTTGTTGATTTGATGAGTAGGGTGTTTCGGGAGTTCCTAAACAAATTTGTAGTAGTCTTTGTTGATGATATTTTGATCTTCTCCAAGAATGAAGAAGAGCATGCTCAACATTTGAGAGAATTTTTGAAACCTCTCCGTGACCATCAGCTTAAGGCAAAGTTCTCCAAATGCCATTTTTGGAGTAAAGAGGTGAGATTCTTTGGGCATGTAGTCTCCAAAGAAGGGATAGCTATAGATCCCGTCAAGGTGGTTGCAGTGCAAGATTGGCGGATTCCTAAAAATGCAACCGAGGTGAGAAGCTTTCTTGGGTTGGCAGGTTATTACAGGAAGTTCATTAAGGACTTCGCAAAGATATCAGCCACTCTCACCAGGCTAACAAAGAAGAATTTGGCATTCTCATGGGACATAGACTGTGACGGTGCTTTCTAACGACTGAAAAGGGCTCTGACAACAGCCCCAGTCTTGACCTTGCCTGATGGAAGTAAAGTGTTTACTGTTTAGACTGATGCGTGTGGTACAGGGCTTGGTGCGGTTCTGATGCAAGAAGGGAAAGTAATATGTTATGAGGGTAGATAGTTGAGAGTTCATGATAAGAACTACCATACCCATGATCTAGAGCTAGCTGCCATAGTATTCGTGTTAAAGTCACGGCGTCATTATTTACTTGGGGAGAAGTTCGAGTTATACACCGATCATAAATCTCTCAAATATCTATTCTCACATAAGGATCTCAACTTAAGGCAACAACGGAGGATGGAGTTCTTAGCTTCATATGATTTTGAGATTGCTGATACACTTGGCAAGGGTAATATGGTGGCAGACGCACTAAGTAGGCAGAGGATGACCTTGAGTCCGTGGAGAGGAAGAGCTTGGAGTTCATATCAGTTTTTGATTTTAGACCCTCCATAGAGGTTTTTCCTGATTTGTTTGCATCCTTGGAGTTACGACCGACCCTTATGGATCGGATAGGAGCTTCGCAACAAGGTGTCCCACAAATTCTAGACATCATGGATAAGCTCAAAAGATGAGAGACTTCTAGTCACCTCAGTAGATATGCCATAGATGAAAAGGGATGGTTGCGACGAGATGGAAGGCTTTGTATTCCTCAAAATGGAAGCTTGATAAAGGCAGTCCTAGAAGAAGCCCACCATTCTAAGATGACTATTCATCCAGGTGGTAACAAGATGTATAGAGACATGAAGAGGGTTTTCTTTTGGGCTAGGATGAAGAAAGATGTGGCCGAATTGGTTTCTCAATGTTTAGTTTGCCAGCAAGTCAAAGCTGAGCAAAAGAAGCCTGGTGGATTACGTCATTCGTTGGAGGTTCCGCAGTGGAAATGGGAGATCGTCTCAACGGATTTCATTGATGGTTTTCCTAGGTCGAAAAAGGGTAATATCAGTACTTGGGTGGTAGTAAATAGACTCACTAAGAGCTCTCACTTTATTCCAGTTAAGAGTAAGAGGACGACATCATGGTTGGCAACAATTTATGTCCATGAGATAGTTCGTCTTCATGGAGTACCTTCCAGCATCGTGAGCGATCGTGACTCCATATTTACCAGCGAATTTTGGAGGAGTCTACAAGAAGCATTAGGTATACAGTTATGTTTGAGCACCGCTTATCATCCTTAAACCAATAGGCAGACGGAGAAGGTGAACAGAATTCTTGAAGATCTTTAAGACTGTGTATCCTAGACTTCGGAGGGACTTGGGAAGAGCATCTTCCTTTAGTAGAGTTTGCCTATAATAACAGTTTTCAAGCTAGCATCGGCATGGCCCCCTTCGAAGCATTGTACGGGAAACCCTGTAGATCGCCATCTTGTTGGTGGGAATCTACAGAAAGATTATTACTTGGACCAGATATGGTTAGGGAAACATCTGAAAAGATTGACCCTATTCGATGGCGGATGAAGACAGCTCAAGACCGGCAGAAGTCCTATGTAGACAAGAGTAGGACTGACACTGAATTCGAAGTGGGAGACTTGGTTTTTATCAAAGTATCACCTTTAAGGAATGTGGTTCGCTTCGGATCAGTAGGGAAGTTAGCACCTAGGTTTGTGGGACCATTTCCCATAACAGAGAGAATTGGCCAAATGGCCTACCGAGTAAAGCTCCCAGAAAATCTATTCGGTGTTCATGACGTTTTACACGTTTCTCATCCGCGGAAATGCCTACATGACACCGTAGAAGTTGTTGAGCCGAGTATGTTGTAAGAAGTCGAAGTGGAACGGGAGGCGTCAGTCAGACGAATCTTACCCGTATTCTTGGGTCAGAAGTTAAGAAGCTTCATAATAAGGAGATCAAGTTGCTAAAGGTTCAATGGGGAGATAACCCAGAAGATGCAACTAGGGAGATCGAAGACAAGATTCGTGTTGCATACCCTTTTCTTTTTGAGGGTATGTTCTTAACTCCTTTTCCTAAGTTTTATCAGTGCTTGTTTCTGTCAATAGAGTATGTCTTATCCATATTATTTTCGACCTTTAGATAGGAATCCTATGGATGTAAACATGTGTCTGAAACATGTTATGTTTGATGGATGCAAGTGTTTGCTAGTGGTTGCCTGTGGACGCATATACACACACATTAGGCATTAAGATCGGCTCAATCACTCTCATACTGCATATGGATGTGTGTGCATTTTCTTTTCTTTTATGAATGGAAATGGATAAGTTAGCATATGGATGTTGCATTTGGACGAATGAATTTGCATACATATTGGATTCATGGCACTAATATACATTGCATTAAGGAGGTCAACTGAATCAATAGACCACCTGAGCTTCGCATTAGTGTTGGGAAATATACACACACCTTCGCATATATTCATATAAGCATTAGAAATCATTAAGGACACTGGATGCCAGTGATTGGTGGATGAATAAATGGATGATGGATGGTAGAATATGCATTCTTCTCAACTTAGATATTTCAAAACGAAATCCTTTGAGTAGGGGAGAATGTAACACCCCGAATTTGTACCAACACTAAAAGAGGTTAAATTAAATAATAATTTATTTAATATTCAGAACTAGAGGAAACGGACCGCACCATTGTGTCCGTCTCGAAATTCTGGTCAAGATAGACATTTGGTTTGCGTAAACAAACACCGTACGTGGAAGTTAAGAGGGTTTTAAGTTTGTATACGCATAGAAAAATATATACATACGTATGAGTCGGAGCTGAGTCAGAATTCTATCCAGAACAGTTCGAATTTGAAAAATTCGTTAGAGCGGCAAAATTCTCGCTCTAGGGGGTCGACCCTTCTAGAGGGGTGTCAACCTAGGGGTCGACCCACCCATAGGGGTGTCGACACCCCTAGGGCTGAGGTGGCAGACGGTTTCAGAGGGCTATGCAGCTATAAATATATAGCTATTTCTCATATTTTCTTCATTGGAAGTCATGGAGGCTATATGCTGCTGGAGTGCGAACTAAACCGTTTTCTACAACAACATACTTTGCAAATCAAATTCAGAAATTCTAGATCCGTTCTTTCTCAATTCTCTAAACCTAACGCTGTGAGTTTCTAGATTACTTTTAGGTTTAGATAAATGAAAGTGAATTGTGAAAGACTGTAAATTGGATATGTTGTAAAACATGATTCTGTGCTAGTGTTAAATCATATACTATGTCATGATAGATATAATTCCCTAGATCTAATACAATTGTGGTTATTCTATTATGTTGTCTATGTGGATCTGAACTTGTAACTGTATTATGGTGAATGTACATCTATTGAACACTGGACACGCTAGATCTAGCTCTTTATGTAAATCACCTTTCACCTGTCATATTGCGATTAGTTTAAATATATTGTAAACTTGACATGTGAAGCCATTTTTAGATCTAAACATGTTGCTATATCACCCTAATTATGCTTGATCTATATAGTTGGACTAGATCTCATTATGCTGCTTTTACATCGTAGTTGCCACAAGTTTATTAGTTTTATGTCCACCTTATTATGATCGAAATTACATGTCCACTCACCTTGTTATCATGTTAAGTTTATTGTATGCTAAGACATGTTGAAAACTATCATCCTTTGTCATATTACCTTTTTCATTGTTGTGGCTAGGCTACTTTATAGCCTAGATGCCGCCAAAACACGTGCGAATACGTTAGTTAAGAAACGTCGAAAAAGGGGTTTATAATTAGCATAATTTATGTAATATTGGACATTTAATTGAAATGAGGAAACATAGAAATAATTACCTATGATGACATAGGTAGATAAAAATGGAATGTTTAATAATTAAAATTAGGAATTGTAATTGTACTTATGACACAAGGTTAGGTTGCATTAGTGGCGGAAATCTGCCCGGACCCGACCGACATATCAAGCAGCCACTAATGCTGAACCTAATGTGGGAGGTATAAGTACGTAAATACAAATCGGGCTAAGACACGAGGTTAGGCCCAACTATGGAATAAGACTTCCCGCACCCGACTGGCATATCCAGCATCCAAACGTTGTAGGCTTAATGTGGGAGGTCTAGCCCATTATAACCATAATTGGACATGGTATTGAATTGGACTACTTAACCTAATTTAAAGATTGTATGAATATGAACTTAAGTTAGGGTTAAGTAAAATTGGATGGGTAGTGGGTGGGTTTAGTAAATTAGAGGGGGTGGGTAATATTTATATATAGGCCCACGAACTTAACCCAATAAAGTTATGTAATTAAAGACACCTAGTGGTATACATAACCGGTAGATAATGTAATGAAGTTATGTAACTAATGACACCCTTTTGGGTAAGCATAACTGGTATAGGGCTATGTAATTAAAGACACCTAAGGGTATGCATAGTCAGTGAAAAACCTAGTGGATACAAGACAAGAGGGAGAGCTTGTATCATATTTTATGGGACCCATTTCAGTCAGTAACCCAGAGTACATATCAAATAAAGAACTCCATACTAGGCGGAGAAGCGGCACGCTTACTGATTGATTGTAAGAGATCCAAACAAACCAGATGGACGGTGTAGGCAGCGCAAACCGATCAGGGACATGTGCATGCATGGGCCGGGCAGAGGGGGCTAAGACGACCGTGACACCAGTAGATATGGTTGTGCACATCTTGGGTTGCCACTTTAGGAAGTGATACCTCCTACTGTGGGGCCGGCACAGGATATCCACGGAGTAGGGTGCCGATCGATTAGGACAGTGGTTAGGGTACACTTGGATGTATGCCCTACGTCCACCAACTTATCGTGGAAGGGATCATCTCATTTCGGTTATACTAGTAATAGTGCAGAGTAATCATTAGTAAGGCGCATACACCTTATCTTGCTTACCTTGTCATACCTTCCATTTACGTTGTAATCTCTCTCTTATCCACTTTATATGCCTATCATGTTGCTTTTATTTATCTACTGGCTAAACGTAACTAGACTCGCCATACTTTATGTCTGAGCATGTTATTTCTCCTTCTTTCTTCCATCCCCTCCTCCCCCCCCCCCCCAAGGTTCTTAGGGAGGAAACAATCAGACTTAATCAGGACTCAGATATCATCTTGCTAGGAGCTACGTCTGAAGTATGGCTTAAGTTCTTGTCTCTACTATGGCTTCACTCTTTTAATTGGGGAAAGTTATTCCTTTTATTTACTTATGTACTCTGGTGGTGCAAGACAGAAGTTATTTTATTGTAATGGTTTTTGTGACTTATGAAATTGCGGACCATGGTATTATGCTTTATGGTTGAAATAAAAATTTGAATTTTCTGCTGCTGCCTTATTTATATCTGTCTTGTAATTATTCTATGTTTGTTTACCTATAGGGCATTACGAAACTTAATGCATTCCCTTACTGAGTGATATTAACGGACGTGGGGTGTTACATTTCTTCTCCTTGTGAGATCATCTCCCGAACTCTTAGTTATCCATGATTGCCTTCTGAAATTCAGCTTCACTGTAGGTTCTTTGAGCTAAGAAACCGGATATGTGCTTTCTTGTTTCTCTAGCAAAAGTCTATAAAGTTCTACAAATCAGGAGAACTTCGCGATGCGTTGTTACAACTGAATGGGCTTGATTCTACCCATAGGTCATCCACTAATGCTTCCGTATAAAGAGATTTTTCCTTCGAACTTGATTGCATCCTGGACTTAAATCAGACTAATTCATTATTCTTGCTTTGTTTTGCTTCTCTAACATGAAGTTGTTGGATTCTTCCATTTCAGTAAACTAGATAGAAGCTCGTAGCAGTCCTTAAATTTATGTGGTTTTCTGTACTATAGTTGGTACGTCATTCACAATTCTTTGATCTATAAGACAGATGCAAAAGTGTATCGATATATAAAACTACTAAAACTAATATAATATAAAAGAAATTTAAAATAATAAAGTACTTACAATATCATAAGGAGCAGCCCGACATTGTTGCCTATTTTTCAATCTGGTAAATATTGCCAAACGGTTTTGACATGCAACGTTCATAACATAATACCATCCTTTTAACCATCCTCATGTCCTATTCATCGGTTCCAAAGTGTTGTAAAACTCTGCAACCCTTTCCCAAAATTTCTAACCTTTCACATTTTTTCCAAAAATACTGTCTTCGAAATGCGTGTTCATGATTTAGCAAGCGAAGCTTACTACACAAAAATAAACCTACATTACTTTTTCCTACTGTCAGCTAGCTTTTCTTCCTCTTCGACATTTTCTTTCCTAATGTCATCTATGCTAGTTTTTGTCCCCATTACATCTACATTTATATATCGTCTGTCAAAAACGCTGGTTACATATTTCCGCTTCTTCATGTTATATTTCGGGCTAGAAGGAATTATAAATTCAGCTTCTCCGTCTTCATTAATCGCCTCTTGGAATTCGTCTTACTCTTCCTTCTGCTCTGGTACTATTAACAGTTTCATTGTTAATAGGAGAATTGTGTGAATAAGAAAATTATCTCGAAGATTCTACATTGCTTCATGGTCATGAATCTTTGTCTATTGAGCATTAAAGTAATGATGTTGACTTTGACTGTTCTGCATCATCACTGACATGTACAACAAATGATCGTTGTATGCCCCTACCACAGAACGCTGATGACAATATTGTTGCGGAGCGGTAGAATGAACGGGAGGAAAGTTAGAGAAAGCGTGCGATTCGTATGGCTGGATATAAGGAAATTTTGAATAGGGTAGTATCCATACTCAAGCAATAAACCAACTGTTTGTTGTTATTTTGTTGGACGTTGGTTGAAAAATGCGATGGAATGTGGTTTGAACATTGCTTTTTTGCCCATAACCTTTTTTCCAAGTCGTTAGGATGCAGAAGACATTTTGTCGAAGTAGAAGCTGAAGAAAATATTGATATGGTTTTATGGAGGGAGGAGACGGGGAAGTGGTGAAGATATAGGTAGGAAAAATAGATTCGTTGCACTAGCCATTGGAGGCAACGATGATAAGGAGTATAACGACAAATTTTTTATCATTATACAATTATAACAGTAAAGTATTTGCCATTATAATTGTATAATGGCAAACACTTTGCCATTATACTCCACTAGCCTTTATTTTGTGAACCAGCCACTGAACTGCTTCAAAGCAGCCACGAACTAGCCACAGGGGACTAAATAAACCACATCTGAATGCTTCATGGCTTGTTTAATAACTAAGCAAGAACTGTTGGTTGTGCCTTAAACGAATAGAAGATATAATGAAGAAGGGAGAGGGAGAAGCATGGGTTTCGTAACTGATAAAAGGAGCTATAGTAGAAACTGAATATGCACATGAACGAAAATATCTAGATTCCTAAATCTCTCTAATTTACCGGGTACAGAATCTACATGATCGTCTACATATTTAAATTTGGAATAAACAATATATGGGTATATTAGAGGCTAGCCTGGTAACCGCATATCATTTAGTTAATGCAAAAACCAAACTAGATGTCCAAAAACACAAGATAAAATATATCTTCAATTTGTCGATATGAATCACTGAATACTTGTATTATAACATTTGCATGAAAATCCTTTATTTACGTTATATTGATTGTAGATACTATAAATCGATTTCAATAGAACTAGCTAAATTGAAATTCGATAAAACTAACATCGATGATTTCATTATAAAATCCCAAATAGAAATATTTAGGCTTCAAAAGTCAATATTTTAATGTTATATTATTACCTGATTTCACTTTAAAGATTCAAAATAAATAAATTTTGATTTAAACTATTGTTTTATTTCCTTATATTTAAATTGAGTGAACATACTCCAAATTTGTATTCAGAAATTGAATCCATAAATTCCTTATAATTCAAAATAAATCAAATTTCATTGTATTTTTAAACGACAAATTTACGGTTCGTTAAATTCTCCTACACCTCAAAACTTTTCAACCCAATAAGGAATAGAAAATAATTGTAGCATAATATATTCTATCTAATAATTAACTTCTACACATTTAAACTACTAATTTAGTTTAAGCATATTAGAAGAAGTTTAATCAAAAGTTATGATATTTTCAGATTTCTTTCGAAATAGTTTTAAATATAAATTGGATGTCTCAATTAGTATCTTATATTTTTCTCACTTTCGAGACCTAAAAAAACACTAATGATACTATAGTCATCACTAAAATCATTTTCAAGCTACTAAAGTGAGATTTCGTTAATACTTATCTCGTACATATGGAATTTAATCCATATGTTAGTTAGATGCATGCCCAAAATCTCTAAGTACTCAATAGTTCTGTCTTTAACATCAGAGGAAGACATTGAAAACCTTTATTTCAAATTAAAAATATTCAAATTTTCCAAATTTATATATTATAAATAATATTTTTTAATCATATCTTTATTAATTTTTCAAACTAGGCAAATTATATATATAACTCCCTCTTTTATTTAATATCACTACAATTTTTATACTTGGAAAACTTATATATATCTAATTTATGTTACTTTGTCTTCATTTCTTTGCTTCTTTCAAGCAAGAAGTCGTTCCATTTTCAACTTTTTTCCTTATGCTAAGCATATGAAATTTTGTTGCATGATTATATCTACCTTTCATTCAAGTAGAATTGTTTTTATCTCAACGAGATCAGCCTCAATCGAGTAATTTCTTTTAGGATGATTTAGCTTCCGTGGGACTAACATAATTATCTCCAATGGAAATTAGGCCATCTTCTGATGTTTTACCTTAAATTATTAGAGATTCTTATTGGTTATAGTTTTCTCCGGCTGCTGCTTGATTTAATGTCTTGAACTATTTTCTAAAGAGAGGATTTTCTTTTACGTGATCAACTAAAGGGTTTTAAACATGCGTAGACTGATAAAAATGAGATACATGTTTGTTCTCTTTTTATTGAAACTTTTAAACAGTTAATTTGTTAGCATCTTCTACAAGAAAATCGACCAAATAAGTGCAAAATATAAACAAGTAATGAACTTAATAAAATGTTACTTAATGTGTTTCATTTTCAAACCCACTAAGATTCATGGGTTAACTTGAACATCTGTGGTTTACCTGTTTGCTGCTATTTATTTTTTTTCAATTTACATTAGATCGAAGAATGCGATCACTGATGGTCAATATTCTTACGGTTCTAGCAATTTATAATTTCGCCCCATTGGCTATCAACGCTTTGGTCGCCTTTTTGGTTCGAAACGTTGGATGATGCACACCAAAAATAACATAAATCGCGTTCTTTGTCAAATTTCAACTATTTGTAGTCACTGTTCCACCAATCAAAGTCGTATTGTCTTTTAAATTAAATCCTTCAAAACTGCACACTGAAGAACCGATTTCGAAATCGGAAAACATAATTAATAAGAAAAATGGAAGCAAAATGATTGTAAATGAGGTAGAGTGTTAGTGTGAGAAGAAGTGTTTACCGTGATTGATATTTGTAGAAAAGTGAAATATAACGGTTGGAAATTTCTAAATGCGCCGACGTATATTGTTGCCATATGCTCAAACCACAACTTCAACCGCATAACCGCAGTAGCAACAAATTGGATAAGAATCAACTTCTTGTTCATAAGAAATTTGAACATATGGTACTCGATATACCTCTACTTATTATTGTGGTTGAGCAACCGACCGTTCATACGAAAGTTGAACATGTGATGCTTGAGCTTCATGTGGAAGTTGTACGTTCGCCTGTTCATACGGTGATCATCCTGAGGTCTCCTTAGGTTTAGATGTGGGAATTCTTCCGCAAGCTCCTAAAGTCTCATCTGTTCATACGGCTGTTCATCGGAGTCTGTAGATGATGACCACACTACAACGAATTGACCATATTACAATGGTGAAAAAAGTTGTAAAAGACTTTTTACAACGGTGGAGAAACCGTTGTGTATTAAGAAGTTGTAATAAACTAAAATCTTTCACAACTGTCTTGCATTGTTGCAACACCGTTGTGATATGTATATTTTACAACTGTTTTTCACCATTGTAATAAACTTTATTACAAATATTATGCACCATTGTTGTTATAATTTCTGCAGTTGTTTATAACCGTTGTGACATATTTTATTGATATATTTTATCACAACTATTATTTTACAGTTGTAGTTATCCACAAATTATCTACATATTACCAATAAAAGAATTCATTCCAGATCATATTATCTACAAAACTAAAGATATCAACAAACTTAAAACATGAACCAAAACAACATATTAGTTTTTTCAAACTCTCATCGTTCTATATAATACGCTGACAAAACACAATGCATACATACCCAAAAAAACACAACACATACAATGTGTTGTTGTAGTATACTCACACTTCCTCTTTCTTAAGTCTCATATTTTGCATGTGTTGTCTTCGCTTACAGATGCTAAATGGTACCCATTAGATGAGAAACTTACTACAAGAACCGGTTTAACATGACCTTCGAACGCAAGAATGCTTCTCTCAATGCGCAGATCCCATACACTAGTAAGTGCATCGATACCACATGAAGCTATTAAAGATCCATCTGGATGAAAGTCTACCACATAGACACTTCTACTATAACCCTCTTGCAGACAGTAGTAGTTCGATACCTATAGTTATGTCCCAAAGTCTCCATGTCTTATCCAAACTTGTAGTTCTGATGTTCTACTATTATCATATGAATTATGAGATCATACACAAAATAAAAGTCGATTTTTTTTTATTATTAATAATAAAATTGACTTGTGAACTTGTTTAGCTGATACCCTCCAACTTGCATACAAATATTTGAGCTGGCTCCTCTACTTCTTCGGCCTCTTAATATGTACGACTGCATGCTATGGTCAACAGTTGATCATCCTTGTTACCTGATAATGAAGATATACTGTTAGAGGACCTCTCAAGCTCGGTCACTATTTTTTTTCTTTCAACATTCCAAATGACAGCTCCAGTAACAAATGAAGAATTGTTGCATAAGCCCATCTTAGCCTTTCAGTCTTACTCGTACAGTTACCATTTGAAGAATCGTACAGTTGAAGATTTAAGAAAACATAATACTGGAAAACATACAGAGGATGAAATTTGGTGACATTCACTGATACAGGCTGGTACTTCGACTTCGGATTACACCAAAAGGCATATCTGTTCTAGAAATATGAAGAAACAAAATTTATTTGCAAATTATTTTATCTCTCTAGTTTTATTGAGTTGTAAAATGCTTTCTTATATGGAAGTTAGCAATCAAGCCACTTCCATGTTGATTGTTGTTCAGATCTGTTAGAAATTTAAATTTGAAAGCAGTTGCATGCATTTTCATCCATAGTCAGTCGGTTCAATGAAACAAATGTAGCGCGAGATCTCATAAGTGAGTAAGTAAATAATTGTTTATGACAACAGATATGAGATGTAAAACACTAATAAAAATCTCACCCCATTTCACAATCTTTTTTATAAGAAGAGTACTTCAATTTGACACATCCATCATGTGACCCAATGTACCCTGAAAAACACACAAAGTGATCAGAACTTAGAGTTTATAATGTGGGAAATACATAACATCAAAGGTCAAATAATTTAAAGATTTATCATGATGACATTAATCTGATTGGCAATTATCATAATATTATTAAATTTTTCCTAAACAACGATGAATGATAACCATGTTTATTTATGCCACAAAAGTTCAAGATTTTACTAAATAAGAGTGTTTGATTTAAAGACACGCCTTACCCAAACATCTTTGAAATGAACTAACACAACTTATCTGATATTTATGAGAAAAATCCTTTGATTGCACAGGATTTCTCAAGTTACGCAAGTCACAGAAGACGATCTTAGATTCAACGACAACCAACAGATGAAAACCAAAAGATGAAAGTGACCAAATTTATGAATATGTTGGTTCAGTGGCCCCAACACCTTTCGTTTTGATATCCCGAAGAAACAACTTTCTATCCAATCCTGCAGCAATAACTTGACCTGTTTGGTCAGAATATTCGACATGTATAATCGAATCATCATGATTCTCAACGGTATTTTGCCTTTTTGTGTTCAAATTAAACTTTTGCACAGAACAAGAAGAAAACGCACAACATTCATCTTGAAAACAACAATCAAGCACTGATCCGTCAAATCAGCTTCAAACCTAGTAACAGACACATCTACATCATACAATCAAAGAGTGGAATCCCAAGAGGAGATGAGAATATTATTGGAATTAGGTGCAAATCGGACTTTAGAGATAGAGTACTTTAAGACTGTTCAAGATTCGGGGAAATATTTTCCATCTCGAGCTTGATTTCCCACTTCACGACGTGGTCGATTCAGGTAATGGCTCTTAGTAAGATAAACACTGGAAGTAGGTGGTTGCGAATATGGTAGGGGTTCGGATCTGGCTGTAAAAGCATCCGATGGTAGTAGTTGGGGAGGACGCAATAACATCATACTTACATGCATCATTAACCAAGCGAGAATGGGTTGGATGATTGCAGTGGTCGATGTGGCTGCTAAGGAGGATCTGAAAGGGTTGTGATTAGCTGCGACTGGTTTTCGATTTGTGGAGTTAGGCAGGAAGAATGTGGACTGTTGTTGTGAGAGGAACGGGATATGATGGATTTTGCGGTTTGCCTAATGATGAGAAGTTTGGTGATTTAGAAATTGATTTTTATAGTAGATTAGCGATGGCTATGGTGTGGCATGGTGCTTCAATTTTCAAAGGGATTGGGAAGTTGGTGAAGAAAAGGCAGGTCGGTGAAGAAAAGGCAGGTCGGTGAAGAAAAGGTCAGTCGGGGGAAAAAAGGAAGGAAGATAAAGTGAATAAGGACATAGAGGGAAAACGAAATTTTAGATTATTTGGAGCGGGTGTTTACATGAAATTTTAGTTTCGAACCCAAATTTTTAGTTTTGGAGCCAGCATGAAATTTGATTTTGGAGCCAAGAGAGCCTTTAATGCATTCAACTTGAAACATTCCATGTAAATTAGGCTTAACGTAAGGTTGTCAATAAATAACCGAATAACTCAAAATCCGCTTGTATTCATATTAAAATACAAAAATTTATCTGATATCCCGATAAACGAATAGCAATCTGAATATAGTCACACCATGATTGATAATTATACGTTATGTCTTACATTTGGTCTTGATTAAAATTAACTGTACTTTTTCGTGTAATTTAGTAGATAAAATGATTATAGTTCACTATTTTATATTGAAAAATGTGATGCATGTATAAATATTAATATTTGTTGCTTAGTTTTTCATTGCCATGTCTATTTTTTAAAAAGTTTTTAACATTAGAGTTTATTTTTGTTGAATAAGTCATTAATTACAAATAAGTTAGTAATTATTAATCGGTAACAACAATTATTTCATATTTCAAGTTAATATTAATTATCGTTAAATCGTAGTTATTAATTATTATACATTAATATTTCATTATTTTTATTGAAGTTTTATTTATTATTTATAAAAAAATTGTCATTGCTATTTTGATGAAATAATATTAATTATTAGTTATTAAAAATCGATATTTTTTATATAACAATAATTAATAATTATGGCTAACTTTTAAATTATGATATTATTTCATATTTTCAAATTAATTATTATAAATTAATAGTAACTACGGATTATTAATCATTTTTACTATTTATTAATAGTTTTTGTTAACTATTAAGTTAATTATTTAATTATATATCTGTTAATGCATTATTACAATAACAAACGGATTAATAGTTTTTATTATATACCTATTACAACTGGTGAAAAAGAAATGTTGTAATTGGCATTTATTACAAGTGGCAAAGTACAAGAGTTGTTGAAAATAAGTTTATCACAACTTTAAAAAAAACATTTGTTAAAAAGCTTTATTACAACTGTCATTTTGTGATAGTTGTAAAACTGCAGTTGTAATAAGGTATTTTTTGCCATAGTGCCAAGAAGGCATTTCGTATTAGTAATAAAAGAATGAGGTAGCACAAGAATGAGAACAAGCTTGTCTATATATGAAGGTGTGAACCCTTTAGGAGGGGTGAATTAGGACAAGGTCCCTTGGTTCTGGTCAAACACTACAACAAAAATACCCTATTACAACGTCCATTTTACAATGGGCGTTGGCTGTTCGTTGTAATAGAATGCTATTACAACAGTCATTTTTGTGACCGTTGTAATAGATGCCTGTACAACACCCTTTTTACCACTGGCATAGACTGCCCGTTGTAATAAATGTTATCACAACGGTCATTTTCAGACCCGTTGTAATAGATATCTATTTTACAACGGTCACAAAATGTCTGTTGTAATAGATGTCTATTTTACAACGGTCACAAAAGCCCGTTGTAATAGATGCCAATTTTCAACGGTCAATAATTAATACTTACAATACCTCCATAAAATTAATTTTGATTATTTAATAATTAACCATGTACTATATATCATTAATAATATTATATTATTTAATAAATAATCACTAATAATATTATATTAACAATTTATAACTTATAATAATTAATGATTATTAATAAATAATCTCTAATTACTAATTATTATATATAATAAGTATTCCAACAAACTTGATTTTACTTTCCAGTTATTAGTAAGTAATATATATCCAGTAATTAATATCAATAATTTATAATTAATAATTAATATTATAATTTATGATTAATAATATTACTACACTATCTGAAAAATACCATTTACAATATTGAATTAATCTGCATTAAATCACCGAAGTGTTGTAAAAATTATTGATCTTTCACGATACTTACGAAAAAAATGTTGTAATAGGATTTCCATGACATTGTTTTTATTTAAATGTTGTTAAAGTAAAAACATCTACAATGTGTACCCAAAGCTTTAAAAAAAGTTTTAAATAATTTTTCTCTTTATATAATCGTATACATATTGGATTTCATCCAATGATGTTATATAACTTATATTATTGCCTTTTACTAAGTTTGTTTACTATTTACAGAATAATGAACAATAAAACAGTTATATTAATAATTACTATCAAATAGTTAAAAATTAATATAATAATTGTTAAGCATTGATCCAAAATTATTATTAAATAACAAATATGCACTAATGAATTTGCTCTTTGTCGTTAATGAATTTAAACAAAAAGCATATATGACGGTTGGGATCAAAATATTTTTTTCATTTTAAATAATCACCACCAAAAAATTTATACAACACTCGAATTTTTAGAGCACTTCAATATAATCGTAAAAATCACATCTTAACTAGCCTCATATGTTACTAACTGCTAATTATAATAATATATTACTAATTACTTGTAACAGCCCTGTTTTCCTCACCAAAATTATCCATGTGTTTAATTAAAATAGAAGTGTCAAGTTGGAATTATGACGATTTTGCTAATTGATGGACTAAACTTAATAGGACTATTTATGATATTAAGTAATTTTATCTTACTTCATATATGTGACTATAGTGGGAAAAATATATATTTATTTTATATTCAATGTTGGATTATAAAATGAATTGTCGGAAGTTGAGTTAAATAAATAAACAAGTGTCGAATTGATTGAATCATCAATTAACAAGATTGTAAATTATAGAAGAAAATGTGAATAAATTTATATTATATCAAAAATCAATTAAAGCTAAATTAAAGTAAAGTGAGCTTGAACCAATCTCAGACCCAAAATAACCCAAAATATTTTAACTTCGTTTCTATTTCTCTGGAAGCCACTTCCTCCTTCCAGACCAACGCACGCAAATGACCCCCCAAAACCAATCTACTTATTCCTAGTTTTTTGAGAGTCGTCCCTTTTGATGATGGATTGGGGGAACCCATTGTTCCCAATTCAATAAAGAAATCTCGAACTCCCCTTTTTAAAAATCAAACTCCTTAAAATAATAATATAATAATAAAATTGCACTACCTCAATGGCTCGCACCCTTCAGCAATAAACCCTTCCTCGCTTGAAGACCTCGCTCCTACGGGCAAGCCCGACCCATTAAATAGGCAGCAGAACCATTTGCCTAGCGCATCATATCGCGTAGGGGAAACAACTGGGGGCAAAAACAAATTTTCTTCTCTCAACACAGCAACCACGCGGATCCGCGGCACATCGCTCATCGCCGCTCAGCTCGTCATCTTCATTTGCGCCTCAGCCAACCAGCTTCAAGTTCGCTGTTGCTGCTCAATTCTTCATCTGGCTCCAACTCTCAACTTGCCCTAATTTCTAATTTCTAAATCATGTGAGTTCATGTTTATGAATTTATGGAGTAGTCTAGATTACTGTTCTTAAATCATGGTATTTTTTTGTTCATACGATTTGATGTTTATCAAAGCAATTCTTTGCAATTGTTTCATTTGTTCTACAAAGTATTGTATCTGTATGTTCCCTCAAGCTTCAATACTCAGCAATACAAGAAAATTGAATGTAGAATGTTTAATGTTCTTTTAATAAAAGTCTTGGCCTGTATGTTTACACTTTTTTTTAGGTTCTGGACTAAGTTTTCTTTTTCTTTTTTTTGACCTTGATTGAACATACTAAACTAACATGATACAAGGGAGGAAAACATTCATAACCATCTCCTACAAGAATAACAAGCCATGTACTTTTCCCAAAAATACACAAACAACAAAACATAGAAACTTCACAGTTTTAGCAAGTATGCATCATCATTCATGTACACATTGCAATAAACACACCCCCTTTTCGCAAAGAAGAAAAAAACCTTGATCCCTAAATTTCATTCATCGTTGTTCGATATCACTTCATCAAACTTAAGAAACAACCGTGTATCCGAAGAAGAAGAACTCAGCGGTGCCATGGAGCAGTTCAACTCATCACTGCTTCTAAGGTTGGCGTACTGATCAACATAAATAGCAATCAAGTGCTGAGGTGTCATATGAGGTGGTGTAGTGGGTTGCACTAGGCATTCCAGTACCCTTACCACCTCATGCATCATCGGCCTATCACATGGCTACTTCTTTGTACATAGCAGAGCCAGTTGAAACAGAATTTGAAACCTCAATTGAATTTGAATTAGATTTGTATCATATTTAGATTGTTGTTTCTTCAAAAAAAATCATATACTAAGTAAGTTAGTTTAAGTGAAATCAAATGGCCTAATTCCTAAATTAGTTCTTGATTTGTCGTTTCACTAATTTGTGTGTAATTGCATAATAAAAGACCGTTAAATGTTGGTAAAATGATGTTAGAAACTTAATAATTTATTTTATCCTATTTGATGCTAATTATTAATTAGCTAGTTAACAATTGATTGTTAAATAATTTTTTTAAAAATAATTGAATGCGTTATATCATAATTTGAGATAGGAATCATAGACAAAATTCTGAACATCAAAATAGAAAAAGAAACAATGGAGACATGAAGAAATAAAATCATTATGGATCAAGCTTTAACTTCGCTTAAAGATCGATTCGAACAATTTAAACATTTTATTTCATACATTTAATTGTATTGTGTTTATTAAATTTTAGGGCAACAAAAACAATTTTTCTATACATGACTAGGGCATTGAACGTGTTTGGGCCGACCCTGCCTGTTGGTTTTACCTTCTTTTAATGCCATCGTTGATGTTTTGACCCGACGGAGACGGCGAGTTCATTGAAGTAGGGTGCGACAAGGATTGTCACCCATGAGGACCAGAGAGCTGCTTGTGATTAGGCATGCAGCACGTGAATGGAGGGGAATGATATGGAGATTGTAGACTCGTCGATGCCAGGAGATATGTAAATGCAGTATGCTTGTGGCAGAGAGTGAAATGATCCTTGCAGACGCAATAGCGAAGTGTTCTCACTTGGATGATTGGTTTGGCGATTGGGAGCGAATGGCAGCAACATGGTAACTAAGCAGTGATAGAATTTTCTTATCAGACTATTTGGAAGCGTCAATTTGGTGAGTAACCCTCACTCACGCTATATCTATACCCTTTTTATTTATAATCTCCTATATTATCGCTTGTTTTGGATGGATGTTCATTAGATGTTATGATTATTTGTGATGATCGATGTTTGAAAATTGTTTGAGCTAGATGTTAGTAATTATAAGGAAGGCGCTGCTAATTTTATATCGGTTATATAAGTAAATTTTAGTTATATGCGTTATTTGCTTACATGCGACTTCCGAATTTAAAACATAGAAATTATGTGTGAATATTATACAAATTGTTTTATGTTTGGAAGTATATTTATAATCAAAATATATTCAAATGAATTAATTGCATGAACAAACATATGAGTTTTGATTAACTTATATACACTACTTATTTGATGAAATGTAAATTATGCTATTATTAATTAACCATTTAAAAGTTATATGTTGAGAGGAGTATGAAAGTATTCTCTTGATTAATATATATATATATATATATATATATATATATATATATATATATATATTGAAATATGCTTTAATTAGGAATTGAATTGAAATTTTATGTCTATAATTCTCATACAACATTTGTTTCATAATTTGTGCGAATCTTAATACTGTGAATGGTTCATCATTAATTTAAAATTGATACTGATTTTGGTGTATTACTTTGATCTATTATATGCATATTATGTTTAACGAGTAAACTAAACAAGCGTTATCGTTTGTTTTCGCGATGCTTGGCTCCATATATTTTTGGGCATTGAATATATGGTATTGTTTTTTCTAAAAGATCCTAAATTTATTCATAATTAATTTTGTGAATAATATCACTTACTCTCATGGATTTAGGACGTATGAGGAAGAAAATTAAACGGTAAAATAAAACACATGGTATAGGACATGTGATTTTGTTTTATTGCTTAATATTGGACTTGTACGATTGAAATATTTTAGATGCGATGTTTTGGTTGTTGCTATATTTTTTGGCGAAGGCTACTTGGCTCTAGAATTGCTTATTTCAGATATGTTCGATGATGAGCCGATCAAGATGTAAATAATTGTCGACGAAAAGGCCTGAAAAGGCAATTGATTGCTACAAGGCCTGAAAAGGCAATTGATTACTTACTTTGATTTTAAAAAGAGTTTTATAAAAATTAACCCTTTTAATCTATAAAAAATTAGCTAAGTATACATAATATATATATATATATAACTAAATCTTTTACAATAATAATAAGAGTAATGTAATGAAGATTAATTTGGGTAAGTAATCGAGGATGATTCAGGAGCCACTAAGACTGATGAAAAGTCTACTTTGCATATAGATGATACCATTATTTATCCCGGCAGGTGAGAGTGGAGTTTGTGAATGAGATCGGCAAGAAAGTAGATGAAAGTAAGACCACTGAGGCGATAAGGAACCTTACATGGGAGAGTGTTTACCAGTTATTTGGGTTGAGATATTAGATCAATACTATTAAAGAAATAACATTCATATGATGCGAATACTCTCAATCCCATAGGAGAGATGATAGTAAAACTGAAACAAATCAAGATGAATGCACTGATAATTTGAAAGACCATAAGGTGCTAGTATTGACATATAAAATATAGAAGGCGAAATTGTTGAGGCTGACCAGTCTCAGGAGGAAACTATTTAGAATACCAAAGGTATATGTACATTTCCTTATGTATACTTTCTCAAGCACAGCTTCTTGTGTCACTCTACAAGTCCCTTAATTAATACTACATGTTATGAAAAGAATCTTCAAGCTCCATTGATGATTAGTAGAAATTACTATTATGAGTTTCTGACATATCATTACATTTCCAAATGTTTCCAATAATATGTGTATTTCGTTGCTTTTGCGGATGGTTGGAAAAAAGACTGAAGTTGACATGGTTATTAAAGAATAGAACCGAAAGCCAATCCAAAGTACCCAGGAGGTTAATTGATGGTTTGTACAATAATGGTTAGAAGTTGCTTATAGTAGTAACAGAACTTAATTTTTGTTTATAATTCAAATCCGAACCCAATGATGTCAGGGTTTACATTTTGAAAAAAAAGGAGAAAGGGGAGGGCCAGCAGCTCCCTGTTGCGTAGGGTAGCAGTGTTACTACTGCGTAACAGCAGCTGTGCTGCTGCGTGCAGCAGCGACACATGCTGCCATTTCACAACTTGGCCAGTAGCTTGGTCACCTGCCCGGACTCAGGTCTGGCCAGGGATTTAAAAAAAACAGAATTAAAGAATTTATTTAATAAATTTGGAACTCATGTTAGTGCATGAACATCGACCTTAATGACTAAAATTAAATGTGGGTATATTGTTATAGTTGACAAAGGATGCATTTTTAATTTCTAAATAGCTAGAGATATCAATTAATCAATTATATATCAGAAGATTATTAAATTTCAATATTGAAAAAAAAATTGTATTTACAAATGTGTGTTCCGGAATCATGTACCAGTGCTTTACATGAAACGACATTACATGAATGCATTGATGTATGTTAACGATAAAAATAAGAACCTTTAATTATATACATAATTATAGGGCTTATATAAGCAGGTTTGATTTCATCAACTTCCTGTTTTGCTTTGTTTATTATAAGAATGCATGTTAGAAAGATCAATTATGGATGTATATGTGTGTACATGCTCACACTTACACATTAGTCTTCATGTTTAAAATTCATGCATTTGTAATCATAATGCTAAAAATCTTATATTCATAATGCTGGCCTGCATTTATGCATCAGAAAACCGAGCTGAAAGATATGTTCATAACTTTCAAACGATTAGTCCGATTTTAACGATATAGTTCATTTCGAAAAGCTCAAACCTTTGGCTACAACTTCTATTTTAAGTGTTTCATGAAATTTTGATGTTTGATAGTTCGAAAGCATGGTTTTTGTATTTTTGGCCTGCTGTGAACCCCTTCGGGCTGAGTAGAATGTGTTACAAAATTAAACATAACTTTTAAATGGCTCATCCGATTTCGGCAATCTTAGACATTCCAGAAAGCTACGGCCTTAATCTACAACTTTTATTTAATGCATTTCATGAAATTGTGAAGTTTGCTAGCCCGAATGTGCTACTTTATGTTGCAGACCTGCATTCCAAATTGAGGTTACAATTTGATTTTAGTGTATTATAGTGTAATTTCTCGCTATACTTAATGTTCTAATGTTTCGATATATTGAGAAATGATTTAAAAATAATGTGTTATGCTAATTTTTCATTACATTAAATTATATTCACATTGTTTCTTATATGTGACTAATATTTACATTAAGATAAGTATAGGTACAATTGGAGCATGCTAGACCATATGACGATGAAGATTTGTTATTGCTTGCTTTATAAACAAACAAGTTTGCATAAAATTGTCACTACAAGGTACGTTTTGTATTAAATATTGCGAAATAATGGTATGTTGTGTTATTGGTTTATTATCCCCGTGTTTTGGGATGCCCCGTGTTGGGATGCCCCTTCGGAGATGTATATTTTGTGTTTATTTGTATTCGGATTTTCCGAAACGTCCTTCGTACAAAGGAAACTCTGCCGAAATTTTCCAAAAATTTCGAGAGTTTAAAAAGTTTTCATAAAATTTTGAAGTCGACAAAAAGTAAAAGATGTTAACAATTGTTTATTAAAGTTCATTATATTGCTCAAAGTAAAAGT
The DNA here is from genome assembly GCA_030737875.1 of Allium sativum. Classification (NCBI taxonomy): domain Eukaryota; kingdom Viridiplantae; phylum Streptophyta; class Magnoliopsida; order Asparagales; family Amaryllidaceae; genus Allium; species Allium sativum. Next base: position 126,611,512 of record CM060912.1, on the reverse strand, counting down.
TGATGTGCCGAGGCACAACAACTAAGTTGCTTCAGCAAATAAGTTGTTGTGCCTCGGCACAACAACTAAGTTGTTGTGCTCACATATAGTGATCATCCCATTATTGTAGATATATAAAACAATTTCCTCATGCATGGAACAAATAATTAGTTGATTTCTGAAGTCAGAGTTGAGAAAATTCACACCTAATGCGAAGCATGTTTTGAATATTACCCAAATATGAGTTGAGAAAACACAGTATCTCCACATGATATAATATAATAAGTACTTGATCAGTTTTATATGTATTCAGCTGAGTTTTTAAATACATTTTAGGTAAAAGATTGACAATGGTTTTTCAAAGGTGAACTTAGTTCCAGTCCACATCTGCATATATTTGGACTTTCAATAGAAGCCTATTATGTAATTAATTCTTCTGATCATGTAATTGTAGAAATAAAAGTTCGTATATAATGTCAGTTACAAATACAAATATTTTTACTTAAATACAACTGCAAGCTGTGGATACGGTGGTGTCTAAGCTGTGTCTAAACTGAAGTAGGAAGAATATGGAACCAAAGGCTGTAAGGTTACAGTAATGCAATACTTAAATGTTGTATAATTAGTTTTGAATGGTGTATAATAATATATTCTCTCTACATTTGGTATCTTTTTTTTTCTCTTTTTTGCAGTCACACCGTGCTAGTAACTATATGCAGACTCAAGATCAACAAGCCATTGGATCTACCATAGCATGACACAAAGATTACATTTCCTTGGTCTAGTGTTGGTACTTATGAAACTAGTTATGTAATTATGTTAGAACTATGTCGACATAACTTATCGAACCTTTTGGAATGTAAACTTATCTAGTCTTTTGGAGTATAAACTTATCAAACTTTTTGAAATGTGTTGGAATTATATGATTCTTGCTTCAATCTTTTAGTATGTGTTATTATGTGATTTTGATTGTTGCATTACCGTATTTATTACATGTTAAAATATTCATTATTAATATGGATGTATATCGCAGTGGTTATATTTAAATTTGCTATTACAACGGGTACTGTATTACAATGGCCAAAAGCTGCTTGTAATTTATTAGCTATTACAATGGGTTAATAACCATTGTCATAGAATCATTGCACGTGACAGAGCAAGTTATTACAATGGTCTTTTACAATAGTCAATGCCCGTTGTCAAATAGTCAGGAGTTATTACGACGATGCATATTAAGACGGGCATATGCCCGTTGTGAAATGCATATTACAATGGTTTTTGCCCGTTGTAAAAGGACTGTTTTGTTGTAGTGAAAAAAGTTAAAGTAATATAGTTATTGCCTACTACATAGTTGTCCATTGATCAGCCCGTAATGATTCACATTGACCAGTCAATGTTTAAACTTTATGCATTGGTTTACAATCCTGAATTGCGCCCCGGTGCATTTTTTGCTTCTTTCTAACAACTGACGGAATCCCGGATTGCGCAATGAACACGTGTTCAGGCACAATTTAGGATTGCACCAGTTCATTCTGGATAACTTAGCATTGAATTAGCCAAAAGTGAGTTATTTTTGTTATATTTTGTGAAACGAGGCTATTAGTGAAAAGAAAAAAAAAGAGGTCAAAACGAAAAAAATCCTAAAACTAATTTATCCTCAAATGCATCCACTAGCTCAGATAATCAACACTTTGTCACAAAATTAAATGGATGCATGTATTACAGTAATCTTTTTTTTTCTTTCAAACTAACAATTGGAAATGTTGACATCTAGCCTATTATACTTGAAAAAACTACAAAAATAATTATTCTGATACTTAAGTGACAACACATGAGCACAGCCAAAAAAATACATGGAAAGCCTATTAGGATTCTGGACAAATTATAATCACTTGGACCAAAATTAAAATTTGAACCGATTTTCCATGTAACTATCTAATCTTGTTAATATTCAGAAAGTAATTCTAAACATTGCATTGCATTGTAATACAATCAGTATCATAGTGTGGTCTGTAGAACTTGTCGATACATTTAAACACCTGCAAGTGTATAACATGCACTACACCATATATGCTAATTAGACTGTGCTAGTGGCCGTATCTACAGCGATTTGGCATGGTTGTAAACCGTATCAAAAAAAGCCATGTCTAATTATTAGATACGGCTAAAGGGCGTGTCTAACTGAAAATTTGGCATGCCCACTAGCTGTATCAAAAGTGAAAAAAGAAACGACTTTTTACCGTATCTAAAGGGCAACTAGATACGAATATAAACCGTAGCTAACTTACAAGGGATGCTGCTTTGCTACATTTAGAAACGGGTTTTGACCATATCTATGACACCCGTATCTTATTATATATATATATGCACATTATATATATATATATAAATAGAAATTACAACACATGTTTTCCATAACACAAACCATATCACAATTTATACAAAGCATAGCACAAATTATACACAAAGCATAACAACAATTTTCATAACACAATTTATAGAGTGTCGTACAATTATTAAAATGAAATTGTCACAGATTCTTCATCTAATTACAAAGTGATAAAACTGAGCTGGTTATTGAAAGTAGCAAATTTAATTAAATAAAAAACAAATGTGATAAAACTGCGGGATCAGATCGGACAGGGAAGATTGAGCGTGTTGATCATGCTGTGTAGTTTATGTTGCTGTAAATTACAGCAGTGATGAGCAGATGGTGATACTGAATGTACGAAACTTATATGTTTCAAAGCATGCATTGATAAGAATATAAGCTAGATGCTAATGTTGATGTGTGCATGCACGGATCATGTGCGCCATAGTTTCAGTGTAACAAATACGTGGCATGTAGGCAAATAGGCGCTGCATCATAGAGGTCAGTAATGGCGAAAAAGATACATGGGCAAATAGGCATATACATGTGCATGTTTAAGGGCATCATCGTTATTATGGCAGTAATCGAGTCGACAGACGTCCAGTCAGTGGACTCGTCGATAAGTCGTAGACTATATATTGCTACTTTTAATGTATCCACCGACTTTCAATCGACTACATGGAAGGTCACAACAAAGTTCAGGTTCAGGAAGTAGAAATAGGCATATGGAAGGTCACAACACCAAACAAGCGACAACATGAAACAATTCCATAGACAACAAATACATGGGAAAATAGGTCAACATGATCAAATACATGTATAACTGTTATACATATATTTGATCATGTTGACATATTTTCCCATGTATTTGTTGTCTATGGAATTGTTTCGTGTGGTCGCTTGTTTGGTGTTGTGACCTTCCATATGCCCAACAAAGGAGAGTTTGTTGTTGCTTTTTTGGTGTTGTAACAAATACATAGGCAAATAGTCAGGGGCAACATGATCAAGGAAAACGATACGAAACAAGTCCTCATGAACAGCAGATGTACACACATGAATTATCAGCGGATCAATCAATATGTAGAACATTAACAAATAATATTCAGAGTATTTTCATAGTAACAAAAACGGAACACGAAGCCACAATAATCGGAGTGAACACTCCGATGTATTATTGCTTAGGTCATGGTAGTTAAGGTCTGGTCAGGTCAGTATCATGGCTTTGTGTTCGTGTGTGCATATCGTGTCTCACTATGCATGTGTATGCCACCAAAGAGAGTTCATGAAACTAATGCAAACACAAGTGTCCTGGAATTCTTAGTTCATAAGTAAACCAAGAGTCAAGTGTAAAATTATATATACCTGCTCCAATGTCTAAAGATATCGAATCAGAGACTTCGCATGACACACAAACCCACCCACTCCGACTTCATCAAAGGTCTCTGCAAACTGACGATTCAGTTTGGAGGTTTTCTAATCTGGTAGCAGTATACTGTCCAAAACCACTTTTTCATATATAGGTGGTGCAGCAATCCCATGGCATCTGGATGACAAAGGATCTCGACAGACAGTACCTGTTGCAATAAAGTCGAGAATTTCAAAGGACAATATTAATAAAATATGCTTAATTTTATTAAAATAGGAAGACTGGAGTACGTTTCCCATATGACTTTAAGCACTCGCTGTAGAATTACTAGCAATAACGTCAAAGAAAACGAAACGAACCCATCGTGGATATCAAAAAAAGTTGTGCAAACAAGTTCTATCAAACTCTTTTTAAAATATGTTAACTATATATTACGCAGTAGATAGAAATTTGATGGGAAGTTTGATTTCTTACTGTTAATAAATATCTGTTGCTACTATGTCTAGATCAGAGTTAAGAATTTCACATCGTTGATTGGTCACCATATTGGTCGTATCCTGGATCGGAGAAGCAACACGCTTTGATGCACTTATTTGTGTACTACTGCGTCCTCCATTCGACGTAGTTAACGGTGCATGAATTCCTTGATCAGTCAAAGATCCTAACATGTTGAACCAAACCTCCAATTTTCCATTCAAATTTCCCATTGTACCCTTCATATCAGTCACCATACCCTCCAAGCTTCCCATCCTCATTTTCAACTCATCATTGTCTTCATGAACATTTTTGAATCGTTTCTATGCAATGGCACAAGCCTTAACATGCATCTTTGGCATGATGCACCCAACAGCGCGGCTCCCACCCCTTGTATCCTTACCCAACACTTGTGATAAGATATCTTCATCAACAGGCAATTTGTCTTCATCACTATCGGTGATCTTTTCCTTCAGTTTGGCAATTTGATCCTGAGATAAAAGGTAAATGTGTTTACACTAACATTTTCTTGTAACAGCTTGTAACTATAGTATGTTACTCCTAACCGATTGATCACAATTATGGAAAGCCTGAAATGAAAGTCCAAACAATAGACTGCTCAATGTTAACCCTAATAACCATAATACAAGTAAAAAATTACGAAGAACCCAGACGTGGCATCTGATATGGTACCATCTTTTTTCTTGTGTGTCTTCTCCCATACTTGACAACGGTTGATATTTGTAGATGGACTTGCAACGATCTGCAATATATTCCATTTCATGTATATTCTCTCCCTTAATTGTGTTTTTTTACTATTGTTGAAATAAAATGACCAAATAATTTACCAATTCGTGTTCTACTCTAGCGTGACTTTTACGTCCTGCATGATAGGCATAACTTAGACTGGATCTATTTTTTTTGCCTGCCTCCTTTCTTCTGCTCGCTTCAAGCGTTGCTTCATTCTTTACGAACTCATTCCAATCATCTTGAGCAATTGTAGGTGGACAATTTTTCATCCGTTCTTCATCATTGTCGAAAATGTCATAATAAGTTGCTCTCAAGCTTTTCTTGTGTCTCCTAAAAGCCTAACCATTCTTCTTGAAAACATTTCCTTTGAAAGCGGCTCAAGCATACACATTTCTGCAAAAATTAAGAGTCAGAGACTGTAAAAATAAACTGTAACATTTATATGCTATTTTTCACAAAATTACCACCAACTGTTTCCAAACGTCATCCTTTTACGTTTTGGGTACTTTATCCCAAATTTTGTAAGAGATCGGCACATAAGATCGTACTAGTTTACCAAGCGTAGTAGCGACTTTTGGAGCATTTTCTGATATTGGAATGCCAAGTAGGTTTTGTTCAACTTGTTGATCTTTCGAACATGATGCATGTGACGATGTGGGATCTTGCGACTTATTTTCCTGCGAAATAGAAGAAACATTAAGAATCAGGACAATCACCATCAATCAGAAAGTGTAAGTCATGACATTCCAAATACATATGATTCCCTGGTAAAAAAAAGCAATCAACAATTCATAAGTTAACACATGAGTTTGGTTAGATCTTCTAATTTTTCATTGTCATCCAAAGCTGATTGATAGATGGCAGGAGACTCAATGTCATCCACATTTGTAGTCAACGGTTTTAGTGTATGCAAAACCACAGACCAGTCATCATTTTTTAATCTTTTGAGTAGAATACTTGACTCGCTTCTGATGCAAGAATAAATGGCTCATCATTCACATTGTCTTTATTCTTTAATTTTCCTAAATTAACCATGATCAGGTTTGAAGCGGGATCTATTTTGCAACCATTGATCTTATCCTCGACTTTTACCCAATTACAATAAAAAACTTTTTGCTTGAAATCAATGTAATCCAACTCAAGTATCTGCTGAATGACTCCGTAATACGTTGTTTCTGCATCCTCGTAATTTTTTATCTTTACCACTCGCTCTAAATTTTGTAATTGCTCTCATGCATACACCGCTACCCTGTGTTACCATATGGTCTTTATGCATTTTCATGGAAAATAAAAACCTATTCACTTGGTACTTCGTATAACTATGCGCCATGAACTTTGATCCGTGTATTAGCCGCCAAAGAGTTGGGTCTACAACGCTGCAATTCAACAACTACATAAAACACAAGAAGAAAAATCAAGCATGTTCACGAAGGTGTATTGCAAACTTATAATTACGTGAAATACTTTAGACGATGTAATACCTCATTATGTAAGCATATAGTAAAAGGTTTAACGACTTCGACGGTTGTTATACCTCTGCCTCGTGGTTGAAATTTAGTGCTTTTCACATAGGAGTTGTACCTTCTATACATAGATAACACAGATCGAAATGAATAAATAAATTGAATTAAAAATTGGAAATTCGAAACCTACTTCATGAACTTACTTCTTCTATAGATCTAATCCATCATACTTATTTAGGACCCATCTACGCACTTGTTCGAGTTGCACTTGGGTTAACGTTATATCTTTACTATTATCTAAAGGTATCTCACCAGCAAACTCATCATCCTTGTCTAAAAATGCTTCGCGAGTATGTTTATGGTTGCCATAACCTCCGTTTGGGATATATTCCATGCAATAAAGGCTAGCTTCTTGTATGATATATCCTTTTGCAACACGCCCTTCAATGTATCTTTTGTTGCACACATACCCTTTACATGTTTTCATCAACCTATGATTGTGATCAATTATAACTTGCACACGATAGCCATTTATATGTTTATGTACATAACTGAAATTATTTATTTACCGTTCAAAAGGATACTGTAACAGCCCGCATTTTACGTATCGGAAGATCGTAAAATATTTTTATTTTATTCCCTGAGAGTTGGATCATTCTCATCTTTTGGTATGTTGCTTATGGGGATGTGTGACATGTCCATAATTTTTACCGATTTTGTTTGTGACCATTTTGCCCCTATCAGTCTTGTACTGGGCATAACTTTTGACTCAGGTCGAATCAGAGGGTGAGACCTGTGCCATTGGAAAGGAATTGATGATTCCCTTTCCGTAGAGTGGTTACATTAAGGATTTGGTTCAGCGGTTTGGGAGAAATCGCTGTTTTAAGGTTTTTCAGTTGGCTGTTCAGGTTTTGGAAGGCTAATGGGCTGATTTGGAGAAGGCCCATTAGAGGGTGGGTGGAGACTATAAATAGGGGGTAAGGGGTATGGAGAAAGGTTGGCATTTTCCATTCTCTTATGGGGAGGCTTTGATCTCCTTCTTCCTCTAACATCTTTCCACCATTAAAATTCCAAATCCAAGGGGGAAATCGAAGATCTATACCATTCGAGGCTAGATCAACATCGTTTCAAGGGCGAATTCATCGGATTGAAGAGTTTGATTCGAAGTGTTCGCTGTCCGGATTGCGTTTTCATTGCTTTTGCTTAGATTTGGATAATTGGTGAGTGATTTACATCTCTCATTCGGATGCATGCAAGTATATGAGTTTTTATGTTGTTAATTTCATCATTTCCATGTTACTTTCCTTAGATCTACCCCATGCCAAATTTATTTTACATATGAACCATTCTAGGATCTGATCTAGATAATTTAAATGGTAAGTTTCATGTTATTTCATGAGTTTATGCAAGTTAGATCTATATTTCTGTTCATATGTTCATTTATCATGTTTTTGGGAAATTTATGTGTTTTGATGGAAATTGTTAGATTGATGATATTGTTGGTTGCATAACATGTTCGTGGTTGCGTTTGGATGAATCGGATAAGCCGGTTTCGTCGGATTCGTCGTTTGGCGAAGTTTTGGTCGAAATGGAAGTCGAAAATGAGCTGTGCGGGTTTCTGGTCGGTTTTGGAGGAGCAGAGAAGATTCTGGTTGGTCCAGAAGGAGCAGAAGTGATTCTGGTCGGTTTTGGAGGAGCAGAGAAGATTCTGGTCGGTTTTAGTTTGGTCGCTCTGGAGCAGCTGGTCGGTTTCAGCCTGGTCGCTCTGGAGAAGCTGGTCGCTCTAGAGAAGCTGGTCGATCTGGAGGAGCTGGTCGATCTGGTGGAGCTGGTCAGTTTCACCTGGTCGGTCTGAAGGAGCTGGTCGGTCAGATGGATGCAAATCCTGGTCGGTCAGATGGAAGCATATCCTGGTCGGTCCCAGGGAGGCGGGTCGGTCCAAAGCTGCAAGGGGGCGGGTCGGTCCTACCCTGGTCGGTCAAAATGAAGGGCTTTTAGCAGCGCTTCTAAACGCTGTGTTTTGGTTCGGTGATGACGTGACTTCGAAGTGGTTCAAGAAGGAAGGTTCGAAGTGATGAATGTGTTCGTTGATCAAGGTGGAACAACGAATGTGGTGAGAACTCAAAGGTCGTGAGTTGGTGGATAATGGCTGCTCGAGAAGGTTGCTTGAGCTATGAAACATTGTCAAGGTTGGACGATTAGAGATGCGAAGGCCGAGAAGTCATCGTTGTCGTAAGTTCTAGCAGGCTCAAAGCAGGGGTACGATGGGTATCGTTGAAAGGCCCAAAAGACCGGTTGTTGGTCGAGTACCCTGGGTCTTTCTAGTTGGGGAAAGGCCTAGTGTCAAGGTTGGACATTGCCAAGGTTGGGCATATGGAGTTCATGCTAGAACTGGGGTTATCATTAGCCCTTGACATATGGCAAGGTTGGCCGTCATACGATAATGATGGTTTCGAAGCAGGATTGGCAGTGATAGCCAGAGTTAGTCATGGATGATTGTTTGTTTTGTTTGTACTATTTCACATAGATTATCCAAAGTCGAGGGAGATGTTCTTTGAGTGCTTAAGTGATATTGGTTTAGGCCTTTGGCGAGGGTACTTGAGGAATGTTAAACTCGATTAGGGTTGTCTGTGTGAGACTTATATAATCTGGATGTTATGTGTGTTCTCTATGATTGAATGGGTGTTCTGGTTTCTATGGATGAATGGTTGAAATGCTTGGTGTAAAGGCTATCACTGTCCGATGTGGGGAAGATAAGGATGAGTTCTTCTCTGGTGTTGTGGGTAGATAAGTTTTTCATTTACCCATTCCCATATACTTTCTTGTTGAAGTTTGTTAGCTGTATTATCGCTCACTAAGACTATTGTCTGACTCAAGGTTTTATGTCTCCTCTTATTACCTTGGGCTGTTCATCCGGTTGTGGATGGGCAGACTAAGTAGCAGGTTACAGGTAATGGAGCTTAGTGATACGAGGAAGCTGAGCGATGACGAGCAGGAGGCTGGCGTACCAGTTTTATTCTATCTAGCATTTCTGTTTCCGCTGTTTGAGTTGCTTGAGAGTTGTAGTGAGGCCTTATGTACAAACTTGGATATCAGTTGGATAATCTTTCTGGATGTTGAAAGAGTTTCAAAAGTTTGCTATATGATACCTCATTACTATCACCTGTTGTATATGTTCTATTATATTTTATCCTTGCGCTGTGAGTTCTACGACAGGTTTCGATGTGTTCACTTACTATGATGATCGTCCATAGCAGCCTGGCACGCCTTTCAGCGCATTATTCCTCTTGTTTAGTGCGGGGGTTATGGGCGGTCGTCACATTTGGTATCAGAGCTCTGGTCAACGATTTTGGCCAAAGTTCAAAGACGTAATTGCGTATGAGGGACGTATTTGCAGATTTCAGTTGGATGTTACTATATATTAGCATATATAGTAGTAGCGGTTGTATTCTTTTAGCAGTTTTCTTGGAAGTGGCTAACTATTCTAAATTTCAGATTTAGAATGAGTAGACGACCATCAAGGCACGCTGCTAGGAGAGCTAATACTGGAGGGGGAAATGGTGGTGAGCCAGATTACACGGCCATGTTTGAAGCCATGGCAGAAGCAATTATGCGAAGGGTACCCGCTCCAGTGGCGGCCACGGTAGATGTAGGGGTGCGAGTTCCTAGAATAGATTTTGCAAAGATGTGCAAGGACTTTATATCTCTAGGAGGGAAACCATTCAAGGGAACTGAACCAGCTGAAGAGGTTCAGAGGTGGATGGATTCATGTGTTCGAATCTTTGGAGACTTGGGTATTGAAGATGCAATGAAGAGAAAGATTGCATCAAGGCAGCTGCAAAGCAGGGCCATGGAATGGTGGAATTCTGTTATACTCGAGACTCCGGAAGAGGAGATTTCATGGGAGCAATTCCAAGCTAAGTTTGAAGCAAAGTTTATCTCCACTGCTCAAAAGTCAGTTCTCTTCAAGAAGTTCGTAGAGTTGAAGCAGAATGGCAGATCAGTTCTTGACTATATTTCTGATTTTGAGGCTTTGTCTAGATATGCTCGTTCATACATTGATACACCCTATCAGAAGAACGAGAAGTTTGTCTTGGGTTTGGATGCACATATTGGAAAGCCACTTGTGGACCACCTTGATGATTCATTTGAAAAGATTGTGGAAAAGGCTATTCGTCATGAGAGCTTGTTTCCCAAGGAAGCAAATGTTGTCGCTGCAACCAAGGAAGCTCAGAAACCACAGCAGGGTGGTAATAATAAAAAGAGGAATCAGCAACAACAGAAAGGAAAGGATGGCCAAAAGAAACCCAAGAGTGAGGTGCTTTGCTTTAACTGCCAACAGAAGGGTCATTATTCAAATGAGTGCAAGAATCCCAAAGCTGAGAAGAAGTGCTTCAAGTGTGGAAAGCCTGGGCATGAGAAGAAAGATTGTCCAGAATCAGCTAAGGGCAAGCAAATTGTGAAGGCATATGCTTTGGAAGCCGTGCCATCTTCTTCAAGAGCTCCTACTGCAGAGGAGAAGGGAAATGGTGTTGTGGTGCAAGGTACTTTTTCCGTTAACGGTGTTTCAGTTCGAGTTTTGTTTGATACTGGAGCATCACATTCATTCATCTGCAATGAGCTTGTGTGTCGCTTGGGTTTGGAACCCGAGATTTGTGATAGACCATTGATCGTGACTAATCCAGTTGGGGGTTCGTCCAGTTTGTGCATGATTTGCCGTGGTCTAGTATTATCGAGTCATGGTTGCTCTTTTATGTGTGATTGCTTTGTTCTTAACTTCGATGGGTATGGGATCATCGAGTCTTGGGCATGGATTGGCTCAAGAGATATGCGGCAAGGGTGAATTGTGAGAAGCTAGAGGTGAGGGTCGGGGATGTGGAAGGGCGAAAGGTGTTGATTAGATGTAAGCGCGAAGACGGGGTCTTCGTGAGTTATCTATATTCGCTTGGGATTCCACAGGAAGACCTGTCATCAGTGCTGATCGCTAATGAGTATGTTGATGTCTTTGACGAGGTCAAAGGGTTGCCGCCGCATCGTGAAATCGAGTTTAGGATCGATTTGGTCGAAGGTGCTAGACCAATTGCTATGCCCCTTAGGCGGATGGCGCCTAGAGAACAGCGAGAGTTAGAGGTGCAAGTTCGTGACCTTTTGGGAAAAGGATTCATTCGGAGGAGTGTTTCCGAGTGGGGTGCACCAGTCGTGTTTGCAACTAAAGCAGATGGCTCGTTAAGGTTGTGTGTGGACTATCGTGAGCTGAACAAGGTGACTAAGAAGAACAAGTATCCGTTGCCAAGGATTGATGACTTGTTCGATCAGCTTCACGAAGCCAAAGTGTTTTCTCAGATGGATTTGGCAACGGGGTTTCACCAGTTGAGAGTGGCTAAGGATAGTGTGCCAAAGACTGCTTTTAGGACACCGTCCGGATTTTTCGAGTGGTTGGTGATGCCATTCGGGTTGACTAACGCGCCAGCGTATTTTGTGGATCTTATGAATAGAGTGTTCAGAGATCAGTTGAATAATTTCGTGCTTGTGTTCGTGGATGATATACTGGTTTACTCCAGAAATGTGGAAGAACATAAGACGCACTTGAGAGTTGTGTTAGAGATCTTGCGAAAGCATCAGCTTAAAGCTAAGTTCTCAAAGTGTCACTTCTGGAAGGATGAAGTGAGGTTCTTAGGTCATGTTGTTTCTGGAAAAGGTATAGCAGTTGATCCCGCTAAAGTTGCAGCAATCCAGGACTTGGATAGACCTAAGAATGCAACGGATGTTCGGAGTTTCCTTGGATTGGCTGGTTATTACCGAAAGTTTATCAAGGATTTCTCTAAGATGGCTGCACCATTAACAGGATTGACGAAGAAGAACCAAGTGTTCGCATGGGATGCGAAGTGTGAACAAGCGTTCGAAATCTTGAAGGAGAGATTGGCGAGTGCACCTGTGTTGACCATTCCAAGTGGGAATGAAGAGATGGTGGTATATACTGGTGCATGTGGTACTGGACTTGGAGCAGTGCTAATGCAGAAGGATAAAGTAGTGGCTTACGCAAGTCGACAGCTAAAGCCACATGAGAGAAACTATCCAACTCATGATTTGGAGTTGGCAGCGATTGTGTTTGCTCTGAAGATGTGGAGACATTACCTGTTGGGAGTACGATTCGAGTTGTTCACGGATCACAAGTCGTTGAAGTATCTTTTCTCCCAAAAGGATTTGAATCTTCGGCAGCAACGATGGTTAGAGTTTCTGGCATCGTATGATTTTGGGATAACCTATACTCCTGGCAAGGGCAATGCAGTTGCAGATGCATTGAGTCGAAGACACGCAAGTTTGGGAGCGATGTTTTCGGAATGGAAGGGCCTCGAATACTTGGCAAGGTTCGATTTCAGGCCAAGGTGTGAGTTGGAACCTGAAATATTGGCAAGCTTGTCGATAAGGCCTACTCTTATCGAAAGGATTGGAGAGGGCCAAAAGAAAGATGCGAAGCTTGTCGAGTCCATTCAGAAACTGAAACCAGAGGATAAGGAGTTCGAGGTCGACCGAGAAGGCTGGCTTCGAAAGCAAGGACGATTAGTTGTTCCTGATGTCGACGGATTGAGGGATGAGGTTCTGAGAGAATGTCCTCACTCGAAGCTAACGATTCATCCCGGTGGTAATAAAATGTATCAGGACATGAAGCGAGTCTACTACTGGGAAGGGATGAAAAGAGATATTGGAAAATTCATTTCCAAGTGTATGAACTGTCAGTTGGTGAAAGCTGAACAGAAGAAGCCGAGTGGTTTACTTCAACCATTAGAAGTTCCTACGTGGAAGTGGGAGCAGATATCGATGGATTTTATCGATGGACTACCTAGAACTAGGGCAGGGAATGAAGGGATTGGGGTCATTGTGGATCGTTTGACAAAAAGTGCGAGATTTATTCCTGTCAAGACGACTAGGACATCATCAAAATTGGCTGAGCTTTATGTGAAATGGATAGTTCGATTTCATGGTGTCCCAAAGAGTATAGTAAGTGACCGGGATCCATTGTTCACGAGTGGATTTTGGAAAAGTTTGCAAGAAGCTTTGGGAACCGAATTGTGCTTAAGTACGGCATATCATCCCCAAACTGATGGTCAGACCGAGAGAGTCAACCGAGTTTTAGAAGATCTCCTGAGGGCTTGTGTGTTAGACTTCGGAGGATCATGGGAGGACCATATACATCTAGTTGAGTTTGCATATAATAATAGCTACCAGTCGAGTATTGGGATGGCACCATACGAGGCGTTGTATGGAAGGCCGTGCAATTCTCCAGCTTGTTGGTTAGAAACTGGAGATAAGTTGGTACTCGGGCCCGAAATGATTAGAGAAACCTCGGGTTGTATCAAAAATGTTCGGCAACGAATGAAAGCGGCCCAAGATCGTCAAAAGAGTTACGCCGATAAGCGTCGTAAGGATTTAGAATTCGACGTAGGTGATATGGTTTTTGTGAAGATTTCACCGTTAAAGCATATGGTTCGATTCGGAAGTAAAGGGAAGTTGGCTCCTAGGTTTGTTGGACCATTTCCGATTGTCGAGCGAATAGGAAAGCTCGCATATAGGTTGGAGTTACCCGAGAAGATGTCGAGTATGCATAATGTTTTCCATGTGTCGTTTCTACGGAAGTTTTTGCACGACTCGAATGTGGTGGTATCTCCAGAACAGTATGAAGATTTAGAAGTCGAGACCGCAGTTGCGCAACCTCGTAGGCCACTTCGTGTTGTGGGAAATGATACGAAACAGCTTAGGAGGAAGACGGTTAAGCTAGTCAAGGTACAATGGAGTGAAGATGGCGACGATTGTACATGGAAGACGGAAGAGAGCATGAGGGCGACTCATCCAGAACTCTTCGTCGGTAGGAACCTTTGATATCGTATCTTCGTTGTGTCGTTGTATCTTGTTGTTGTGTGGTAGAATTCCGCGTGCTAGGATAAGGCTATGGATGTATGGCTTGATGGTTGCTAGTTTGGATGATAGAATTGGCTTCACATGGATGATAGGCATGCGGAATTGTTGTGGTTGCTTGTGCTAGCTTGGAATTTCGGGGGCGAAATTCTTAGGGGGGGGGGGGAGAATGTAACAGCCCGCATTTTACGTATCGGAAGATCGTAAAATATTTTTATTTTATTCCCTGAGGGTTGGATCATTCTCATCTTTTGGTATGTTGCTTATGGGGATGTGTGACATGTCCATAATTTTTACCGATTTTGTTTGTGACAATTTTGCCCCTGTCAGTTTTGTACTGGGCATAACTTTTGACTCAGGTCGAATCAGAGGGTGAGACCTGTGCCATTGGAAAGGAATTGATGATTCCCTTTCCGTAGAGTGGTTACATTAAGGATTTGGTTCAGCGGTTTGGGAGAAATCGCTGTTTTAAGGTTTTTCAGTTGGCTGTTCAGGTTTTGGAAGGCTAATGGGCTGATTTGGAGAAGGCCCATTAGAGGGTGGGCGGAGACTATAAATAGGGGGTAAGGGGTATGGAGAAAGGTTGGCATTTTCCATTCTCTTATGGGGAGGCTTTGATCTCCTTCTTCCTCTAACATCTTTCCACCATTAAAATTCCAAATCCAAGGGGGAAATCGAAGATCTATACCATTCGAGGCTAGATCAACATCGTTTCAAGGGCGAATTCATCGGATTGAAGAGTTTGATTCGAAGTGTTCGCTGTCCGGATTGCGTTTTCATTGCTTTTGCTTAGATTTGGATAATTGGTGAGTGATTTACATCTCTTATTCGGATGCATGCAAGTATATGAGTTTTTATGTTGTTAATTTCATCATTTCCATGTTACTTTCCTTAGATCTACCCCATGCCAAATTTATTTTACATATGAACCATTCTAGGATCTGATCTAGATAATTTAAATGGTAAGTTTCATGTTATTTTATGAGTTTATGCAAGTTAGATCTATATTTGTGTTCATATGTTCATTTATCATGTTTTTGGGAATTTTATGTGTTTAATGGAAATTGTTAGATTGATGATATTGTTGGTTGCATAACATGTTCGTGGTTGCGTTTGGATGAATCGGATAAGCCGGTTTCGTCGGATTCGTCGTTTGGCGAAGTTTTGGTCGAAATGGAAGTCGAAAAGGAGTTGTGCAGGTTTCTGGTCGGTTTTGGAGGAGCAAGAAGATTCTGGTTGGTCCAGAAGGAGCAGAAGTGATTCTGGTCGGTTTTGGAGGAGCAGAGAAGATTCTGGTCGGTTTTAGTTTGGTCGCTCTGGAGCAGCTGGTCGGTTTCAGCGTGGTCGCTCTGGAGAAGCTGGTCGCTCTAGAGAAGCTAGTCGATCTGGAGGAGCTGGTCGATCTGGTGGAGCTGGTCGGTTTCACCTGGTTGGTCTGAAGGAGCTGGTCGGTCAGATGGATGCAAATCCTGGTCGGTCAGATGGAAGCATATCCTGGTCGGTCCCAGGGAGGCGGGTCGGTCCAAAGCTGCAAGGGGGCGGGTCGGTCCTACCCTGGTCGGTCAAAATGAAGGGCTTTTAGCAGCGCTTCTAAACGCTGTGTTTTGGTTCGGTGATGACGTGACTTCGAAGTGGTTCAAGAAGGAAGGTTCGAAGTGATGAATGTGTTCGTTGATCAAGGTGGAACAACGAATGTGGTGAGAACTCAAAGGTCGTGAGTTGGTGGATAATGGCTGCTCGAGAAGGTTGCTTGAGCTATGAAACATTGTCAAGGTTGGACGATTAGAGATGCGAAGGCCGAGAAGTCATCGTTGTCGTAAGTTCTAGCAGGCTCAAAGAAGGGGTACGATGGGTATCGTTGAAAGGCCCAAAAGACCGGTTGTTGGTCGAGTACCCTGGGTCTTTCTGGTTGGGGAAAGGCCTAGTGTCAAGGTTGGACATTGCCAAGGTTGGGCATATGGAGTTCATGCTAGAACTGGGGTTATCATTAGCCCTTGACGTATGGCAAGGTTGGTCGTCATACGATAATGATGGTTTCCAAGCAGGATTGGCAGTGATAGCCAGAGTCAGTCATGGATGATTGTTTGTTCTGTTTGTACTATCTCACATAGATTATCCAAAGTCGAGGGAGATGTTCTTTGAGTGCTTAAGTGATATTGGTTTAGGCCTCTGGCGAGGGTACTTGAGGAATGTTAAACTCGATTAGGGTTGTCTGTGTGAGACTTATATAATCTGGATGTTATGTGTGTTCTCTATGATTGAATGGGTGTTCTGGTTTCTATGGATGAATGGTTGAAATGCTTGGTGTAAAGGCTATCACTGTCCGATGTGGGGAAGATAAGGATGAGTTCTTCTCTGGTGTTGTGGGTAGATAAGTTTTTCATTTACCCATTCTCAAATACTTTCTTGTTGAAGTTTGTTAGCTGTATTATCGCTCACTAAGACTATTGTCTGACTCAAGGTTTTATGTCTACTCTTATTACCTTGGGTTGTTCATCCGGTTGTGGATGGGCAGACTAAGTAGCAGGTTACAGGTAATGGAGCTTAGTGATACGAGGAAGCTGAGCGATGACGAGCAGGAGGCTGGCATACCAGTTTTATTCTATCTAGCATTTCTGTTTCCACTGTTTGAGTTGCTTGAGAGTTGTAGTGAGGCCTTATGTACAAACTTGGATATCAGTTGGATAATCTTTCTGGATGTTGAAAGAGTTTCAAAAGTTTGCTATATGATACCTCATTACTATCACCTGTTGTATATGTTCTATTATATTTTATCCTTGCGCTGTGAGTTCTACGACAGGTTTCGATGTGTTCACTTACTATGATGATCGTCCATAGCAGCCTGGCACGCCTTTCAGCGCATTATTCCTCTTGTTTAGTGCGGGGGTTATGGGCGGTCGTCACAGATACATCCATCTATATCTAACAGGGCCACCAACCGATGCTTGATCGGCTAAATGAACCATAACATGGATACTGATATCAAAAAAATCAGGTGGAAAATGTTTTTCAAAAACACACATTGCTTCCACCAATATAGCCTTTGCCTTTATAAGGTGTTCCCTATTGAGTACCTTTGAGCACAAAATGTTAAAGAATAGACTAATACGACGAATAGCATTTCGTCGATCCTTATGTTGTGTATAAGTATGTTGAAGCAATACCGGAAGCAGATGTTGCATTATGACGTGGTAATCAGGTGACTTCATATTTCTTAGTTCGGTAGGATTAATGCTCACGTTGTTGCGGATGTTAGAGGAGAATTTGTTAGGTACTTTCAAAATTTTCAATACGGTGCAAAATCTTTTATTTTCTTCTTTGCTCAAGGTGAAAGTTGCCTATGGTATGATTGTTTTTTTTTGTTTCGGGATCTACCATCAACCACAACTTTTGTTTTATAGCCATGGTTTTCATATCCTTGCATGCATTGATGCCATCTTTTGAATTTTCTTTATAGTCCATAATGGTGTTGATGAAATGCTCTGCAACATTCTTCTTTGTATGCATAACATCAATATTATATCGAATCATATTTACTTTCCAATATGGTAAATCAAAAAAGATAGACCTCCTATACCAAGCAGAAACATTGTCACCTTCTTCAACGACTGCCTTTTTCCTTTTTCGACCAACTATTTCTTTGTGTTTACCGATTTTCATTTTGACATTCGCTACTCTCTTTTCAACTTCAAAACCATTCAATGTCCTTTTAGGACGACTAAGTTCTTGTTCATTATTGAACTTTGTCTTCTCGTATTGAAACCTGTGTCCGTTAGGAAGATACATTCGATGTCCCATAAAACACATCTCCTTACTTTCAGGAAGATGATAAGAACAAGTATTTTCCCCACAAACGGGACATGAAAAGTAACCGTGAGTTTTACATCCCGATAAAGTCCCAAGAGTAGGGTGATCATGGATTGCCCACAACACCCTAGCTCTCATTGTAAACTCGGATTTATTTGATGAATCGTATGTAACAACTCCTTCCGTACCTACTTTAACTCGTCTACCAACGGCTCTAAATAAACGTCAATATCTTTTCCCGGTTGTTTTGGCCCAGAAATCAATGGTGTTAACATTGAAAACTCCTGTTTCATGCACATAGACGGAGGAAGATTATACGGTACTACAATTACCGGCCAATAACTATAAGGGTTAGTAAGGTAAGCATTTGGACAGAAACCATCTGTTGCTATTCCAAGTGGACATTTCGTGGCTCGACTGCGAATGTTTTGTCAATACAATTCACAGCTTTCCATTGAGAAGTGTCACATGGATGACACATTACGTTTGGATCAGACTTGGCATGACCACGCCAGGTTATTGCATTTGCTATCCATGGTACAATATACAATCTCTTCAATCTAGAAATTAATGGAAAATGTCTTAATATCTTTCGAGCTACTTTGGTCCCTTTTCTCTTGTCATTAAAAGATGTCCTATATCTTGGTTCATTGCAATTTGTACAAGAAATTCTATTCGCTTATCTTTCCATCACAACATGCAATCATTGATGCATGCGTCATAAGTTTTGTAATTCATCCCAACTTGCTTAATGAACTTCTTCCCGTCGTGGTATTTTGTCGGCAGCGTGTTACCTTCGGGGAGTAACTCCTTCATTAGTTCGAGTAGTGCAGTCACACCATTATCTGAGAAGCTGTATTGGGTCTTCAAGCCAATCAGTTTCACAATGGCATATAGCTTCGTTATTCTTTTTGGACACAATGGATCTTTTGCGTTTTCATAAAGTGGTGTATACAATCATTGGCCTACCAATTGCCATCATCCGTACACTGCTCTCCAACATTAGCATGATCAAACAACGGATTTTCAGGTTGAAAATCATGAAATCTATTTGCATCATTGACTAGATCTTCCATCACAATATGTTCTGCCTCGTCAGCACTTGTGGCATTACTAATTGCCATCTCCACCCTTTTTTCCCTGTAACACCCCACCTCCGCCAGGGTCACTCACAAAGGGAATGCACTAGCCTTGGTGGAGCATTATTTAGGTAAACTTACACAGAAATATTACAAGACAGAACATATAAAACAGCGGAAGAAGAACCAAATTTCATTGCTTTAAAATCTAGAAAGGTCTAAAGCCTTTTACATCAAAATGCCATTAAATCCATTACATCGAAATTTGTCTTGCAATAGTAAAGAAGCATAAAACCATAGTCATAAATCATTCCCCAAGTAAAACAGTAAAGCAGCCATAGCCAAGAAAGATCCAAGCCATATATGATGATCTTGAAGCAGAAAGAAGTCCAAACTAAGTAGTAGTGTTTCCTCCCTGAGAACCTAGGGGGGGACGGAAGAAAAAGAGGCGAAAGAAAACGGGTCAGTCATAAAGACTGGTAAGTCCTAGTGACTTTCAGCATAGAAACAAGTAAAGATAACATGACATGTATAAACTGAAAGTAAACATAAGGATGATGACAAGATAGGCAAGTTAAACTAAGATAACAAGATAAACTATGCTAACCAGATAAACTACGGTAACAAGATAAACTACGCTAACCAGATAAACTATGGTAACAAGATAAACTATGCTAACCAGACAAACTACGCATAGCATCGCATGTTTAACATTCTCTGCACCAACTGTACTAGTACTCTAACCCGTATCATGCTTTCCATGTATCTGTACAGTCCCTTGCCGTATATCGTACGGGTTTCATCACGTATTTCTATACTACTCCAATGTAGTGCCACCATTCTTGAAATCGTTTGGACTGCCTCCCTTGTTCTGGCTAGGTTTCCTTATCATGAACTATCGCGTGTTCAACTAGGATTTATGCCACCTAGGACCACTAGGGATTATGCTACCTATTGAACGTTTTCTAGATTCGATTATGGTTTATGCCACCTAGGACCACTAGGGATTATGCTACCTAATGAACAACACCCTTTTTCCACGTAACGATCTATTAGTCGATCGGCTCCCTACAAGTCCTAGCTCGTTCATGTTTCTATGTCATACGGCCCAATCACGAAATGTAGTCACCTGTGCTAGGTCCACCATAGGGTGTATCAAGCCCTAGGGTGCCAACCACCGACACGAATCAAGCACGCACAGTGTAAACCTACCGGTGCCCATTGCCTGCTTTTTCAACTCCGGACTATGTGCACGACCATAGTCCACCTGAACCTACAATGGCGCAGCAACTCAGCCGTCGTTCTGGTCGCTTACAATCAGCCCAGTAATCGTGCCCCACCCTGCCTAGTTCCAGGATACCGTGATACATCTAGTGGGTTACTGCTGAAAAGGACCGCATAACTAGGGTTTCCGTCCAGTAGGTTAAGTGTTGTCATTTAAATTCGAGACTTAACCCCATCAGTCTAGCATGTCAAGTTGGTTAAGCGTTGTCATTCAAGTTCGTGACTTAACCCGCCTACGTGTCATGTCAAATTGGCCAAGTGTTGTCGTTCAAGTTCATGACTTAGCCCTACGAATCATATGTCAAGTTGGTTAAGTATATTCAAGTGGTTCATGACTTAACCCTATCAAATCATCATGTGAAATTGGTTAAGTATATTCAAGCGGTTCATGACTTAACCCTATCAAATCATCATGTCAAATTGGTTAAGTATATTCAAGCGGTTGATGACTTAACCCTATCAAATCATCATGTCAAATTGGTTAATTATATTCAAGCAGTTCATGACTTAACCCTATCATGTGGCATTAATTCATTAATGCACCCCAACCTCTCACATCAGACCTGCTGTTGTGGTCACTAGATATGTCGGGCGGTTCCGGGCAGAATCACACCACAACTCAGTCAGACCTCGGGTTTCAAGTGCGATATGACCAACTACCCACATTGGATCCTACTGTTTGTAGTAACTGGGTTTGCCGGGCAGTTCCGGGAAGAATTACACTGCAAACTCAACCCAACCTCGAGTTGGCCATTTTCAAGTTCATTCTAAGTGTCATGTCCATGTTCAAGTTTCATGGCGAGTTTCAGGTCCATATCCAGGTTCAGTTTATAACAGCGTTCATGTTTCAAGTTTTGCCTTTTATCAAGTTTATAATTCATGTTCATAACCAATTCATGTTTTGCCTATTCTATCCAAATCGTATTCCCATCGCACGTAAATGTGAATCGATCCATACTACAAATAAATCCAAATCTCAGAATAAAGGGAATAACATCAAAACTATGATAGGCAAGAGGGACGAGCATAAAGCGATAAAAGGGGTTACAGTCATAGGTAGAAATCTCATAGTTATGAATCATAAGCGACTCATCACAATAATCATGGATAATTATCAAAAATAGTTCTAGGCAAATAGTCATAGGCAATTAACAGTAATAGTTTCAAAGTCGTGGTCATAGATAATAGCCTTATGTTCATAATCATAGGTAATAATCCTCATAGTCAAGAGTCAAAGGTGATTAGCCACAATTTCCACGTCATAGTGATAGGCATAGTCTTATGTTCACAGTCATAGGTATAGGCATAGTCTTATGTTCACAGTCATAGGCATAATCTTATGTTCCTAGTCATAGGCATAGGCATAGTCTTATGTTCATCGTCATAGTCATAGTCATAGGCAAAACCTTATGTCCACAGTCATAGGCATATTAAGGTTATAGACATGAAAGAATTTGATTTACAACATGAATAGGCCCCAAATAGAAATATTCCCACAAGTCAAGAATTTATGTTACAATCTAGCGTTTGAATAATAAACTAGGTTCAA
Organism: Allium sativum; assembly: GCA_030737875.1. Lineage (NCBI taxonomy): Eukaryota > Viridiplantae > Streptophyta > Magnoliopsida > Asparagales > Amaryllidaceae > Allium > Allium sativum. The sequence goes on along the minus strand of CM060912.1, from coordinate 126,589,476 downwards.
CAACATGAATGGGCATGATTCAATCGATAAGAAATAACCCAAAATCATAGATTCAAGAAGAGACAAGAACATATCTAAATAGATAATCAAGCTTAGGTCCAATTTCGTTTCATTCCATGTCCATATTAAATTTAACAAGTTTAAATCTCAAAGTAACTAGAACTTACAGAGCGTGGATCGAGAATTAGAGTGCAGAGATTTGATTCTAGAAACGGTTATTGCAGTTGTTGAATCTCTATTTTTTTAGTCTTGTTCTAGTTGAAAACCCCCAAATTTGCAATTCCTAGTTGTTGTCTTGACGAAGAAGAAGTAGTCTCTTTTAATTTAAATATTATCATTTTGATTTTCACAGAGGTAGCATAAGGACAGAATGAAATGATGTAGAGAGAATGAGGCTAGGGGGCTGTTTATATAGGGTTAGGCAGACGAATTTGGTCACGAAACAAGTCTAAATACATCAGAATGCACCCAGGCGGAAAACCAGGTTTTGGCACCAGGACGACCATAGGGTCGACCTGGTCCCTGGGAGGTCGACCATAGTGTCGACCCCCAGGTCGACCTGGTCCTGGGCGGGAAATTTCCCTCCCAGTCATCCCTGGGGTTTAAATTTGAATTTCGAATTCAAATTTCGAGCTGTTTTTGATTCTGAAAATTCCTAAAACTTCGGAGGGTCATTACTTGGTCATACGAACTCCGTTTTTCGAAAACTCGTACTCGTTTCCTAGCAGAATTTCGAGACGAATGCAATGACACAACCCGTTTCCCTTGATTCTTATTTTAAAATTTAATTCTGCCTTGATTTATAGTTTCAACATGTTATTAAAATACGGGTTGTTACATTCTCCCCTCCTTAAAGGATTTCGTCCCCCAAATCTCTAAGTTAGGAAGAATGTATTCTACCATCCAATCATTCATCTACTCAACCATCATTCACAAGCAACCATTGTCCTTAAAAGATTTCTAATGTTGTATGAATATATGCAGAAAGCGTGTGTATATGTACTTATCTAATGCAAAAGATCAGGCGGTTACTGATTCAGTAGACCGCCTTAATGCAAAATATGTTAGTATAATGAGTCCAACATGTACGCAAATTCGTAACATACTTTATAGTCTCTACATGAGTGCACAAACATTCATTCATATGCAACATCCAAATGATAGCATATCAAGTTTCCATCCATCTACAAGTATAAGCACTCATGCATATGCAATATGAAAATGTGACTGAGCCGATCTAGTGCCTAATGTGTGTTATGCAACCACGAGCAACCACTTGCAACCATTTGCAAACATCAACCATAACATGTTTCAAATACATGTTTACATACATAGGGTTCTACCTAAGGTTCTCAAGATATGATCGAGAAGATAGAAGCAAGTAAAAACTTTGTGCCCATTAGGCAATGCCAAAACTGGAAATCTACGTCACACATATATTGATTAGGAGAAGAACTCCCTAGGCACCAGCCCCGAAGACCGAAATCAACATTAGACTGACACCCAAAGAATTACTCAACCCAACCAATATATATATGTTTCTAGGAAACTGAGCATGATGGACTCCTTTTAATTCACAAGAAATCCCTTCTTAAAACTAACCCATATCTTATAAAACCCAAAAAGTTTAGTCAACCCAATGAACATCCTCCAGCCCCAACATGTACTACTAACCGATGAGTCATACTCCCTATGGGGTTTGCAACAGAAATAGGATTAGAAATAGAACCGAGAGGATATACATAAAAGATAGCATGCAAGTAAACTCTACAGGAAAAGAGGGATCAAGTATATACTCTTAAAAAGAGATATGATGCGCATATCTAATCTTCAATCTTCTAAGTCGCATTTCCTTGAGCTTAAATCCATTGTGCTTTGACCGTCTTTAACTTCACAATTTCATAGCTTATTAATTCTTGTTTCCAAAATATGAGTTGGAACTCATTTCAATGTTGCTTCTCATTCCACTTTCACTTATTCCCCTTCTAGTATACTCGGCTCAAACATATCTGCGTACTCATGGTTTCATGCAAGCTCTCCAAAAATTCACTAGTGAATCCTGGATCTCCTTTACTCACTATAAGGTATTCCATGCAGAAGAAATATCTTTTGAAAATAGACAGATGTCAACCATGTTGCCAAATGTACTTACTAAGGTAATTTTCTATAACTCATGCATAAGCGAAATGAACCATCCGCCTTAGTGGCGAATACTACTCGAGCGGATCAATAAATGTATCAAGAGATTCTAGACAACTAAGCATGGCAGAACCCTATGGGTTAAACTAGACTTCGAGGGCATTACCAAGGCAAGTCAAGAGTCTAAGTACCATGGAACTAGTACAAACAAGTCACGAATATACACTTAGCATAGACATTCTCAAATCCAAACAAGTCATGAATAAACGAGTCGATTCCCCAATAGGATTTGAGACACACAAAAAAATGGGTCCTTTACTATGCTAGTACTAAGGTGTAGAGACTCAACTATCAAAGCAGGATTAAAAGGATGTGATGTACAAAAACAAAGTCCTAACGGGATGATAGAAAAGAAAAACTAAACCTTCAACAGAAACATTACACCTCTCTTAGGTATGCTAGTAATGAGAGCATACAATTGCCCTCACGACGATCTTGTTCTTTGCCCTTGTCCTTGTCCTATAACACTTAACTACATGTCCCTTTTTACCATACTAACGATGCTCTTTCTTGTCATGGGTTTTATTATTCTTTCACTTTGGCCTCTTTCTTTTCACCTTTTCCTCCTTCGTGGATTAAGCCATATCAACAAGTTTCTTATCCTTAGGCTTGTGTTCTTTTATCCTCGTTCTTACTATCCTTGTATGGCTTGTTGACAAGTTTCTCGAAATCTACCTCCATCGCACGGCAACCCTACAAAGCTTGAAATAAGATTAGTCGTAGATGGAACTACTGCGGCTCTTGATGGAGGTAGGGCACTTCTTTGCCCTCCTAATGCATTGTATGCCTACAAACTATGGTGAAAAGGAAAGAGAGAAGAGACTCAAGGAGAGAATCAAAAGATAGTGCATATGGCTTTGGGGAATATGCCTTTCGTAAAACAAAACTTTTCTTAGAAAAATGCTTCTTTGTAAACGTTTTGAAAATAATTTCAGAAGGTTTTTAAAAACTTTTGCCCAGTCTGGTAACCTTCTGCTCTGATACCAAATGTAACACCCCACCTCCGCCAGGTTCACTCACAAAGGGAATGCACTAGCTTTGGTGGAGCATTATTTAGGTAAACATACACAGGAATATTACAAGACTGAACATATAAAATAGCGAAAGAAGAACCAAATTTCATTGCTTTAAAATCTAGAAAGGTCTAAAGCCTTTTACATCAAAATGCCATTAAATCCATTACATCGAAATCTGTCTTGCAATAGCAAAGAAGCATAAAACCATAGTCAAAAATCATTCCCCAAGTAAAACAGCCATAGCCAAGAAAGGTCCACGCCATATATGATGATCTTGAAGCAGAAAGAAGTCCAAACTAAGTAGTAGTGTTTCCTCCCTGAGAACCTGGGGGGAACGGAAGAAAACGAGGCGAAAGAAAACGGGTCAGTCATAAAGACTGGTAAGTCCTAGTGACTTTCAGCATAGAAACAAGTAAAGATAACATGACATGTATAAACTGAAAGTAAACATAAGGATGATGACAAGATAGGCAAGTTAAACTAAGATAACAAGATAAACTATGCTAACCAGATAAACTACGGCAACAAGATAAACTATGCTAACCAGATAAACTATGGTAATAAGATAAACAATGCTAACCGGATAAACTACGCATAGCATCGCATGTTTAACATTCTCTGCACCAACTGGACTAGTACCCCAACCCGTATCATCCTTTCAATGTATATGTACAGTCCCTTGCCGTATATCGTACAGGTTTCATCACGTATTTATATACTACTCCAACGTAGTGCCACCATTCTTGAAATCGTTTGGACTGCCACCCTTGTTCTGGCTAGGTTTCCTTATCATGAACTATCGTGTGTTCAACTAGGATTTATGCCACCTAGGACCACTAGGGATTATGCTACCTACTGAACGTTTTCTAGATTCGATTAGGGTTTATGTCACCTTGGACCACTAGGGATTATGCTACCTAACGAACAACACCCTTTTTCCACGTAACGATCTATTAATTGATCGGCTCCCTACAAGTCCTAGCTCGTTCATGTGTCTGTGTCATACGGCCCAATTACGAAATGTAGTCACCTGTGCTAGGTCCACCATAGGGTGTATCAAGCCCTAGGGTGCCAACCACCAACGCGAATCAAGCACGCACAGTGTAAACCTACTGGTGCCCAATGCCTGCTTTTTCAACTCCGGACTACGTGCACGGCCATAGTCCGCCTGAACCTACAATGGCGCACCAACTCAGCCGTCGTTCTGGTCGCTTACAATCAGCCCAGTAATCGTGCACCACCCTGCCTAGTTCCAGGGTATCGTGATACATCTAGTGGGTTACTGCTGAAAAGGACCGCGTAACTAGGGTTTTCGTCCAGTAGGTTAAGTGTTGTCATTTAAATTCGAGAATTAACTCCATCAGTCTAGCATGTCAAGTTGGTTAAGTGTTGTCATTCAAGTTCGTGACTTAACCCGCCTACGTGTCATGTCAAATTGGCTAAGTGTTGTCGTTCAAGTTTATGACTTAGCCCTACGAATCATGTGTCAAGTTGGTTAAGTATATTCAAGCGGTTCATGACTTAACCCTATCAAATCATCATGTCAAATTGGTTAAGTATATTCAAGCGGTTCATGACTTAACCATATCAAATCATCGTGTCAAATTGGTTAAGTATATTCAAGTGGTTCATGATTTAACCCTATCAAATCATCGTGTCAAATTGGTTAAGTATATTCAAGCAGTTCATGACTTAACCCTATCATGTGGCATTAATTCATTAATGCACTCCAAACTCTCACATCAGACCTGTTGTTGTGGTCACTGGATATGCCGGGCGGTTCTGGGCAGAATTACACCACAACTCAGTCTGACCTCGGGTTTCAAGTGCGATATGACCGACTACCCATATTGGATCCTATTGTTTGCAGTAACTGGATTTGTCGGGCGGTTCCGGGCAGAATTACACTGCAAACTCAACCCAGACTCGAGTTGGCCATTTTCAAGTTCATTCTAAGTGTCATGTCCATGTTCAAGTTTCATGGCGAGTTTCATGTCCATATCCAGGTTCAGGTTATAACAGCGTTCATGTTTCAAGTTTTGCATTTTATCAAGTTCATAATTCATGTTCATAACCAATTCATGTTTTGCCTATTCTACCCAAATCGTATTCCCATCGCACGTAAACGTGTATCGATCCGTACTATAAATAAATCCAAATCTCGGAATAAAGGGAATAACATCAAAACTATGATAAGCAAGAGGGACGAGCATAAAGCGATAAAAGGGGTTACAAGACTAGCATGACATAACTTGAGATAATTGGTTACAACATCACTGCCATATAGGATTTCAAATCTAGCAAGATCAGGCGATAGTCATGGTAAATGCTGACATAAAAGAATAGGCATGCAAAAGCAAGCCAAATACAAGGATAATGGATCCAATGGTTTTGGTGTACGTAATAGCGAATAAACTAAGCAATTCACACCCTAGGTATGCGGTCCAAAAAAAAGGCCAATTCGGTGCACAACATGGTTTTAAACTATAGTGTTATGGGCATGAACAATCAACTAAGTCTTAGGCAATTAACCACAGTAGTCATAGTGTTTGAGAACAAATTAAATAATTGTAAACAACTGTAAAATTCGTTCGTCTTTCCTAAACAACAAGGATCGTTGTAGAGGGTGTCGAACTCTGGGACCAAATTATTTATTAATAAATCCAATCAAGTTATCCCTAACTTTTGATTGGTTGAAAACAAAGAAAATAGCAGAAATTAAATATAAGAGAGTTTTAACAATAAGTGAAAGCGAATAGGGAGCGATGACATAAATTAGATTAATATTCATCAATAGGCAAACAGATTAATCGGTTCTAATTCATGTTTCTGTCACAATCATGAATCAACGATAATTAGGTTTATAGAAACAAATAAGTAAATAACAACAAGTATAGCCTATGCAGGAGCTCAGCTCTTAAACAACCATAGGCTATCAGGACAGATTCACTAATTAATTTCTAAAACCCTAAAATTAGATCTAAATCTGATAATTGTTAGACCGAACACGAATATACCCTGTGAAGGAGCATAGCTCTTAAACGACACAGAATATGAAGGTTCAGATCTAACCCTTGAACAGATCTAGATCTACATATATTAAGTCCTCATCCTTTGGCTATGTGATTCATATCAAATCATATCTATTAGCGTCATCACCCCCTAATCAAAGGGGATTAGCTAGACATAGCTAAAGAAAACGAGAAAAAGAAAATAAATAACATAAACATAAATAAAATAAAATAACAACAGAGAAGAGAAGGAGAAGAGTTTTATTCCAAGCAGAGGATTACAGAATAAAACTAAATGTGTTCCTTACAAGACTAAGATACAATGTATTTATAGCTGATATGACAAAGGCTAGCTAGCTAATTACATAATGTGGGACTAAAGAAATAACCCAAATAACACATAAGCCAGTGTGAACACAGCTTTAGAGTGAGTGGTCTAGCAAATAGGCTAGTGTGAACGCAACATGAGTAAGAGGCCAGCTAATGTGAATGCAGTTTGAGTCTTTATCGAGCCAAATCTTCTTAACTGAAATATAATTGCAACCGTTCTTCAAGCTTTAGACTCTTCAAGCTTTAGCAATTTTGAACTTCACTCTTTTTAAGCAAATTCTTCATGCTTTATCCATCAAATGCTCTAAACCATGCTTCTTGTCAACAATCTGAAAATACAGCTATAAATACAAAGTATCAATTATTTTAAAGGGAAAATAAGATAAATAAGCGGATAAAATATACACATTTACGTGTATATCACATAGGTAGAAATCTCATAGTTATGAATCATAAGCGACCCATCACAATAATCATGGATAATTATCAAAAATAGTTCTAGGCAAATAGTCATAGGCAATTAACAGTAATAGTTTCAAAATCATAGTCATAGATAATAGCCTTATGTTCATAATCATAGGTAATAATCCTCATAGTCAAGAGTCATAGGTGATTAGCCACAATTGTCCTCGTCATAGTCATAGGCATAGTCTTATGTTCACAGTCATAGGTATAGGCATAGTCTTATGTTCACAGTCATAGGCATAGTCTTATGTTCTTAGTCCTAGGCATAGGCATAGTCTTATGTTCATCGTCATAGGCATAGGCAAAACCTTATGTCCACAGTCATAGGCATATTAAGGTAATAGACATGAAAGAATTTGATTTACAACATGAATAGGCCCCAAATAGAAATATTCCCACAAGTCAAGAATTTATGTTACAATCTAGCGTTTGAATAATAAACTAGGACCAACAACATGAATGGGCATGATTCAATCGATAAGAAATAACCCAAAATCTTAGATTCAAGAAGAGACAAGAACAGATCTAAATAGATAATCAAGCTTAGGTCCAATTTCGTTTCATTCCATGTCCATATTAAATTTAACAAGTTTAAATCTCAAAGTAACTAGAACTAACAGAGCGTGGATCGAGAATTAGAGTGCAGAGATTTGATTCTGGAAACAGTTATTGCAGTTGTTGAATCTCTATTTGTTTAGTCTTGTTCTAGTTGAAAACCCCCAAATTTGCAATTCCTAGCTGTTGTCTTGACGAAGAAGAAGTAGTCTCTTTTAATTTAAATATTATCATTTTGATTTTCACAGAGGTAGCTAAGGACAGAATGAAATGGTGTAGAGAGAATGAGGCTAGGGGGCTGTTTATATAGGGTTAGGCAGACGAATCTGGTCATAAAACAAGTCTAAATACATCAGAATGCACCCAGGCTGAAAACCAGGCTTTGGCACCAGGTCGACCATAGGGTCAACCTGGTCCCTGAGAGGTCGACCATAGTGTCGACCCCCAGGTCGACCTGGTCCTGGGCGGGAAATTTCCCGCCCAGTCTTCCCTGCGGTTTGAATTTGAATTTCGAATTCAAATTTCGAGCTGTTTTTTATTCTGAAAATTCCTGAAACTTCGAAGGGCCATAACTTGGTCATACGGACTCTGTTTTTCGAAAACTCAGACTCGTTTCCAAGCAGAATTTCGAGACGAACGCAATGGCGCAAACCGTTTCCCTTGATTCCTATTTTAAAATTTAATTCTGCCTTGATTTATAGTTTCAACATGTTATTAAAATACGGGTTGTTACATTCCCCATGTAAATACCACATACTATATGATTGGATAAAACCCCATCTAAGTAAATGAAAATGGATTTCTTCTAATTTGAACGTCTTCATATTTTGGCACCGATTGCAAGGGAATAAATATACTCCTTCCTTACCACCGTTTTCTTCAACAAAACAAATAAACATGTTCACTCCATCAATATAGTATGGAGATCTTTGATTAGATTCACTAATCCGCTTTTTGTCTATAATGAATGCCATGTTGCCCGCCTATAAATTCAAAAATTGTTACAACTTACAAATCGCATCAATCACCGGATGTTTTCATGGCAAGTTGGTTTTTTTTATTTTTTTACTGGAATGAGTAAGGCGGTTTAACAAACAAAATTCAAGGTTCATATTCTACATATCCCGTATGACTAGATAATACAAGGAAATAGATCAAATAACGTATGCACTAACCCTGGTGTAATATGACCAACTACGAAAACCAACTTTCTTCAATGTTCAACCTTGCTTTGTAACCGACCTTGGGTAAAAACCAATAAATAGCTCTCTGGCCTACAACATGTTGAGCATGAATTGAAACAATAGCGCAAAAAATATCGATTACTAGAAACCGAATCAAACGAAAATTTTACCAGCAATAGAGACGCACGATTTGCAGACAATGACAAAGAAGCAGATTTGAGTAGACAACTATCGGATTTCTATAATTTTTTGGAAGCGATTTTCAGAAATGGAAATAGAGCACGGGATACAATATTAGATGAGGGAAATTAAAAAAAGGGAGGGAGATAACCCGAAAGGATCACAAATTTGGAGGGATGGGTGTGCTTTTTCAACCAAAAGTTTTACACAAAGAAGGCACGAATTTGAAACGGTCGACAATCGAGTCAAATTAACCGATCCGAAGCATTCGCGACGAACGGCCAGATTTGGGGTGCCTGGGGTGGTGTAGATCGCAAGCTGTTGTTTGATACAGATGTGAGCATTATCAAATTTGATACGGCTATTAGTCGAATTTTGTACGCAAAATTCGCAGATATGGTGTAGTGATGCATACGTAGACCAAACCCATTTAGTGAGTCATGTCGTCCAAAAAAACATGATCTTATTTCTGTTGGGGTTTTGTGCGCAGCGGAAGTTTGACAAAACACCCAAAAAAATTGATTTTTTTCACCCAATCACTTAGAAATGAATTTGATTAAAAAACGAATAACAACACAGACAATATCGGAAGTATCAACACACGATATTCCAGCCAACAACCCTCTTTATTGATTCACCAAAATATTGTATACAACTGATCTCAACTATCGTTACAAACAAACACAACTTGAATCAATAACCTTATTGAGAAATAGGTAGAGAATATCTAATGGCTAAACAATTTGAGGAGAAAGATAATGAAGAACAATGACAAATTTTTCCACCACATAATGAAGATATCAAGTAGGCCTTTTATAGAGTGAATTGATTCATACCCATGTTTTCTTGGCACCCAAGTAAACTTGCCACCTAAGTAAACTTGTCACCCAAATTATCTTTATATATATCAAATATCTATTTGGATATGCACCAAATAATCTTTGCCTTCACTTTCAAATATCCCACAAAAGTAGCAACAAATCTCTCCACCAAAAATGGATCTACATAGAAAATTTGTTGCCTACAATTGTGATTTGCGTATCACATATCTCAACACTCCACCATGATACTAAATCACAACTTCTCCTCCACTCAACAACAACCAATTTAGCTCTCACTTTCAACCTTCTTTTCTCAATTAATATCATTACAAACCTCCACCAACGCCCACTAATAGTGCACCTCCATCATCCATGCATCATGCCAACAATGATCTTCAAAACCGTTTGTAATAACACAAAGACCTCCATTTCGCCTTTGTGGATTTCACAACTCGACATCCGTCTTCTGCTTGACATGATCTCTTTATCTCCGAGATCCGTCGAGCATCATCAACATCTAGACCCTTGTCGATACCATGATCCTCCACATTAGGACCATCAGCAGTGACCGTATTAACCTCCCCACCTTGTTGTGGACTAGATTCTTCAACCGTCACCCGCCTTCCACTGTTGACCACCGAACCAACCATAGTTTTCCCTCCTCCAAAACTACTCGCATCATCACACAACCACCCTCCTTCACTCTTAAAACTTCACTTCGAGTCTCATAAGTGCAACCGCGGCGATCTAACTGACCGAGAGATATAAGGTTATGCGAACAAGTGGGTATGTGCCTCACACCTACCACTTCTCTCACCACTCCATCATGCATCCAAACCTAACAGCTCCAACTCCACAAATTGGTAGCTCTACTCCATTGACCATTTTTATCATGCCAAAACTTTTCTCATATGAAGAAAAACTTTTCACATCACGACGTATGTGAAAACTGGCTCCTGAATCCATCTTCCAAGCCTCCACAACACTAAATAGGACTTCCCATGAAGAATCGCCTTCGGTACCTTCAGCAAAGCTTGCATGTGCCTCATCTCTATTATTATCACCTTGCGCCTTCTTCTTCTTCTTCTTCATATCTCGTATATATGAATAGCAATCATTGCGTTTGTGACATTCCTTCTTGCAATGGAAACAAGTGATTGCACCTTTACCCTTGGCTCCCTTTTTCTTCCAAACCGTATCCTTCGAGTCCCTTGCTACCATTGCCTCACTTTGTACCGATTTCAACTCCGACTCTTTTCCCCTTAGCTCCTCATTTAAAAGACAACTTTGTACCATTTCTAAAGAGATATTTCCATTAGCATTGGAATTACTCAATGAAACAACCAAATTCTCCCAACTTTCCGAAAGAGAACTCATCAACAAAAAAACCTGCAACTCATCATCAAAATTTACCTTCATGTTTGCCAATTGATTGACGATATCCTAAAACTCGTTCAAATGCTCTGCAATAGACTTCTCCTCATCCAATTGAAGTTGCACCAACTTTGAAACTAGAAAAGCCTTACTTGTAGCACTCTTCGACTCATATAGCGATACTAATTTGTCCCACAACGCCTTCGCGGATTCACAGCTAGCAACATGATGGAATACAGAATCATCCAAATATTGGCAAATTAATGCTATTGTCTTTTTATCCATTTTCTTTCACTTTCCCTCATCCATATTCGAGGGCTTCTCCCCATGTCCATCAATGAGATCATGCAAATCATTGAGATATAGAATGTCCTCCATCTTCGGCTTCCACGTACCCCAATTCTTCCTATTTAAAATAGCCATCTTCGAAAACGTCATCATCTCCGACATCTCCAATTTTCAATCAAACAAACACTCCAAGCTATGCGATGAACTGAGCTTTGATACGAAACTGTTGGGGTTTTGTGCGCAGCGGAAGTTTGACAAAACGCCAAGAAAAATAGGATCTTTATCACCCAATCACTTGAAGATGAATGTGATTGAAAAAATAAACAACACCACAAAAAATATCGTAAATATGAGCACACAATGTTCCATCCAACCACCCTCTTTATTGATTCACCAATAAAAATTGTTTACAATCGATCTCAACTATCGTTACAAACAATTACAACTTGAACCAATAACCTTATTGAAAAATAGGTAGAGAATATCTAATAGCTAAAAATTTGAGGAAAAAGATAATGAAGAACAATGACAGATTTTTCCACCACATAACGAAGATATCAACTAGGCCTTTTATAGAGTGAATTGCTTCATACCCATGTTTTCTTGGCACCCAAGTAAACTTGCCACCTAAGTAAACTTGTCATCCAAATTATCTTCATATATATCAAATATCTATTTGATAAGCACCAAATAATCTTTGCCTTCACTTTCAAATATCCTACAAAAGTAGCAACAAATCTCTCCATCAAAAATGGATCTACACAGAAAATTTGTTGTCCACAATTGTGATTTGTGTATCACATATCTCAACAATTTCATAGGGCAAAACCGAAAATTCTTCATATTTTCGATTAGTGAAATTCAATCAAGAAATGTGATTACAAGAAAACCAAGAATTAGTAATCAAATATACTCAACGAAACATGATAAAAAGAAAAATCCTCTATAACCGTAAGAACTTCAGGCTTCTTCTCAAGGAGCATAAGGAACTGAATTTCCAACATCAAATTTATTTCCAGCCAATATCAGATCCGAGAATGGAAGATCAACCTCCCTCAATCGACCATTCACATCATTGCTTTCTATCAACACTAACCTTGCACCTCCTACACAAAACACAAACTCAAACTTATGGCTTTCGAATCTGAAAGGCACAACCTCTTCATTCTCTTCAAAATACCCAACTAATCTTAAAACAATGCCCAAATCTTCCCATTCTCCATTACCCTTCTGAATAAAGAACCTCCCAAAAAGACCATTGACAACAGCCATATGGATATTACCCAAGATTCGTCCAAGTTGTAGCTTCATTCCTGATGAATTTTCAGATATAGGGAAGCTTCTATCCTTAAACTCTACTACGCAATGATGCGGGTCAAACATAATGCACCTTGGCCTAAACTCATTAGTAAGCCAATAGGCATACCTATACGATGAAACACCTGTGTTTAACCGTACTCTTCCATACACTGGTTTGGTATGAAGACGGCACGCTCTTCGCAACCTTCCATAATACGAATGGTGCACATCGAAGGTGTAAGTGTCACCCCCTTTATAGATCATGCAACTATTGTATAAAGAATGGTCGTGGGCGAAGGAAATAACTGCGAGGGATGAGATGTGATGTGGTCTTTGAGGATAAGGAAGGTACGAAGTTCTGAAGTTTCGGTGCATTATGAAATAGGAGAATTTGTAAGTGCAGCGGCAAAGGATGTAACCGTTTGAAGAAGACATGAGAGTGAAGGTTTGAGGGAAGGGGCCGTGAGGTAGAGTAGGTGGTGAGGGATGAATTGTTGATGTAAAATGTATATGCAAGCAGTGTTTCTGTTGTTGTTGCGCTCGTGGTGGTTTTGGAAGAAGATGCCTACTGTTGAATGGCCATGGCGCTAAGTGCCGATGCCTTGATCTTTAGCGTTGGTAATGCCATTGATCACCTTCTTGATGAATATATTGACTTCTTTCTTGATATTTTGCTGTTTGTTTTAGGGGATTGGAATTTTGGAAGAGGGAGGGATATAATGTTACGTGATTTGATGATTTGATTGAAAGGGTTAAGAGCAAGACGAGGTTATGATGGGTTGATGCTTTGTTTAAACGGTTGTAAAGCCTACCTATTTAAGATGACTTCCTTTGAATTCCATTGCTTTTGGTTTCATAAAATTTTTAGATTCCAAATACCCACCTAATCTTAAAACAATGCCCAAATCTTCACATTCCTCGTTAGCCTTCAGAATAAAGAACCTACCAAAATAACCATTGACAACAGCCATATGGATATCACCCAGGATTCTTCCAAGTTGTAGCTTCATGCTCAGTGAATTATCCAATACAGGGATGCTTCTATCCTTAAACTCTACTACACAATGATATGGGTCAAACATAATACACCTTAGCCTAAAGCCATTAGTAAGCCAACACACATACCTATATGATGAAACACTTGTATTTAACTATATTCTTCCGTACATTGGATCTATATAAAGACTGCATGCTCTTGTCATCCAGATGTAATACGAATGGTACACATCGAATGTTAGGTGTCGTCCCCTTCATGTACATGCAACTGATGTAGAAAGAACAGTTGAGGGCGAAGGATATAACTGCGGAGGATGACATGTGATGAGTTCTATCATGAGGGAAAGATACGTATGAAGTTCTAGTTTGGGTGCATTACGAAATAGGAGAATGCATAGGTGCAGCGGTAAAGGACGTAACAATTTGAAGAAGATAGGACAGTGAAGTTAGGGCTGTCAAAACTGAAGACAACCCTTTAACCCAACCCTTTTAACCCCTTTTTAATTGGGTTGGGTTGATCTAATTCATTTATATTTTACGTTGGGTGAATGACCCATTCGGCCACATAAAACACATCGCACTACCCATTACCCGTCCAAAACCCTAACTATCGTCCAGAATTTCATTTCTTAAAAACACAAAGTCGGTTTCTCATTGGACTTTGCTCCGATAATCCATCTTCGTTCGAAACCCTAAATCTGTAATTTGTAATCGATCTTCGCCCGAAACTCTCTGGATTCTCTTCACACAATCACTCTAGACATCGCTCGAAACTCTGTGGATCCATCTTCGTTGTTCTTCGAATCGATTTAATAGAAGATAATTGAAACTCTGTGGATTCATCTTCGCTCGAATCCAATCAAAGGTACGGTTCTTTGTTCTGAGAAATTTATTTATGAAAGATAATTGACTAGACATTAAATCTTAAATCTATTGCATTTGCAGTAAACCCTATCTCTTGCTACAATTTCTGGATCGATTTCTGTAATTTCTGGATCAGTATAACAGTGGAGTTGAAGGTATAATTTCGGTTTTTGCAGTAAACCCTATCAGTGTTACTGATTTGCTGAACTGATTTTTTAATATGCAAAAGGTTTTATATGCTGAATTGTTTTTACTGTAGGCTCTTATTTCGGTTTAGACATGGATGAACATGTGCTTGGACATGCATGTATATGATATTTATTAAGTTAACGATGTTGGTTATATAATTTTAAAACTGAATTACTAAAATTCCTGATTATCAAAACATGGCCAAAACTGAATTACTAAAATTTTAACCTGTCTCAAATTAATTGACTAAAAACTTTGAAATTTTTATAATAAAGTAGGCTCTGGAATAATCATTTTAGCAGTTGATGGTTTTGTTTAGAAATGAATACATTTTGAGCTGTGGATTTTTAAAAAATACATCAAGTTATACTGTAAAACTGTAAAACTCATGGATGAGCCTGCATGTATCATTGTGTAATGAGAGATTGTTATGCATGTAAAACCGTATAACTCATGAAACCAAACAGTAAGATGGACTGCTTTATCAATTGGTAGTGATATTTTTATTAAATATGATCTGTTTCAAATACAAAAATCATTTAATTAAATATGATCCCAGAAGATATGGAATAGGTAATAAATCAGTTCCAGTGAGTTGCATATTTTGGGATGTTTGTTGATTTTATCAAATATTCGAAAGTATATCGAGATTTCCAAAACATGTAATAAATTTTATGTAAAAAATTACTGTATTAAGCTAGCTAACTAATTCCTAATTTAAAAGTTTTTCGGTTCATGAGCGTATAATCCTATATCGTACTTTTTTTGTTGCTGTGAATGGTGTGTGCGCGCATTTCTGTGTATGAGAGTATAACATTGTGGGTTCTTGCATGTAGGTGCAGAGTAGTGAGTGTGTATTTTGTGTTGCTCGAGTCATTTATGCCTGCGTTTTTCATTTGTTTCTAGCATTTGTGATACACTTCTTCACATGTCTTTTCTGGCTTACCAATTTCTTTTATCTGGGCTGCTACTTCTTTTGTGAATTATTGCTCCTCTACCAGTGTTTACAGTGCACTCTATCAACAGTGTTTGCATCTCATATCATCTTTATTCCATGCATATTGTGTTCCCTTGTTTGCTAATTGTCGGATGTGCAAAATGGGATTTCCTGTTAACTCAGTCATTGTAATACGTATAATTTGCATTGCCCCATCTTTCATTTACATTAGTCTACTAGTAGATGGATTTATTTTCTCAGAGTGCTTTGGATCATCCAATCAAGGATCATGTGTTTCAACGTCATTTGAAATCTCCATGCGTATAGCTTATATTCAGTTTCAAATATTTACCAAATTTTTGACCGAGATTTTCAAAAATAAGATGTGTACATGGATCCAAATGCATGCACTCAAGATTTGATAGTTTGGGTATCAAATTGCATGAGCTTAAAGTAGTTATTTCTGTATGACATATCTTGTACTGGAATATTTTGCAATGAAGTTAAAACTCACCCAAAATACATGCAGGCTCATCCATGAGATTTAATCTTTTATTGGCTTTTACATTGTCTTAGATAATCTTTTATTGGCTCATCCATCATCCATGACATACATGCAGGCTCATCATCCATGAGATCCAAAAGCTAACCTGTACTATCTTGTGATATATCTTCACACAGGTACCTTCTTCAACCCAATTTTTTATTTTAGGTATATAGTAAATATGATGCTGCAATTGTATATACAGTTACCTAATAATGTTGATGGATATGCTTTGATGCGTATGTTTCAGTTATTTTACCTGCTGATTGTGTTTGCGATGAGGTTGGAAGAATGAGTTATGTTTCACGATAACCTATTTTAAAGTTATTTGATAGTTGAACCATGTTAGATTTGCCATTTTACCAACTGTTATTTGGTTTTGTTTAAAATTTACCGAATCATTTGCTCCAGACTGTTTAATTATCTTTAACAAAATCATTTACCGAATCATTTGCTCCTGCTGTGTTATATAATTTCCACTGAGCGTCTTCTTATTCAGTGCATGTTTTTATTTGCAGTGTTATTTTAAATTTTACATTTTAACTTCTATTTTTCCATCGAGAATCTAAAGTTTACATGTTTTCATTCACATGCTAACTCATTACAACCGGACAGTACATGCGGTTTAATATTGTTTACATGTTGTTTACTTATTTCTCAGAGCATTGCCAGTTATTCAAATTCTTACATCTTTTTTTTTTCATTTTTGAAATTAATTATGGTATTTGGAGATATCAATGCAAATTTCCATCCGGGCTGCAACATCTTATGGGTAGATTCATTTGTTGTTTTGCTAAAAAGAAAAACTATACTAGTTTATCTATTGTCATTTTGCAGCATATTATTCTTTTGACGTACCATGCATAGATGTTCATTTCTCAGCAATGCCACTTATCACATTTATCACTATTTTGCCATTTTTCAACACATGCTTATTTTGTTGTGTCTTGTTAATACAAGTTGAAAGTTGGGTATTTGCTTAATTTATTTCTGGAATCATTTTTATTTATGTTGCCCTCAGGATAGTAACTGACATGACTATTTGTTTTGTAGGTGTTAGAAAAAGATACAAGGGTGCACTGTCAAATTGAGAAGGTTATGATTTGGTTGTTTTAGGATTTATATTTGACAATAACATGTAATTTGATGCATTATTATAATCATTTGTTGTTAGTTTTAGAACTTATTTGGTGTAGTTTTTGTAACATTGTTGTTGTTTTCATGACGTTTAGAATTGTTTTAGCGAAAACGATTACTTTATGCAGTTTTTATTATGTGTTTGATGTTTTATCCATTTTATTTATTGTATAATTGTATGCAGTTTGCAAATGTCAGATATAACTGTATTATATGCAGTTTCTATGTCATGAAAACTATTTTCGTATGCAGTCTTGTCTATTTAGTTTCATGACATTTGTATATGTAGTTTTTTTTATAATTTTCATGTTTTAAACGGGTTAAATGGGTTGACCCATACATTAAAAGAGTTGGGTCAATTGACCCTCTTAATAATTATGTTAAATGGGTTGGGTCAAAAAGTGGGTCGGGTCAATTTTAGTTTGACCCATTATGACCCGACCCGACCCATTTGACAGGTCTAAGTGAAGTATTGAGGGAAGGGACCGTGAGGGAAGAGTAGGTGGTGAGGGCTGAATTGCTGATGCAAAATGTACACGCAAGCAGTATTGTTGTTGTTGTGTCATGGTGGTTTTGGAAGAAGATGCCAGCTATTGAATGGCCGTAGCAGTAAGTGTCGAAGCCCTGATCTTGAGCGATGGGCAGTGCAATTGATTTCCTTCTTGATGAATATGTGACTCCTTTCTTGATATTTTGAAGAGGGAGGGATATAATGTTACGAGTTCAATTGTTTTATTCCCACTTAAAATATGTCCTCCGTCCTATCCATTAATAAACAGCTACGTTTAAAAATTCATCCCAGGTAATGCTGTTCGCATGATTATAAAATAAACAATATATGAATGGAGAAAATTGTAAAACAATCTTGGCCATCTGTTAGCGGTAAGTACAGGGGGCATATGTAAGTCCGGTACAGAACAATTGAACCCTAATGTTACGTGATTTGAAGATTCAATTGAAAGGGTCATGAGTAAGATGAGGCTGTTATTGGTTGATACTTTGTCTAATCGGTTGTAAAGCTTAAGGTTCAATTCTATTATCCTCAATCTCTATGTGCCCCCGTATCCCTCCAATCAGATCCACTGATTTATGTTTTTTTTCATTTAAGTCCCTCAACACTTCAGAGGTTTAAGTGCAAAACAGCGGAAATCAGGGGATCTGATTGGAGGGGACACCGGGGCACATGGAGATTGGGGACGGAACAATTGAGCCCTAAAGCTTAACTAATCAAGAAGACTTCCTTTGACTTCCATTTTTTTAGTTTCATGGAAATTTTAGGTAGTGTTTGGTTTAACAATTGTAGTTTTTAGTTTTCGTCCACATAAAAATACGAACAACCATGTATATTACTAAAAACAACCATTTTCGAAAACGAAATTAACACACAAAATAGAAAACAATTTTTATTTATTTTCAATGTTTTGAAGAGTAATGGAGGCACAAAAGACAACTCATCTGTTCATCATTCCTCTATCCCCTCCGTCATTCTTCCATTCCTCCATTATTCATTGCCCCCTCTTAATTTTTGAAGTTAAT
Source organism: Allium sativum (assembly GCA_030737875.1). Taxonomy (NCBI): domain Eukaryota; kingdom Viridiplantae; phylum Streptophyta; class Magnoliopsida; order Asparagales; family Amaryllidaceae; genus Allium; species Allium sativum. Next base: position 126,570,551 of record CM060912.1, on the reverse strand, counting down.
TTTAAAAACTCAAAATGCAAAACACAATGTAAACCAAACACATCCTAAGGTAGATGTTATAGTATCAAGACTTGATGTTTTATTTAAGAGTCGACCTACACGCACTACACAATCTAATGCATAGCAAATGGAATAAAATGTGCATTCATATTGCTATTCGCAATTAGTTATCTACGGATCTACAACCTCCTACCAATCGACTTTGAGTAATATAAAGATTTACATATTTTGGATCGTACAAAGTAAAAATCAAAAGACTGACAATGAGAAAGTAGTGTTTTGAAAACCCAACCCAACCTCGGTTCGACCACGGTTAACCTTCGACCTTGGAATGTCACGGCTCTGAAAATGAAATAATATTGCGCGTTCACAGACCCACGGTTTAACCTCAAAACCCTATAAAAACCTCTAGTCCGACCTCTTTGAACCTCAATGTTCTTTAAATTTGAGAAAAAAAATGCTGTACTATTTATTTTTTGGCATAATAAATTTAACAAATAATTTCATAGCAATTGTCATTAAATTTTACATGATATAATCCATTATTATGTACATTTTACGAGTTATTGTTGAAATAATCTTATTTCACTATAAAAAATTAGTAAATTTACATCTCTGCTATGATAAATTGTTATATAATTATTTCAATTAGGTAGTATATAACATATTATATGATAAGTGAATTGAAGATGAAAATTTAACTCATGACTTATTGGATCATGTCAAAGTGTCCTAACCAGTTTGGACGCGGGTATTTGTCATAATTGGTTAAATTTATCTATATTTAAAATAATTTTATGTTTAAATCGTAATAATAGAAATACACTATTAGCGCGATTCTCACGGTCTGACCGGTTGAACCACGAAAACCTGGGACCTTACACTACCACGTTTTGACGTATGGCTCGGTCTTTACAACTATGTGAGAAAGTACTATGATGATGGGTTGACTGCGATTAGATGGAGCAACGACATAATTGAAGAAAGAACGTCTCGATAGAAAGCCAATATCGAGAATAAGGTTTATGGGTTTCTAAGAAAAAAGGAATACAGAATAAATTGGGTAATATTAAATAAAATATGGATAATATGACATCTAAACTAAATTTGAAAAAATGAAGAGTAAGTAATTATAATTCCTGTGGTAGTGTGTGTGTATAGAACGACTCCGTTTTAAAGACCCAACCCAATCTCGGTTCGACCATGGTTAACCTTGAACCCTCAACGATTACGGTCCCCAAAATGAAATAACCTTGCGTGTTCAAGAACCTACGGTCTAACCCCGTAACTCTAAAAAAAACCTTTTCAACCCAACCTTTTAATAGCGTCCTCAAAATGAGTGATGCTATATCACAGAGACTTTTGACTTTTCATTTCACTTTACTTTTCATCCTCACTTTCCAGGTTGCCAAGCTCATCATTTTTCACGGTTTCACTTAATTCCTACTTTCAAGTTTCAAACCCTGCATTTCAAAAGACTCGCAAGTTGCAATTAAATTTCCAGCGTGATAGCTAATTTTCAGGATGTAACAATAACAGGTATCATTCCTTCTAATTTAATCATTATGCAAATTATGATTCCCCAATCTTAGATCTTGGTTTTGTTGCTACCACTGTATTAGAATTTTGTGATATATGCAAACATGATGATATCCATCGTTGAAAGGGCATCTAATCACTAGCAAATGAAGAATTTCTGCGATATACTTCGACTTTGTTACCTTTGAAACAGCAAATTTCTATGGCTTGAAAAATTTTGTACTTAGCATTCATGTGTATCTCTGATATGTGGCTGAAAATAAAATGGGAAAAAAATTAAGCGTAGCTGCTTCTGTTGGCAGCAGTAGTGATGCACAAAAGGGGGGAAATGAACAGAAGCATGAGACTTTAGTGCACTGCTCACTTTTTGTGTGCAGCAACATAGTGCGTATGTTTCCGAGTGCATGTGTAGTCTGATGTTTGCAAATACATTCGCTTGAAACTTTAATGCTGTGCTCATTTTTTGTGTGAAACATTGCTTGCTTATGTTATGGTTTTCCTATTAAGACGTGCCTTATGCAATCATGGTTGTGTAATTTTAGTACACTTTTTTTAAGTAGTAACAGAATGTTATCTAATCAAAGACCAATTGAAACATCTAGTCTTCATGGCACTAAAAGCATCGTTCGTCAATCAAGTAGAGCTAAAACTGATCCTGCATGGCAATACTGCACGGAAACGATAATTGATGGACATTTAGAAATAAAGTGTATGTTTTGTACAAAATTTTCAAAGGGGGTGGGATTCGTCATTTCAAATATCGTATTTCTGGTTCGTTTGGAGGAGGATGTGATTCCTGTAAACGTGTGATCGATGAAATAAAACATGCAATGAAACTTAAAATTGAAAACAGAGATGCTTCCAAGAAGAAAATTGCAGTGAAAATTGCTAGAGATCATGCTTTTCAAAACGAAGAAGATGAGGATTTTGCTTCGGGTTCAAGGAAAAGATAGCATCTACTAGAATGCAGGCATCATGATAAGGATCTAGCTCATCCATACATACATCATGCTGAGTCACTGGATAACGATCTAGCTCATCCATACACACATCATGTTGAGTCACTGGATAAGGATATAGCTCACTCATACACACCTTATGCTGCGTCACTGCCTCATCCATACATACATCATGCTAAACCACTGGATAAGGATCCAGCTCATAATATATTGTTTTTCCTTTTATAAATTGTTACTGTTACATTGTTATTTTAGCCCACCTCATGTACTCCATCTATATACAGCACTGTACGGTACACATCTTGTACTCAATTCTCTATCAATAATATTACAAACTTGTATCTATTCTACAACCTCTCTCTCTCTATCAGAAAATCAAACATGGTATTAGAGCCTTAACAGCCTAGCAGCTTGTAACGACCTGGAATTTTGGGGCTAATTTAAAATTTTTATTTTAGGAATTTTAATCGATTTTAATATTTAAAATAATTTATTTTAAATAAGAATGACTAAAAATTTACTTTAAAATATAAGAATTTAATTTAATTATAAAAGGAGTTCAAAACAGCGCTGCAGTTTGAAAATTTGAATTTGAACTTTGACTGACTGTACAGGATTCATTTTAAATCAGAATTGAGCGAAACCAGAAATATTTAAATTTGTTTAATCGTATCTTTCTAACGAATCTGAAAAACTAAAATTTCACTTTAAAAATCAAAAGTTATGTCCAGTTTAAAATTCGGAAAAGTCGCTGTAGAATTTATATATTTTTTAATATAATATATTGGCCTTAAAAATAGCCATTTTGCAAACGACCTCGGTTTTCGAAAAAACCTCTTTTGTTGGAACCGAAATGTTAAATTATTGCTAGGTTTCAATTTTCATAATTTTTTGAATTAATATGTGAGCGTGGCAAAGGAAAACGTGTTTTGTCAGTTTAAGTCAAATTTAATCGACTTGAAAATGGCCATTTTTCAAACGGTCTCAGAATTTAACGAAATTAGTCTCGTTAGAACCGTATCGTCAAAACATAACTAGAAATAATTTTTCTATAATTTTTAGAGTCAGTATGTGGCCTCGGTAATTTAAAATGTACGTTTGAATTTAATAATTAAATGATTTATAATTAAATATTAAGAAAAACATGTCGTAACAGCCGAATTGGATTACGGAACATACATCAGTGTTTCCGGGATGGGGGTTATTAGCTAGGGACGACACTTGTTGGGTTTGATTTAGAGTTCGGTACGATATAGAAGTTATATTGTATTTAAATGAATTTAAAATACGCTAGGAATACGCGTATAAATACGCCCTAAATACCCAAACCCTAATCTATTCTAATGCAGCCGCCAATGGCCCAAATCAATGGCTACAACACTTCCAATTTCAATCCTCAATTCCTTATCATCCGCTCAATGAAATTTGAATCTCCTAAGTGGAAATCGAAGAGCTCGAAGAGGGCTTTAATCTGTACGGCCATGATCTGTTTTAAATGAGCAGGGTGCCGGGATTTCTGGTGCAAAGACGCGTCGGTTGGAGGGCTTTTTGCAGAGGAGGGGCCCACGGAGCTGCATAGTGCTCGAGGCGTGGAGGGGCGACGTAGCGGCGCTCCTGGTGGTGGCTTCGGATCGGTGACGGGTGGTCAGACGGTGGCGCGAGGTGAAGCCCTATATATCGACACTGATGGGTTCCTGTACGAGGCAATTACAGATAGAAGAGGAAGGGGATTTAAGTTTTAAACTAATTTTTTTTTGAAGGAAAAGGTAGTGAATCAACATGATTCACGCCTAAAATATATAGCATCCATCAAGTAACATAAAGTAGCAGTGCGTGTATGTACAACATATACAACCAAAACAGGTCATCGCTACATATGGCCATACAAAACGGAACCATACATCATAATTAACATTACATAGCTTTAAACATAACAGTAAAACAGCAAAAGGCCAGTGAACCAGTGAACATCATCGTCAAGCCTGTGGACCAGTGATGCTCCGCCCCCTTTTGCGCACTCGGTCTGCGATGCTTTCAACATATCTTTTGCGCTCCATGCCTGCCCAGTCATAGACAAAATTAAGGATAAAGTAAATAATACTGTTAGGAGCTTTCAATTTGCGGTTAAATTTTCTGGAGTTACATTCATGCCAAAGCAACCAGGTGTAAGCAAAGTTCAACAAAGCGAAAAGAAGACTATCATGAGAGGCATGCAAGGTCGGGTAAAGCATTTAAGGTTTAAACTAATTAATTTTTAAAAACTAATTATCCTATTTTATTGTTTAATGTTTATAGTGTCAAAACTAAATCAATACTCGTCGGAATCGGACGGTTTCAGGTGCGTTGGAATCGTATTTCCGCGATCTACGCGATGGAATTGACTAGAGCGTAAATAGAGGACGTGAGAAATTGAGGAAAATTCGAATCTGAACTGTTCTGAATTACAAAGCTTGGTGAGATTTCTTTGTTTTAAGAATAATAAAATTTTAATTATCTTTTATTGTTTTAATTCCATATATGTATGTTAATTAAATTCGATTCTGTGATGTATGATATTGTATTTGTTGTTTGTTGATGATGATGGTTGTTGCGGTATGTGTTAATTAGATTATGTTAAACAAAATTAACATTTTTTTTCGTTAATCAGATTTTGTTAAAACAAAAATGGACATTTTTGTTTTGAAATATGTTATGCAATTCAAATTAACATTCTTGTTGAATAAAAATAGATCGAACTAAATTCACATTTTTGTTGAATAAGAATAGATCAAACAAAAGAATTCACAATTTTGTCAAGATTTGATTTATAAAAAGGATTAACATATTCTTATCAAAATATGAATAGTGCATAGCATAATATATTTTTATCAAAATTTGATTAGTGAGAAGAATAAAATATATCCTTTTTGTCAAAGAATAAACAAAATTCTCATTTTTGTTTGCATTGAAAAGAATAAACAAAATTCTCATTTTTGTTTGCATTGAAAAGAATAAACAAAATTCTCATTTTTGATTGCATTGAAAAGAATAAACAAAATTCTCATTTTTGTTTGCATTGAAAAGAATAAACAAATTTCTCATTTTTGTTTGCATTGAAAAGAATAAACAAAATTCTCATTTTTGTTTGCATTGAAAAGAATAAACAAAATTCTCATTTTTGTTTGCATTGAAAAAAATAACAAAATCCTCATTTTTGTTTGCATTGAAAAGAATAAACAAAATTCTCATTTTGTTTGCATTAGAAGTTAATAAACAAAATCATCATACTTTTGTTACATTAAAAAGAAGGATTGGAAAATGCATAATTTTTATACATTATAAAGAAGAAGTTAAAAATGTATAATTTTTATACATTAAAAAGAAAAAAAAAGGTTAAAAGTGTATACTTCTATACATTATAAAGAAGGAGGTAAAAATGTATATTTTTATACATTAAAAAGAATGAATTAGAAATGGGCATTTTTGTCACATTAAAAAGACAGAAGTAAAAATACACATTTTGGCATTTAATAAGGAATTTTCAAAAATACTCGTTTTTGTTGTTTAGAAAACCAGTGGAAAAAATTTCATATTTTTAGAAATAGATTAAATAAAACCATCATAATTTGTTTAAACAAATGAAAATGACCTTTTGATCAAAACTTGGTTTATGAAAAGAATAACGTTTTTGTCAAAATTTGATTAGTGAAAAAGGATTACATAAAATGAACATTTCATGTATTAAGAAGGATCAAATGAAAATAAACATTGCTATGCATAAAAAAGAGTTTTAACCAAATCATACATTTTTGTCCATTTAGAAGGGAGATTACATTTTGATCATCAAAAAGGGATTAAAAGAAAAATTAGCATTTTTGTTTACTTTAAAAGAATGACATTTTCGTTTACATTGAAGAGAATTTAACAAAAGTATCATATTTTGTACATAAAAAGGAAATAGACAAAATTACAATTTTTGTCACTTTAAAAAGTACATTTTTGCTAGAAAATGTATATTAGAAGATAAAGTACATTTTTGCTAGAAAATGAAGATTAGAATAAAAAGTACATTTCTGTTAGAAAATGTAAATTAAAATGAAAAGGACATTCTTGTCACTTAAAAGGATTTCACCAAAAATATTCATTTTTGGTCATTGAAAAGGATTACACGAAAGATTAGAAATAAAAGTTAAGATTTTTATTGTCACTTGTTAAAAATAAAATAATGGGACAAAAGACTAGATTTTTATTGTCATTTGTTCACAATAAAAATAATTGAGATATATATATATCCGTGATGTCGGAATATTTGATGTGTTGAACATAATGTTAGTATATTCAAACTGAATATTACACTTCCATTTACAAGTTACCCGACTTGTTTATGTGATTGGGACGATTATTTTCACACATCGCCCAAGCGCACAAATAATTTACTATTTGTTTGATGGATGAAACCCCACACGGGTATTGGGATGATATTGGATACACACTAATCCCAATATTTTGTTATCTGTCAATCGATGGATTGACAGTCTGTGATGAGCGTTAGTTATTTACTTTAATGCTTACACAGTTATAAATTCCACTTTGGTCATCATTTGGATGTTTAATAATTATTTGTCATGCATGTTGATTTCGTGCAATATATGGTTGTTGATTGAGTCACATTCCAATAAAGGATATTCTAGAAAAAGAATATTTTAGAAAATGTCTTAGAAAATATTTTAGGAAAGAATATATTTTGGAAAAAAAATACATTTTATTTAAATGAACTATTTATTAACTAGAATAGATCATTAAATTAAGATTTAATGAAGTTTTCCAATTAGTGAATATTTAATTGAAATTAAATTAAATAAATTGGATTTTGGGTTTGTCGTGAACGGTGTCTTCAGTAACACCTTTCTTAAACCCAGTTGAAAAGAATAAATCTTTAAATTAAGATCACTAGAGTTTCAAATTACTATAATTTGTTTGGAATAAAAATGATTTGTGAATTGAGTTTATCGTGAACAATGATTTTAAGCGATATCTGTTCTTTAACTCAATTAACAGTAAGAATACGATTTGGAAATTATAAATCTTGTATCTAGATTTTAAAAGGCAGTTTTCCAAAAGTAAAGTTTTCCAATTTAATATATTAAATTGGAGTTGAATGGAATTCGAATTAATTATAACCGAGATAAGCTTCTGTAAAAGAAAACCGATACTACATATGGAATTTAAGAGGCCTTGCCGTTATTCCATTTATATTATTGGTCGAATACGGAAATTTATAACGATTATATATTGATTTGATTTCTGTGAAGAATTCATATTTTAATGGAAATCGATTTGGGTTTATCGTGAACTATGTTTTAAATGACATTAGCTCTTTAACCCAGTTAAAGATAAGATTTATTTCTTAAATTTAAATAATCATTGAATAATATTTTTTGATATTTAAAACCAAATTGGGTTCTTAATAAATCTTTTAAAGAAAAGATCTAAGAATAAATTTGAAGAATTTATCTTTGATAGGATAAAGTGAATATTTTATTTAAAAGAATATTCGGGATTGGAGTGTGGCGTTGGATGTGTTTTATAGTACTTAATTTTTAATTATAGAATATGTGAGTTATTCGGGAAGACCGTGTTTAAACCATTCTGAGTAATTACTACGACGATGAAGAGTCGAAGATGAAGACGGCGATTGAAGACCGACGATCTTCACATCGAATGGATGTGTTGCTACAGAGACCCTTGATGAGAGTAGCTACCTTGAAGGGGCTTCAGTGGTGGCCGTCCGGACTATTGTTGATTGTTCGGATTTGGTTTTCGCTCAGACCCAGAGCATAAGCTAGTAAATGGATGCGTGTCTGACATTGGATTTCGTTCCATGTGAATTAAATTGATTGTTATTAATGTATGTCTTTTTGGTGGTGGAGAATTTATTCTCTACTTAACACCCTGGTATATATTAATAGTGATTGATCGCATGGCATGAATTATCTATGTGGCACGCCAAGATGCAAATGATCAAGGCTTTTGTTGAAAAGCAGGGCCTTGTGGGATGATCAAAGTATAGCCTATTACGGCATAGCTTTGTGTATAGCGTGAATTCGCGAGCCTCACACACCGGTATGAGTCAAAAACGGGATACGGACCGTAGGGAGTGCACACGTTTCTTTCTAGCTAGTGGTAGTGTCAGTGCTTAAACTGGCTGGCATTTTACTTATGTGGATGATGGATTTTGAGGCGCCTCGGATTTTTATAGGCCGTTAGTGGTCATATTATAGGTTCAAAGGAATCGGGAAACGTGTGTTCAGGCATAATCAATCCACTACCGATAGGCGGGGACCGGCCCTACCGCTCCAAGGGTTCACTGCGGGGGATCCTGAGGCATTTGCTAGAGTGTCTCGAATCGGAGAGGAGCTTGCCCCTAGCCTCGACTCATGATGGAAACCCAATTTCCAATACGACCTTGCAGTTTTGATTGTAGAACTAGTATGGCGACATAATATATGGTACACATGCCGTCTATGATTGATACATTATGATTGAAATGTTTTTTTTATTAGAACATATACACACTAATATCAAATCCGTTTTTATCGTATCAAGCATCTCTTGACCATTATAAGGTAAAACCCTATCATCCGGTTTGCGTTGCATTGTGTGATGGGACTTGGGTCTTATAATGGTTTCATTTTTCTAAAAAGCATTGCATTGTTTAACGATTTACTTTATTTTATGCACTGGCAATCCAATGGAGTAAACCCGTTTCGCGTTAGCGGCGTGGTCCTGTGATTAGCCATATTAATTAGATAAGTTAGATTTCTCATACCACTCCCATGACTGACCTGTAGTTTGTTTCACTGGCAAACTCGGGTGCCCTTATTTTCCACACGGGCAGTCGGGTAGCTTTTTGCAGATATATTTACAGGGTCCTGGCTTACAGCTGAAGCGTTATTCGGAAAGCTCTGTATCCGTGTATTCCTTCCAGTTGTATATTTGTATTATTTTTCCACTGCTATTTAAATGTAATTTAAAACTCTGATATTATTGTATTTCCTTTATGTAATAATAGCGACAGATTTTTAGCAACGGAAAATTCCGTCATGAATTAGCGACGGATTTCCGTGGGCTTTGTAAGAGGAAATATTTTGGATTTTATATGTCATCTTGTTATACATTATTACCATCGAATACTAATTCTGTCGCTAAATCAATGGAAATTGCAGCTCTTTACCATCATATAATATTTAACGCTAAATTCTGTTGCTAATAGAGTCGGATTACCGTCGACAAAATTTTGAAGCTATTTTTCCTGTTGTTTTCCAAGAGATTTGAAACGAACTTTTATATTTATTATTTATAAAATGTTTTAAATTTGTGTTATTACTTAGTAATTAATTAGTAAATTTAAATTTTAAATAATTAATGTTAATAATACATTAGTAATTAATAATAAATAATAACTATTAGAAGTAAATAAAATTCAATAGTTAATGATGATTTTTTTTTTGAAAATTAATGTTGATTAATTACTATATAATATAAATAAGAGGTAATAGTAATTAATAAAATACATTGTTTGCTCAAAGAAGAGCCGTTACGAATTGGATTTTTGATGGTAGATTGCTTTTGCTTGCTAAATTCGCTTATCTATTCCTTTCCTATTTATTGTGTCTTTACTTTACAATATTGTTTTTTATTCATTATGTCATAGACTCATTTTTTTTAAAAGCAAACAAACCATATATAAAAGAGTTGTACACTCTTGCAACAAATTGATCGGAGGTATCTGCCTCTTCTTTGAGCAAACAACGAGTGAATTGAATATGCTACTTAAATTAGTGTAGTTATACATGCATCAATTTTTTTGTAGTTTTTAATACTTTTTAACCCTGAATATGCTAAAAAAAATTGAAAAGAAAAAAAATGTTGATATACATTAGTAATTAATAATAAATAATAACTATTAGAAGTAAATAAAATTCAATAGTCAATGATGATTAATTTTTTTTTGAAAATTAATGCTAATTAATTATTAATTACTATATAATATAAATAAGAGGTAATAGTAATTAATAAAATACATTGTTTGCTCAAAGAAAAGCCGTTACAAATTGGATTTTTGATGGTAGATTGCTTTTGCTTGCTAAATTCGCTTATCTATTCCTTTCCTATTCATTGTGTCTTTACTTTACAGTGTTTTTTTTTTCACTATGTCAAAGACTCTTTTTTTTTTTTTGAAAGCAAACAAACCATATATAAAAGAGTTGTACACTCCTACAACAAATTAATCGGAGGTATCTACCTCTTCTTTGAGCAAACAACGAGTGAATTGAACATGCTACTTAAATTAGTGTAATTATAGATGCATCAATTTTTTTGTAGTTTTTAATACTTTTAAACACTGAATATGCTAAAAAAAATTGAAAAGGAAAAAAAATGTTGATGTACATTAGTAATTAATAATAAATAATAACTATAAGAAGTAAATAAAATTCAATAGTTAATGATGATTAAATTTTTTTTTGAAAATTAATGTTGATTAATTATTATTTACTATATAATATAAATAAGAGGTAATAGTAATTAATAAAATACATTATTGTTCGATGCTTATTAAATTTGTTTTGATAATCAATGATTATTTAATATTTAATTAATACGATTAATTAAATTAATATCAAGAAATTATTAATACATTTTTTGATATTTCCTATTCTTAATTATTAATACATTCTTTGATATCAAAAAATTAAACCTATACAATCGGTCAATCAAGAAATTTACATGCATATTTCCTATTCTTAATTATTAATTATTAATAAGAAATTATATAAATATCAAAGAATACCAAAATTCAAAGAATACTTAAAAAATTATGGATTAATCAAATTAAAAATCATGACTTAAATATCTCACTCACATACCTCACTCGCAGTCAAAAATGCGTTCCTCCTTTATCCATCTTTCCTACTCAAAAAGCCTTCTTTATATCCTTAATTAGTTATCAATAACTAAGGCAGCCAATGATTAATAATAGAAATTAATAATTAACATTTGTTATTGATGATTCAATAATTAATAACTATTAATAATAATTAATAATTAATAATTCAAATTAGTATTTAATTTTTATTATCTAGTGGTTGATTTTTAATAATTAATGATTAATAATCCTTAATAATTAAGAAGTACTATTTATTACTTAGCTTTTAAAAATTACTAAGTTTAAAACTTAACATTTTGTAATTAATATTTTTAATAATTATTAATTAATAATTAATAATTACTATTAAATACCTAAAAATTAATAATAGTAATTCACATTTCGTATTTAATATTAAATATATTATATTTAGTAATTAATAATTACTATTAATAACCAATAATTAATAAAAATATATTATAATCAACATTGAATAATTAATATTTGATTATAATTAAAAAATAATAAGTAATAATTAAGAATTGATGAAAAATAAATAATAATCAATAATTATTATTAAATGATTCATAATTAATGATCAAGACTAATAGCTAATAAAGTATTAAATAATTAATATTTAATCAAGGCTAACGTTTAATAATAAAAGTTTAATATTTGTTTATTGGATTTCTTTAGCAAATCTACTTGAATGATAGTTGCAAATATTTCTTTTGCAACATACTGTTTATATGTTTACAAAGTTTGTTTGGCTCCAAGTCCAAAATTTTGGCTCCAAAGCCAAAATTTTCACTTATATCGAAAAATGCTTCGTAGGCAACAAATTCAAATCCCACGGCATCTTTCCTCAAATCAGCGAAGGTCCGTAATTTGACTCTTCTTCTTCTTCCTAGGAACCGATCTCGTTTCCTGAAAAACCAATCGATCTTAAGCAGTACTCCGTCGTTTTCCCTAATTCTTAAAATCGAAATCTATTTGTCGAAACCCTAGCCTTTTCCGTGACACCTAGAAACCCATAGTGAAGGGACGAAGAGGAAAAGAAATCGCTGAAAACATACGAGCTGACAAGAAATGGAAAAACCGCTAATGTTAAAACTACATTCTACCGTTGTGGTTTTCTTTTTCCCTACCAACTTCTCCATTAATTTCCAATCTCCTTCCGTAAGAAAAAAGAAATGAGAGAGAGAGAGAGAGGAGGAGGGGAGAGGAGGAGGCGGAGAAGGAGAAGCGTAGCAGGGAGAAGGAGGAGCGTAGAAGGGAAAAGGTGCACAGTGATTTTCTTCTTCTTTTTCTTTTTTCGTTTTTGATTCAATGTGCTTATCAAATTGTTTTAATGTTTCTGTCTATTAGCAATCGTGAATTGTAGCTGAATCAACCAACAAAAACAAAGTGAATTCATAGCCAAAAAAAGGAGAATTTTTATTTATTTTGTGTTTTTCTTTGTTCTTTGGATTTTAGCTATTTGTCAAATTTTGCTTAATGTCTCCATCCATAGCCAATAATTGTGACAACATACAATCTTGAAGAACGGTGCATTTTTGCTGTTTTCATAACTTGGGGTTGCTATTAAGCATGCTATTTTGATGTGGTTGATGTTGACTTGAATAATGTCATGTTTCCACATGATAAGCTTGGAAGGCACCGTTGCAAGTATTTTTTATGAACTAGACATGTTCGATGAAATTACTGAATGTTAAACCTGCGCATGTGTATATGAATTTTAAACTCATAGAAATTTTACTATTTGTTCTCTTAATTTAGGAGACATTACCTATTATATAATGAGGTTTTATACACAAGTTAACTATTTTTGGTTAATTAACTCCACTAATGAATAAATTGTGGTATTATTATGTTTTTTAGTTAAACTATCTCTTCATGTCTACAAGACTATGATTTTTATACCAAGCCCATTTGCGTCCATACAGCTACAGGAAGGAATGAATGAAAACCGCCATACTCAGCAACTAAAATTAGTGTTATGCTAATTTGATTTAGTTGAGGTATGATTACATGTCTGCCAAGTTTGTCTGATCCGATTCTCCAACAATATGGGTAGGATAACAGGTAATTTGAGAAGTTTTGATGCTTTTGTACCATAGTTTGTATTGTTCATATATTACCTTCTTGGCATAATATTTCGAAGGATTTGAATACACTTAGGTTTTGGATAAAAAATGGAAAGCATTGGAGTAGGTTTTAAGGTTCAAGTGGACAGTGATAAGAAGAAGATGTTAGGTAAATAGTTTGAAAAGAATTTGTGCGTAATTGATAATAGATGTCCATTTTTGTATATTAGTCAGAATAATTGCAGCTGACTGAACGACGAACCTAATTCTTAATGCCAATCACAGGTGCACAGACTTTAATCTGGGCATATCAAGATACTGAGTTATCTGGTAAGTAGATGCATGCTCTTTGTGCATAATCTAGGCATATCAAGATATTAGTTGGTCATTCCATTTTATTGCTTTTTCATTACTGTAAATGATGTTTCATGTTGCAGTGATAAGAGGTAAGGCAAAAAAACAATGTTGTTAGACTCATAAACATCAATGATTAAAAGCATCCCAAAATATGAATATGTCGTACAAAATGTAACTTTTGCAAAATCTGAATCAGATTCAAACTACAAAGCAAAATGATACCATGGATTTATATAAATATGAAATATGCCAGTGGATTTCCATTCCTTTTCAATATATTATTTTGACTTTATGTAGGAAAGGCAGAATTTGATCAGATGAAGAATCACTATGTCTTTCCATAAAGTTCCAGATTATATGAACACATTTTATGAAAGAAAAACATGGATTTTAGCAGGTTTGATAAAGTTGAGTTTACAATTGGTGGATTCAGACATCATTGTGGATCGAACAACATATGCCTTAATAAATTGAATTTTGGCACATCTGTATGGGAGTAATGATTTTTTCTTCAATTTGTAGATGTCTAAATAGGCATAATTGAATGTTAGTGTGGGCCGGTGGAAAATTTTGAAGAGGTATGATAGAGTTTTGCGTTCGCTTGCGCCTTCGCTGTCTTCATCTTCGTAAGCTGGTTGGATATGTTAGTTGCACTTATTTTGAAGTAAATATGATGTTATGTGATTTTGGTATGGTTATGGATGGTATGTGTTTGAATATAGGATAATGTGAGTACAGTTTGAATAGTTTTGTTCATAATTCAGCTTCATTTATATGTATCGATGAAGGATTAATATAATACATTGATTATGAGATGTGTGTGCTGATATTAATTGTGTTGTATGTACATTTGGATTGTGTATTGAATGGAATACAAGTTATGTGTGTAATGAGTATGTACTTATATAAATATGTGTGTGTGTATATATTAGAAGATGGAATATATACATACACACACACACACACACACACACACACATATATATATATATATATATATATATATATATATATATATATGCAAATCAGAAGGGGAATAGCAACGGATTGCCAATAAAAAAAGGGTGGTCAAGTTTACCTCAATTTAATTTTTGTCACTGATCCCTTGGCAATTAGTAAGGGTTTACCAATGTCTTTTATAAATAATAAGTTATTATAAATTAATTATCCGTCGGTAAATAGTCGGTATATAAATTAAAATAAAATTAATAAATTTTTTTTTGTATAATTAGTAAAATGACGGAAAACTGTCGGGAAACTCATGCTATATTCCATCGCAAAAATCGGACACAGATACCGTCATGGTTTTTACCGACCACATCATTATGCAGGAAATCTGTCGCTGAGGCCTATTTAGCGACGGAATAGAAGCAGATACTGCCGCTGCTATATGCGATTTTTCTTGTAGTGTCTTGAATCCTTCTCTATTCTCCATTCTTTCTGCTTTGCTATGCTATACAATGGGTGACGAAAACTTATCACCAATGTCAGCCTCGAGGGTGTCTCAAAATGCTCAAGAGGCCACTCTCGACCAGATAAAAGTCATCAATAAGCCTTAGTCTAATCTGATCTCGGTCCATCCAGATGACTCGAATTACCTGTTATGGAAATTGCAAGTCGAAATAGACGTTAGAGGTTACGGTCTTGAAGATTGCATCTTAGGAACCAAGCAAGTTCAAGCCAAATTTATTAAAGATGGTAATGACAAGTTAATAACAAACCAAGAGTACACAGTTCACCAGCGACAAGACAGTCTAATCTGTTCATGGTTGATGTCAACCATCAGCACATCACAGTTACCACAAATCATCGGCTGCAAAACAACACATGATGTGTTGAAAGCAGTAGAAAGGAATTTCACCTTGCAGTCTTCTGCACGTATATTGCACTTTAAGAGGCAATTATACAATATAAGGAAAGACAACATGACCATGAATGAATTCCTGCTCAAGATCAAAGGCATCTGTGACCAAATATCTGCTACCGACCACAATATCAATGAAACTGAACAAATCTTGTCTATCGTCAGTGGTCTTAATGAGAGCTATGAAGTTGTTATTTCTATAATATCCTCAATCGAACCAACCCCTACTCTCCAATATCTTTGCACTACTCTACTGGCTCATGAGGGAAGGATTGAGCAAAGAAAAAAAACTAATCTAGACCCTATTATCAACTATACAGTTAGCTACAAAGGAAGACAACCAGAAAGGAGCTCTGGACCCCGCCAACAGCAACAGTACAACTATAATCAAAGGGGAGGTCACTCGAATAGAGCCAAAGGCAGGGGAGGCAGGTTTAATAGCAACAAAAGAATTCGATGTCAGATCTGTGAGAAGTACGGTCATAGTGCAAACAAGTGCTACTTCAGATACAACGCTAATTACACCCCAAATTAGAACAACACAAACAACTCAACTATCAATGCAAACACACGCAAGGACAATATAGGGGAAGCAGAGGCTCACAATACTGAAAATGCAATAATTGAAGACATAAATAATGAGTGTTGGTATCCTGACTCGGGTGAAACTCATCACGTGACAAACGACTTAACCTGAATCTCTACAATAGGGAGTATAAAGGTACGTAAACCTTAACTGTTGGTAACGGTAATAATATTGTAACACCCCACCTACCATTAAGGTCACTCACAAAGGGAATGCCTTAATTTCGATCGAGCATTATAGGTAAAAGATGCAGATAAATTACAAGACAGACAATTAAAGCAGCGGCAAATAAAACTTTATTTCATTGATACACAGCTTGTACAAAGATTGTTTTACAATATCAAAGTAATATGTCTTGCTTACAAAAATAAAGAAGCATAAAATGATTTCCCCAGATAAAGCATGAGCCAGCCATAGTAGTAGAAGAGAGAGTCCAAGGCAACACGTCAAAGAGTCTTCAAGCTTGGAAAAAGTAACGGTCCAAACAAACCTAAGCTATTCCCTCCCTGACTACCTTGGGGGGGAACAGAAGAAAAGAGGCGAAAGTAAACAAGGTCAGACATAAAGTCTGGTAAGTCCAGTGATTCTTTGTATTTAAATAAGGAAAAGGGTCATGACATGAATAAACTAAATATAAGACTAAACCATAGTAACGAGATAATATGGGATAAGCATGGGATATGGCAAGATAAACTGAATGTACCGTTAAACTGAATGTACTAATAAAACGAATGTACTGATAAACTGAATGCGCTTCTACTCCTTCTCTGCTTCGCAACTACCCTGTTTATACTGATTTCTATATCTCTGCACTACCTAACTGGTGTCCAAACTAGTAATCTATGATCATATGATAACGTGATCCCAATCCCCGTATTTGCGGTTGCCTTTAGGTGTACATCTATTATGGGGATTCCGTTTATTACCTAGATCTAATCTAGGGTTTACTATCGAGCGCTTACTAGATTCAACCAGGGTTTACGCTACCCAGGGCCACTGGGGTTTATGCTACCTATTGAATGCTTCTCGGATTCAGGGCTTACGCGGCCTAGGTCCAACTAGGGATTATGCTACCTGCCTGTATTAATTTTCCATGTGTCAGTCGGCCCTCTCTTGCGTGTAGATACTCTATGCTGGCCCCAACATAAGGTGTATCAAGCCTTATGATAGCGACCTGACATGATTCAAGATGCACAGTGTATAACTACTGGTACCCAGTGCCTGCTTTTTCCCACTTCGGAGTACGTGCACACCCGTAAACCGTCGGAACCTACACTGACATACCCCCTGCCGTTATCTTTGACCGCTTATAATCAGCCCAGTAATCATGACCCACCCTGCCTAGTTTCAGGGTACCATGATACATCTATGAGGGTTACTGCTGAAATGGGTCCCTGTTACTAGGGTTTCCTGCTGGTTAAATTTGTGGGCCTATATATACAAATATTACCCACCCATACGAGACGTACTGAACTCTCCCGCCGATTCTAGCATGTTTTCTTAACGGTTAAGTTTGTGGGCCTATATGTACTAATATTGCCCACCTACATGAGATGTACTTAACCTTCCCACGGATTCAAGCATGTTTATTTAATGGTTAAGTTTTATGGGCCTATATTTACTAATATTACCCACCTACCGACGTGTACTTAACCTCCTACTCGTCATGTCGTGTTGGTTAAGTGGTTCTTATTAACTTAACATTTCTTGCTTATCATGTTGGATTGGTTAAGTGTGATTTATTAACTTAACCTTGTTCATTCATCAGGTATATTGGTTAAGTATTTCCCATTTAACTTAACCCCATTCGTTCATCGAGTTACATTGGTCAAGTGTCACCACACCAGACAAAGGTTTTTCTAACAGTTATTACTGTGACTAATGACCTTTGTAATAGTTATAACCGTTACTACAACATACGTGACAAATGGTTGTCACGAATATTGTAACGATTATAACTGTTATAAAGTGTTCATATTGTAACGGTTATTACCATTACAAAATTATTACTTTGTAACACTTATAACCGTTAATACTGAAAACTTAATAACACTTATAACCATTATAAAAGTTGTTTTTATAATAGTAATAACTGATACAAATATGCAATATGTAACACTTATTACTATTAGTATATAAAACTGACTATTTCATACAATAATTTACTAGCAGTTATAACTGTTACAAATGTGAATATTATACCAAGCCTATAATAGATAATTTCATAAAGCATACACAAATAAGAATATACAACATATAATATAACAATATCTCAAAGAAAATACAATATATTGCAATTTATATCATAAAACAAATTCCATTCGACCAACATCACAATTTAACATACAACCATAATACCATTCATTATCCATAACAAATATCAAATTACATCTAAGTATCATAATTTAGCATACAACCATTACACAAAACGCAAACGATTAACGAACCAAATTACCAACCCACCATCGACAAGCTCAGATAGTGTATGCATACCATTTTGGGGTGCGTCAAAAATTAAAGCATCCGAATCCAGAACTTCCTCCACCCAAATGGCTTTCTCTCCATCTAGTTTCATAATTATCTAGACCTAGAGTATCACCACCTTCTAATTTTTGTCTTGCTTCCGCTGCTTCAACCAAAACCTACAATGTTCAACAAATATAATAATATAAGTCAATAGTAAATGATGACAACAGGATGAGGACATCAATAGTAAATGCAACTTTGCTCGACCCCCCATCAAAAGCATAAATTGACAAATTAAACTGAGCCACAGCTCAGTTTTTACTGAGCCATTAGGCGCTCAGTAAAAAATGAGCCTATTGGCTCAGTTTTAACTAAGCCACTTTGGATCTGTTATAACTGAGCCACTTTGGATCATTTATAATTGAGCCACTTTGCTCAGTTATAACTGAGCCAAAATGGCTCAGTTATAACATGCCAAAATGGCTCAGTTTTAGCTAGCCAAATGGCTCAGTTTTAGCTGAGATTTTGGCTTAGTTTAACTAAGCCAAAATAAATGGCTCAGTTTTAACTGAGATTTTGGCTCAGTTTTAACTGAGCCAAAATAAATAGCCTAGGTTTAACTGAGCCAAAATGGCGCAGTTATAACTAGCCATTTTGGCTCAGTTATAACTGAGCCGTAATGGCTCAGTTTTAACTGAGCGCCGCGGCTCAGTTAAAACTAAAGTAAAGAATAAAACTTTAAAAAAAATGCACTGTAAAGAAAAAGACTAAAACTAAAGAAAAGTGCAATTAACAGAGAATGTGAAAAATGACTGAAGAGTGAAAATGGACTACACAAATGAAATGCAAAAGAAAACAAATTAGTGCAAAGAACAAACGAGCACAAAAATAGACAATTGGTGGGTTAGTCTTTTTTTAACTTTCTTTTACAAAAAAGGTAAACTATGTGAATATCACTGTAAGTATCTCGCTTAACGGTATCAGGAATACAATCTATCTTTTTTGAAATGTTATGATATGGCAGCAGCTTTTCTGATTTTCAACTTGATTAATGAAAGACAATTGGTTAATGAGGAGTTACTTTTTTCTATATTCTATTTGTTTTTTTGTTTTTAAATCCTTGTCACATTTTGATCAACTATGTGAAAATCAATCATAGGACTATCAGCGTCGCCTTACTACCAGTTGAAGCATTTTCATGCACTATCGTTAAATCCTAAAGTCTTTTTTTTAGATGAATAATTTTTTTTATTATATGAAACAAAAATATTTATGTAACAATCATATAGAACACTTATCAAACAAGATTAAAGCATGTAAGAAATTTCACATATATACCTATGTCACTTCTTTCAATTTAATTTTATACCATTAGATCATCGTTCTATAAATATAACAACGGTAGTAAGTTGTGAGAATCAATATTCAAACATTTTACATTGATAAGAATAAAGTACCAAAAAACAAAAAACCTTCTTTAAAAAGAAATAAGAATCAGCAGACTTGGAGTACCTGAGAAAGCTTTGAAATGTGGTGACCAGCAAAGCTCTGAAACATGACAACTAGCTAACTGTGAATTAGTGAATAAAGGCAATAAGAAGTATTCCATGTAACAATGCATAAAAAAACAATTATGTGTGTCAATATGGCGACTAACTAATTATGAACTAGTGAATAAAGGCAGCAAGGAACGTTCCATATTGATGATACCTTAAGTCAAATATTAATCACAAAATGGATGCACAGATGGTAGTGCTTTATTTAATTATTTATCTTTCAAATTACTCTTTTTGCTAAAAAATTACGGAAAAGAAACCTTCTTTAAAAAGAAATAAGAATCAGCAGACTTGGAGTACCTGAGGAAGCTTTGAAATGCGGTGGCCAGCAAAGCTCTGAAACTTGACAACCAACTAACTGTGAATTAGTGAATAAAGGCAATAAGAAGTATTCCATATATCAATACATACAAAACAATTATATGTGTCAATATGGAGACTAACTAATTATAAACTAGTGAATAAAGGCAGCAAGGAACATTCCATATTGATGATACCTTAAGTCATATATTAATCACAAAATGGATGCACAGATGGTTGTGCTTTATTTAATTATTTATCTTTCAAGATAATCAGCTAATTGTGAATTAGTGAATAAAGGCAATAAGAAGTATTCCATGCATCAATGCATAAAAAAACAATTATATGTGTCAATATGGTGACTAACTAATTATGATCTAGTGAATATAGGCAGCAAGGAACGTTCCATATTGATGATACCTTAAGTCATATATTAATTGCAAAATGGATGCACAGATGGCAGTGCTTTATTTAATTATTTATCTTTCAAATTACTCTGTTTGCTAAAAATTTATGGAAAATAAACTAAAATTCAGGAGGGTTATTATAAATAATTAAACATGGTACTCGAACTTATGCACATTAGAATGAAAAAATTACACACACACATATGTATATATATGTATGTATGTATGTACATATATGTATGTATGTATATGTATGTATGTGTGTATATAACTACTATTTGTATTCAAATATGACGCCATGTAACTCAGATTTAAAATAATAATAACAGACTCTCAATTTGCACCATACTTCATTTTTTTTGGCTTCTCAGTACAATAAAGTGGTTTTGTAATAAAATAGTTTAGAAACAAAGTCATAGGTTTACATGTGTGCAAATCATTAAAGGAACGTTAACAGTACAATTAAAAACCATTCATAATTCAATGAAAATAAAGATATATTCATGCATACTTGTACCAGCAGATTGTTGAGCTTAATTGCTGGCGCATACTTGGACCAACAGATTGTCGGTTAAAAAGATAGGATAACAAAATCATGGTGAAACATCCTTAATTAACAACATAATTGCAATAACTAAATCACTTGCAACTAAAATTTTGAGTGTTTTAGAAAATCAAATTTTACTGAAGTGACTACATAAATGGCAGATATTGCCTTACAAACTTCAGATTTATTAATATCATATCTAGAAGGAAGCACATGTGATATCTACTTCGTTTTGGTCTAGTCGGTTTGATTTCATTGCAATACAAAGTATAAATTAAAAAGAGTTAGTTAAGGTTACAGTTTATTTCAACCTCAATGCTATAAGTTAAGAAAAGCTATTAAACTCATCATGAATCTATTTTGTTATGTTCAGCCTTGTCAAATGCATAAGGTCAACAACGTTTCAACAAACCAAAATTTTGCATAATTATTTCACGTGAGTATGAGAGACATAAATAAGCTTCCAATGTTTTTATACAAAGAGATAATAAAAAGTGGTAATATGAAATATTTTAGTAGCAAAAAGTGCAGTGGAATATGATATTTCAATCTATGAAAAATGTGACATATAGAAGTTGAAATAAATTATAATATTTTAAAATGAGCAATGAAAAAGAGAAGTTGATAGAACTAATCTAGTTAATGCAACAAGTATAGAATCACATATCAAGACTTGCAATACTAGATTCAAGCCTAGAAGATTGACGAAAAAGAGAAGATGATAAAATTAATCTCATTAATACCCAAGTATAGAATTACATATCAAGATATGCAATACCAAAAGTCAAGCCAAGAAGATTAATTACCTAAGTCCAGTAGATCTAGTACTACATATCAAGATATTTTTCTGTTCCACACAGTGAAAATTTAAGAGAGAACTAAAATAAGGTACACAAAACACTCAGATTTGCTGAGAATGCTTAGATCCTGCACTTTATTTCAGTGGTTCGAGTCTGTAGATAAGTTTATCCTAAAAAGCTAAACTTTTCAGTACACTTATCAATAAATTTGAAGAATTTTTATCACGGAAAAATTAACAATGAATTTCTCCTCATACTAATTCATCAACTTGCATTGCATGTAACTTTAGTTAGCGGACTAAGTAAGCCCATACTGCTAGCTTAATTTGACAATCATACGTGCATACGTGCATACAATAAATGAACATATGGTTTAAGTGAAAGATAACAGTGTTAACTGTGAAAAAAACTTAGCTATGACTACTTTCACATTTGCCCTAGCAAAGCAGTTCATATTGTCCAAAACTGGGGACTAGCAAACAGTTATTATGAAGTATTTCCAGATTTAGAAATTTATATCGCTTGAACTGAGAAATATCAATTTTCTAGGCTCCATTTCATTTAAATTAATCCCTAACATAATTATTAAATCGTAAAGTCAATCATTTGTACAGTTGCATAAAATAGATTACAGCAAACTCTATTGGGCAGTATTCCACATCCAAGCCAAGAATTAATTAAATTTTAAGTAATGGTTGGTTCAGTAAACCAAATGGATTTCATAAATAATATAATAACATATATGCATTTTATAATTAAAATCGACCAAAGGTTGCAATCATAGCCCGGAAACACAAACCTGGCATCGTGGTTGATGCTTATGAATTGAAATATATATAAATAGAAAATTATGCAAGTTTGTGGCCAAAAAAAAAACAACCAATCCACAAAGTCTTGAAATCCTCTAATCGTCGATGACAATGCATTTAAACAGGACTATTTTGCAACGTGACTAAAAATCAAAGCGGATAACAAAGAAAATATGTTAACTTCTAAAAGGCCTAACCGGATTTTTTTGGGAACAATATAGAACTCAAAAAGAATAACAGAAATCAACCAAAAAGTTAATCCAT
The DNA here is from genome assembly GCA_030737875.1 of Allium sativum. Classification (NCBI taxonomy): domain Eukaryota; kingdom Viridiplantae; phylum Streptophyta; class Magnoliopsida; order Asparagales; family Amaryllidaceae; genus Allium; species Allium sativum. The sequence goes on along the minus strand of CM060912.1, from coordinate 126,547,105 downwards.
TCATGTTCGGTTCTTTGTTAAAGATGAAGTGAAATTTGCCATCCTTGAGACAAAACACAGCATTTGAATTTAACTTCAGAATTTGAATTGTTAAATAAATTACCTTCAGAATTTGAATGCATTAAAAAGATAAATGCGTTAAAAAAATATTGTTACATTGTCACATAAAACTAAGAAATTACCTTCAGAATTTGAATTTCACATTGCAAAAAAATGACTATCAGTACAAAGTTACTTACTGATAATATCCCTCGTCAGGGCAAATGCATATTTCAATATTCATCAGATCATCCCTCCCATTTGGAAATGTTATGCTTGCAGTTTCTGGCAAATTAAGCTCGGCAATGTCTAGAGGAACAAAATGAAAGTGCATAAATACAATGAATTATAATATCATCTGTACATTGTAGGATAGCACAAAGGACAAAAATAATGATACAATTAAACATGAATCATTGTTCTCATTCAAAGAAAATAAGGGCTTCCAATTGGTAATAAGTTATCCTATGAAATTTCCAACATTGGCTAGAATGGAAATTTTATGATAAATAAAAGTATGCATAATAACTTAAAGCAACCTTTGTGAACACGCAACTCTCCTCCGCTTTGCTTCTTCATAGGAGTTCCTTTTGCAGTTTCATCTCTTTCCTTCTTCTGGTCCTTGATTTCAATAAGCTTTAGCATTATTCTACAGACAAAATGATATACAACACATCATTCAATAGAAATGAAGGGTGGACTCCTTGCATATAACAAAGATGGGTGGAAAAAAGGTACTGTTGTAACAAAACTTGTTCTCAGCTTCATACTATATTCCTCATGCTATAAAATATATTGTAGACAAAATTGACCAAAACAAATTTAACCATCAACATAACGGTCAGAAACTAGAAGCCCACATAGAAAATGTAATCATTAATTAGTTTCAATCTTTTAACTTTTATTATAAATAACTAAAGAAGTAAATTAAATTATTCAGCCAATTATTAACAGTTAACATGATAAAATTACGTGCAACTCCCACACTCAGTTTTACAGTCTGCCTTATTGTAATACAAACTAGTATCATACTATTAGTATGTGCATATACCAAACACTACTACTATAAACTGATAATAAAAGACATACTTGCAAAACCAATTAATATTCAAGATGAATCCTATTCTATTGAACAGTAACACGTGAACTGCACTAAAAGAACAACTTCCTGATAGAAGTTTAAAATTAAAGTGTACTTTGATAAGCATTAAAACACCACAAAAATATGATAGCAATTGAGTCACTAGGTCAGTGGTACATCATACACTTAATGTCTGTCAAAAAATAATTTTAAAAGCTGATTTGGTTTTTTTCATCTCTGAATCAGCTTGCAAAAAAGGGGAAAGAAGGCCTTTGACGAGTTTTATTTTGTTCACCCCCATTCAACACGTGTTAGTTTAGTCTTTACTTTCATTCACGCAAAATCCAAACCATTAAAAATGACGATGAACGAGATCAAACTCATTCATAATGATGCAACCACCTCGCAGCACCATTCAACAAACTTATTTTTCTAATGAAATGTGTCTAACCCACTATAAAATAAACGTGTTATTTTCGCTTAAAAATGTAATTTTGCGATATTTACTTAAATCAAAACTCCCATTTATCATACTACATCACAATCACTAAATTCACAGTATTTTTTTTTAATTACAATGATCGTAACTGCAACACAATATTTCTTTTCAAAAAGGCATGCTTTTTGTAGTCGAGATACTTCCTTCACCAAATCACAGCAAAAAAAGATAAGTACATAAATTTCAGCGACACACATAATATAGATAATTTATTGATCGTCAAAAAGAAGAAGGTATTTTTAGCATATATAAGCAAACCAAGTTTAAAATCAGATATAGTCAATGCTAAAGAATGTACCGAATATTGAGAATTACCTACCATGAGGGAAAGGGATTGGTCGAAGTAGGGAAAAATTAAGGTATGAGAAAGTTGGAAAGAGCCTGACTGAATTTGCAAAGCTGTGCATTCTATACATATCATTAAGCAATTCGTATTAGGTAAAAACTGAAAAAATGGCACGCGAACAACTTAAAATTAATTATATAGATGGTAACAAAGCAACATATTCCATGTACAGAAAGGAAACTATGAAATATGGCTCAGAATGAAGATATCACGTGCTTTAATTAAAAATACAAAAATAAATCCAAAAAATTGCAAATTGCCTTCGAAAGATAAACTAAACTGCAGAAAACATTTAGTTAGATAGATTTTAAGCATTGAAAATGCATAAAAAATATTGATCAAGAAAAGTGCAAAGCTCATGTATATTAATATATTTGGAAATTACATAGATCTTCATGAAATCTTTAGACCTGCGGTGTTCTCAATTGTATATGTTTCTGTTTTTTTATTGAATAACTTTAATTTCTAATGTTTATTGGGTTAAAAAATGAACTAGTTACTGGTTTTGATTATTGGTTAGAGGTTACCATGTTCAATTTTGTTAGTAGTTTACATACATACACTGCAACACGCCTTATAATTATTGGTTGGAGGTTATCATGTTCAATTTTGTTCCTCTGAAATCTGTTCGTATGTTTAAACAAGATGAAACACCCCACCTCCATTAAGGTCACTCACAAAGGGAATGCCTTAACTTTGGTGGAGGTTTATAAGTAAAAGCCACAGATAAACTCAAGACAGATATAAATACACATATTTTAAACAGCAGAAACCAAACGGACTTTTATTTCATCAATATGTGCTCAAAAAAAAACATTCCATAATTGTCTCAAAATACTTCCAACATTACAACATCATTACTGTCTTGATTATTAAAGAAGCATAGAACATAAATAAAGTGACAAAAATCCCTATAGTGATATCCAAAGCCATAGTCCGAGCAAAAGAGATCCAAATCATACATCTACGGTCTTGGAGCTAGTAAAGAGTCTGACTGAGCTGAGCAGTTTCCTCCCTGTGGACCTGCGGAGGAGGGGGGGGGGGGGACGGAAGAAAAGAAGACGAAAAGAAAATAGGGTCAGACAAAAAGCCTGAGTAAATCTAGTAACTCTTCAGTATGTGAATAAGAAAAGGGCATGATAGATATATGCTGAAAATAGGAAAGTGTCACACGCTAAGGAGGTGACGTTTAGAATCGAATGTACTATCGCACCCACACTATATATCTTTGCACCTACTTGAGTTTATTCCAACTGGCTCCCCATGCTGAGGGTGAAGTGATCCCCATTTTCTAAAGATCGACTCCTACTCACGTTAACATGTGTCATACGGCCCCCAAGAATTGTAGATACCTATGCTGGTCCCACCATGGGGTGTATCAAGACCCATGGTGGCGACCCCGACACAAATTCTAGAAGGCATAGGTTATACTACTGGTGTCCCCAATGCCCTGGTTGTCTGCTCCGGAGTGTGTGCACACCCGCACCCCGTTAGACCTACACTGTGCAACCACCACCGTCGTTTGACCGCTTACAATAAGCCCAGTAATCGTGCCCCACCCTGCCTAGTTTCAGGGTACCGTTGATACCTAACTTGGGTTACTGCTGAAACGGGTCCCTCGTTACCAGGATTTTCTAGTCAAACATGTTAAGTGGTTATGTGTTTGTATTTACCTAACCCCCACCCATCAATTCTTGTTAACATGTTGAATTTGGTTAAGTGTTATAGTTGACTTAACCCTACCACATATCCTTAGCCTCTTAGGAGCACCAGACCACTCACATTAGACAGGTATTGCTATGGTTACTGGATGTGCCGGTCGGTTCCGGGCAGGTTTACACCGTAGCTCAGTCTAACCTTGGGTCTTTATTGGGCTCAATGCTTAACCACCCACATTGGATAGGTATTGTTGTGACTACTGGACAGTCGGGCGGGTCCAGGCAGGTTTACATCACAACTCAATCCAACCTCGGGTTAAGCATATCGTGTTTTCTAAATTTACATATTTTATTACTTCTCAATTATATATGTAAATGTCATATCTTTTAATCTTGGGTATAACAATTCATACCGCTTTAATTGTCATCATCATTGGCATGTGCCAAACATGCCAACATATATTTTCATGTTTTACACCCATCGTTATTACCCTCGTTTGTACGTTCCCAACATTATAACAAATGTTGTGCTCGACACAATTTAGCCCAACTTTATAAGTGTGAGAAAAGGGGAAATCAAGAATATGTAATATTTGACAACATATAAGGGTGTGTGGCGCATGAACTTGCAATTTAGCGATACTAACATAAATGATGGGTCATGTGAACTTGCATTAAAATCAAAGTATAACTAAGTAGGTGACATATGAAATGGCATAGTTTTGGTTTATACAAACTTGGGTTTAATCATGTTTAACTTGGCATAATGTCAACCACAAAACTAGCATGTTGTATATTCACCAAAATGTCCAACTATAACATTTAATCACATAGCCAATTTCAACATGAACTTGCATAGTTTATGAAACCCAAACGATACTTAAGATAGATCCAATTATACTTGCAAATGACATAAGAATGATTTCATAGGTTTTGGGTCATGTAGGCATAAAAGGTTTCAAATCTAGAACATGTTTACATAAGCCTTAATTCAGACCTTGTGGATGTATATAGTCATAGGCATAAACATAAAAGGGATCAAATACTAGTTTTTGCCACAAACTTGCAAGCGCCATTGTTTTCATATACAATTGTTAATAGGCTTGCATCAATCAATTTAGGCCACAAATATCAATACACAAGTCATGATAGAATCATTACAATACACAGAATTTATATCATATTCATACAATAACACAATTCTATTTTCATTTACATCGAATCACATAACAATTTTTATTCATATTCTGAAAGGTCACTATACTTACAACGAATGCAGAATCTTGAATTCTGGATTCTGAAATTGAGATGCGCTCCTTTGGGTAGACTAACGTTGCATTGATTAATTTTATTAAACTTTAATCTTCTTCTTAATTTGATTCGTCTCTTAGGCTTTTCTCTCTTGACGGCTATGTTCAATTCCTCCCTAGCAGCATGACGACTCCTTTCTTATTTTTTTATGTGAATTTTCAGTTGAGACTTAGGGTGTATTTATAGATTTTTAAGTTGTTTTGAGCCGTCAGATGAAGACAGGAGGAATCTAGACCATACAAAGTTCAAAGAGCCAATCAAGAGGTGACACGTCAGTCCAAGTGAAACATAAAGCCGTAGAAATTCGAGCTAGAGCCAGACCTAGCCAGCCAGGTCGACCAGGCAGGTCGACTGGCAGGTCGACACCAAGGTCGACACTATGGTCGACCTGAGGGGGACCAGGTCGACACTATGGTCAACCTGGGGTGACCTGGTCTCTGGGCGGGAATTTCCCCGTCCAGCCCAGTTTGAACCTGAAATTCGAATTTTGAAATTTAAACTGAGCTGTTTGAATTTAAATTTTATTCTGAAACTTCCGAAGGCCATAACATCTTCATACGGAGTCCGTTTCGCGCAAACTCGGATGCTTTCTCAAGCAGAATTGCGAGACGAACGCAATAGTGTAACCCATTTCCCTTAATTCTTTCATTTAGAATTAATTACACTTTAATTTGTGAAGCTTAACGTTATAGAATTCACGGGGTGTTACATTCTCCCCCCTTAAAAGGATTTCGTCCCCGAAATCTTCAAGTTAGGAAGAATGTATCTCCTACCATCCAACAGTCCATCTACTCAACCAACAAACACATGCATCCACTGTTCTTAAAAGACTTCTAATGCTTCATGATCATATGCATAGTGTGTGTACATGTCCTTATCTAATGCAGAAATCATGCGGTCTACTGATTCAGTTGACCCCCTTAATGCGAATCATGTAAGTGTCATGAATCCATTATGCATGCAATTTTTTTCCTACTCATAATTCTACATGAGTGCACAACCATTCATACAAATGTGACGACCATATGACAGCATATCAAGTTTCAACCATATACAAATGAGAAAACAAATATATGCATATGCAATATGAAGTGACTGAGCCGATCTATAACCTAGGGTGTGTGTGTATATGCATCCACGAGCAACCACTAGCAACCATTTGCAGCCATCATCCATGACATGTTTTTAAATACATGTTTGCATCCATTTGTTTTCTACCTTAGGAGTTAGGAAAAGGACCGAGGAGATATACCTAAAAAAGATAGATAAAGCATAACTTAAGGAAAAAGAGAGAGATCGAAGATGTACCCTCAAAACGAAGAGGGTAGGCAGCGCGTATTCTGTCCTCAGTTTCCCAAGTCGCGTCTTCCTCGGCGTCGCTCACTGAACTTTAACGAGTTTGACTTCGCGATTGCGTAGCTTTTTCACTTCAGTTCCTAAGATGTGGGTTGGAAATCTCCTCACAGTTGCTTCACGTTCCACTTCGGCTTCTTCTAGAATGCTAGGTTCCACCACTTCCGCAGACTCATGCAAACACTTCCGGAGGTGAGAAACATGAAAGACGTTGTGAACTCCGGCCAGTCTCTCGGGTAGCTCTAGTCTATAGGCCATCTTCCCAACCTTCTCGATGATAGGAAATGGTCCTACAAATCTTGCTGCTAGCTTTCCTGTGGATCCAAAGTGAACGACGTTCCTTAAAGAGGATACCTTAAGGAAAACCCTGTCCCCAACCTCAAACTCAAGGTCGGTCCTTCTTTTGTCGGCGTAGGATTTCTGTTTGTCTAGAGCAGTCTTCATTCTCCAACGTATCAAGTCCACTTTCTCCGAAGTCTCTCAAATCATGTCTGGCTCAAGTATAAGCTTATCTGTAGACTCCCACCAACAAGTTGGTGATTTGCACGGTCTTCCATACAAGGCTTCGAAGGGCGCCATACCGATGGTAGCTTGGTAGCTGTTGTTGTAGGCAAATTCCACTAAAGGAAGGTGATCCTCCCAAGTCCCTCCAAAGTCAAGAACGCAAAGTCTCAAAAGATCCTCTAAAACTCTATTCACCCTTTCCGTCTGGCCATCGGTTTGGGGGTGATAGGCCATGCTCAAACATAACTATGTGCCTACAGCTTCTTGCAGACTCCACCAAAACTCACTTGTGAAGATAGGGTCTCGGTCACTAACAATGCTGGAGGGTATCCCATGAAGTCGAACTATTTCCTTGAGATTAAGAGATGCTAGAGATGCGGCAGTCCTTCTAATCTTGATAGGTATGAAGTGGGCGCTTTTAGTAAGCCTATCCACTATTACCCAAATGCTAGTGTTGCCTCTTCTCGACCTAGGTAGTCCATCAATGAAGTCCATTGAAATGCTATCCCACTTCCACTGTGGGACCTCAAAGGATGAAGTAGTCCTCCAGGCTTCTTCTGTTCCGCCTTGACCCGTTGGCAGGTCATGCACTTAGAAACGAAATCTTCCACGTCCTGCTTTATGTCGTTCCAAAAGAAAGTCATTTTTATATCCTTGTACATCTTATCACCGCCAGGGTGTATAGTCATCTTGGAATGATGCGCTTCCTCGAGAACCTTCTTTGTCAACTCCCTTGCTTGTGGGACGCATAATCTTCCATCTCGGCTCAGCCAACCCTTATCATCGATGGCGTATCTACTGAGGTGACTAGAAGTCTCACCCCTAATAAGTTTATCAATCACATCAACAAGCTGAGGGTCTTCACGTTGTGCAGTTCTATTGAGTCCAAGAGAGTAGGGCGTACTTCGAGAGATGCTAACAAACCCGGTACAAAATCTGAGGAGGGCCTAAAGTTAAAACTGGCTATATACTCCAAGCTTTGCCTTTCCACAAAGAGCGGGCTTATGGTCAGTTTCTTTCGGCTCAACGCGTCTGCTACCACGTTGCCTTTTCCGGGAGTATAGAAATTTCAAAGTCATACAAGGCAAGAAACTCCATCCATCTTTGCTGCCTCAAGTTAAGATCCTTCTGGTAGAAAAGATATTTCAGAGATTTATGGTCAGTGTATTATTCGAACTTCTCACCTAGGAGATAATGGCGCCAAGTCTTAAGCGCAAAGACGATGGCGGCTAACTCAAGGTCGTGGGTTGGGTAGTTCTTTTCATGAACTTTCAATTGTCTTCCGCCATAAGCTATTACCCTTCCTTCTTGCATTAGAACAACGCCTAGTCCCGTCCCACATGCATCCGTGTATACTGTGAACATTTTGCTTCCATCTGGCAAGGTCAGAACTGGGGCTGTTGTAAAAGCCCTTTTTAATCGTTGGAAAGCAATGTCACAGTCTAAATCCCAAGCGAATGCTAGATTCTTCTTTGTTAGCTTTGTGAGTGGGGCTGAGATTTTTGCGAAATCCCTAGTAAACTTTCAGCAAAAACCGGCTAGCCAAAGAAAGCTTCGAACTTCGGTTGCATTTCTTGGTGTCTTCCAATCTTGCACTGCCACCACTTTCGCGGGGTCCACGGCCAACCCTTCTTTGGACACTATATGCCCCAGAAATCTTACTTCTTTTCTCCAGAAGTGACACTTGGAGAATTTGGCTTTTAGCTGATGCGTACGGAGAGTATCCATGATTTCTTTCAGATGCTAAGCATGCTCTTCCTCATTCTTTGAGAAGATTAAGATATCATCTACGAAGACAACCCCAAATTTGTTGAGGAATTCTCTGAACACCCTGCTCATTAGGTCTACGAAATAAGCGGGTGCGTTTGTCAAGCCGAAAGGCATGACAAGCCACTCGAAGAAACCGTCTGGGGTTCTGAACGCCATTTTATCAATGCTATCTTCAGGTACTCTTAGCTGATGGAACCCAGTTGCCAAATAAAGTTGGGAGAAGACCGTCGCACCTACAAGTTGATCAAACAAATCGTCGATTCGGGGAAGAGGGTGCCTATTTTTCTTGGTCAATTTGTTTAACTCCCTATAGTCGACGCAAAGGCGAAGCGAACCATCCGCTTTGGTTGTGAACACCACTGGAGCACCCCATTCCGAAATGCTCCGTCTAATGAACCCTTTCTCGAGAAGTTCTTTAACCTGTTTATTGAGCTCCTTTCTCTCCTTTGGAGCCATGTGTCTGACAGGTAAAGCTATAGGCTTTGCATTATCCACAAGATATATGCGGAAGTCTATTTCCCGCCTCGGAGGTAAGCCTTTCACCTCCTCAAAGACATCCGGATATTCCCATACTACTCTAACTGATTCCAAATTCTCATCAGAAGCATCAAACGACTCTAGATAACTAAGCATAACAGCATTCAAGGGATTAAAAGAAATTTCTAGAGTGTTACCAAGCCGAGTCAAGAGTCTAACTACTCTTTTCTCACAATCAAGGATGGAACCATTACTGGACAGTCCATGCCTAAAATCAAACCATATCCCGAGAAGCCTAAGAAAAAGGCATCACAACTAAACTCAACGCTGAGAATAGAGATTTTCAAACCCAAACAAACCATTGACAAGTAAGCGGAGCCCCCAATTGGATTTGAAACTACTAAGGGATCTTCTACCATACTAGTGTCTAGATGCAGAGATTCTACTAAGGCAGATGAAATAAAAGAGTGTGATGCGCCAGAGTCAAAAAGTGCACGAACTGGATGATCATAAAGATAAACTACACTTTCTCCCGAAATATTACTACCTAAAGTTCTCAAGATAGGATTGAGAAGATAAGTAGGATAAAACAAAGCATCTAGGAGGAGAAGTTAAAGAGGTACCCCTAGAAGGTCCTGCTTGCGGGCCTTGCCCTTGCTTCTTAGGGCAGTCCTTAGCCATGTGTCCAGACTGCAATAGAAGCAAGTAGCACTCATCTTCCTCTTCTTCATTCTGCAGTCGTTCACCACATGTCCAACAATGCCACAGAAGTAACATTTCCTTTTCTTACGTGTCTTGTTATTATTGTTGTGGTCCGTTCTTCCTTGACTATTATCCGTCTTCTTGTTCGGCGATTCTTCCGTTTGCTGGTTCACGTAGAGGAGGAGGAGGAGTAAAAGCATCTGTAGCTGGGAAGTAAGGTCCCCAGACATGCTGGAACAGAAAGGAAAAATTCAAAATGTAGGATAGAGAGAGATAGTGCATATGGCTTTGGGGGATTTTTTTCTTTTTATAAATATAACACTTTTTCTTGAAAAATGCTTCTTTAAACTTTCTTTTTGAAAACAATTTCAAAAACTTTTATTTTATCTGGTAAACCTATGCTCTGATACCAAGTGAAACACCCCACCTCCATTAAGGTCACTCACAAAGGGAATGCCTTAACTTTGGTGGAGGTTTATAAGTAAATGCCACAGATAAACTCAAGACAGATATAAATACACATATTTTAAACAGTGGAAACCAAACAGACTTTTATTTCATCAATATGTGCTCAAAACAAAACATTCCATAATTGTCTCAAAATACTTCTAACATTACAACATCATTACTGTCTTGATTATTAAAGAAGCATAGAACATAAATAAAGTGACAAAAATCCCCACAGTGATATCCAAAGCCATAGTCAGAGCAAAAGAGATCCAAATCATACATCTACTGTCTTGGAGCTTGTAAAGAGCCTGACTGAGCTGAGTTGTTTCCGCCCTGTAGACCTGGGGGGGGGGGGGAAGAAAAGAAAATGGAAAGAAAATAGGGTCAGACATAAAGCCTGAGTAAATCTAGTAACTCTTCAGTATGTGAATAAGAAAAGGGCATGATAGATATAAACTGAAAATAGGAAAGTGTCACAAGCTAAGGAGGTGACGTTTAGAATCGAATGTACTATCGCACCCACACTATATATCTCTGCACCTACTTGAGTTTATTCCAACTGGCACCCCATGCTGAGGGTGAAGTGATCCCCATTTTCTAAAGATCGGTTCCTACTCGCGTTAACATGTGTCATACGGCCCCCAAGAATTGTAGATACCTATGCTAGTCCCACCATGGGGTGTATCAAGACCCATGGTGGCGGCCCCGACACAAATTCTAGAAGGCATAGGTTATACTACTGGTGTCCCCAGTGCCCTGGTTGTCTGCTTCGGAGTGTGTGCACGCCCGCACCCTGTTAGACCTACACTGTGCAACCACCGCCATTGTTTGACCGCTTACAATCAGCCCAGTAATCGTGCCCCACCCTGCCTAGTTTCAGGGTACCGTTGATATCTAACTTGGGTTACTGCTGAAACGGGTCCCTCGTTACCAGGATTTTCTAGTCAAACATGTTAAGTGGTTAAGTGTATGTATTTATCTAACCTCCACCCATCAATTCTTGTTAACATGTTGAATTTGGTTAAGTGTTATAGTTGACTTAACCCTACCACCTGTCCTTAGCCTCTTAGGAGCACCAGACCACTCACATTAGACAGGTATTGCTACGGTTACTGGATGTGCCGGTCGGTTCCGGGCTGGTTTACACCGTAGCTCAGTCTAACCTCGGGTCTTTATTGGGCTCAATGCTTAACCACCCACATTGGATAGGTATTGTTGTGACTACTGGACAGTCGGGCGGGTCCAGGCTGGTTTACACCACAACTCAATCCAACCTCGGGTTAAGCATATCGTGTTTTCTAAATTTACATATTTTATTACTTCTCAATTATATATGTAAATGTCATATCTTTTACTCTTGGGTATAACAATTCATACCGCTTTAATTGTCATCGTCATTGGCATGTGCCAAACATGCCAACATATATTTTCATGTTTTACACCCATCGGTATTACCCCCGTTTGTACGTTCGCAACATTATAACAAATGTTGGGCTCGACACAATTCAGCCCAACTTTATAAGCGTGAGAAAAGGGGAAATCAAGAATATGTAATATTTTACAACATATAAGGGTGTGTGGCGCATGAACTTGCAATTTAGCGATACTAACATAAATGATGGGTCATGTGAACTTGCATTAAAATCAAAGTATAACTAAGTAGGTGACATATGAAATGGCATAGTTTTGGTTTATACAAACTTGGGTTTAATCATGTTTAACTTGGCATAATGTCAACCACAAAACTAGCATGTTGTATATTCACCAAAATGTCCAACTATAACATCTAATCACATAGCCAATTTCACCATGAACTTGCATAGTTTATGAAACCCAAACGATACTTAAGATAGATCCAATTATACTTGCAAATGACATAAGAATGATTTCATAGGTTTTGGGTCATGTAGGCATAAAAGGTTTCAAATCTAGAACATGTTTACATAAGCCTTAATTCATACTTAGTGGATGTATATATCATAGGCATAAACATAAAAGGGATCAAATTCTAGTTTTTGCCACAAACTTGCAAGCGCCATTGTTTTCATATACAATTGTTAATAGGCTTGCATCAATCAATTTAGGCCACAAATATCAATACACAAGTCATGATAGAATCATTACAATACACAGAATTTATATCATATTCATACAATAACACAATTCTATTTTCATTTACATCGAATCACATCACAATTTTTATTCATATTCTGAAAGGTCACTATACTTACAACGAATGCATAATCTTGAATTCTGGATTCTGAATTCTGAAATTGAGATGCGCTCCTGTCGGTAGACTAACGTTGCGTTGATTAATTTGATTAAACTTTAATCTTCTTCTTAATTTGATTCGTCTCTTAGGCTTTTCTCTCTTGACGGCTATGTTCAATTCCTCCCTAGTAGCATGACGACTCCTTTCTTATTTTTTTGTGTGAATTTTCAGTTGAGACTTAGGTGTATTTATAGATTTTTAAGTTGTTTTGAGCCGTCAGATGAAGACAAGAGGAATCTAGACCATACAAAGTTCAAAGAGCCAATTAAGAGGTAACACGTCAGCCCTAGTGACACATAGAGCCAAAGAAATTCGAGCCAGAGCCAGACCTAGCCAGCCAGGTCGACCAGGCAAGTCGACTGGTTGGTCAACACCCAGGTCGACACTATGGTCGACCTGGGGGGGACCAGGTCGACACTATGGTCGACCTGGGGTGACCAGGTTGACACCATGGTCGACCCTGTCTCTGGGCGGGAATTTTCCCGCCCAGCCCAGTTTGAACCTGAAATTCGAATTTTGAAATTTAAACTGAGCTGTTTGAATTTAAATTTTATTCTGAAACTTCCGAAGGTCATAACTTCTTCATACGGAGTCCGTTTCGCGCAAACTCGGACTCTATCTTAGGTTGAATTCCAAGACGAACGCAATGGCGTAACCCATTTCTCTTAATTCTTTCATTTAGAATTAATTACACTTTGATTTGTGAAGCTTAACGTTATAGAATTCATGGGATGTTACACAAGATAAGTGTGTGCTCCTGCCACACGCCCTATAATTTAATACTCTATGTCTCACTAACTATATCAGATTTACAAGTTAACTGTTGGATCGAGACATTGAAACTCAACAATGAAAAATTTATCAAACCTAAAAAGCATGAAATCAAACCGACTTTAACTTGATTGAAACCTAAAAAACATGAAATAAAATATAAAGGAACAATACATAACCAACATGGACCAAACCTGAGTTCGAGACGGAAAGCTGGAGGAAGTGGGATCGCTAATGAGCCAAGGAGGGGGGGCGCGGCTTGATCGGAAACAAAGTGAGGTTGGAGGAGGTGAAAACGGACGAGGCAATGGAGGAGGCGCGTGACAATCAAACGAAGCGGTGAACCCTAATTTATTTTTGATTTACAAGGGAAAAACGAGATAAAGGGCTAGAAGCGTTACTAGGGAGAATCCAAAAATACAGCACAAATTTACAATTTACCCCATTATACTTTCTTGTATTTACGAAAGTGCGCAAGCGTAATAACGGATATAGCCGTTACGCTATCTTATAACAGAAATAACTGTTACAACTTTATAACAGTAATAACTATTACAAACTGAACCGAGAAAAGTGTTACAAAACGGCATGTTTGGTGTAGTGTGTCATTAATCAATTCAAGTTAACTTAACCCATCCACCCATCACGTCATGTTGGTTAAGTGTTTCCTTCTGGTGTTGACTTGACCCTACCTCATATCTTGTTATATTGGTTAAGTGTTGTTCTCGTGTTAACTTAACCCTTCCCATACATCATGTTATATAATTAGTTAAGTGTTTTCCTCTTGTATTACTTAACCGTACCACATGTCATTATATATTTTGGTTAAGTGTTACTTCAGTTAACTTAACCCTATCATCTGCTTAATTAACATGTTACAATGGTTAAGTGTTCTAAATTTACTTAAGCTCACCCACTTGCCTAGTTAACATGTTATTACGGTTAAGTGTTTCCCTAATTACTTAACCTCACCATTTCTAGCTTGATTTATTCATGAGCCTTAATTAATTAATTAAAGCACCAACCACTCACATTAGACAGATATTGTTGTGGTTACTGGATATGCCGGTCGGTTCCAGGCAGGTTTACACCACAACTCAGTCTAACCTCGGGTCTTTCTGGGCTTGATGCACTAACCACCCACATTAGAAAGGAATTGTTGTGGTCACTGGATGTGTCGGTCAGTACCGGGCAGTTTTACACCACAACTCAGTCTAACCTCGGGTTAGGCATATTCATCTTTTACTAATTTACATATTTACTATTAATGTAAATTTTCCGTAAATCAATTTAGCCTAGATCATATTTATTTGTCATGCAAATTAGCATATTTATATTCTGTGCCCAAAACTTGATTTACCTATCAATCAGCCCAACTTGCAGTTTATACCAATTTTTGATTTAATATTCCCCTTTTACAATTCATGCCCAATGAAACACCCCACCTCCGTTAGGGTCACTCTCAAAGGGAATGCCCTAATTTTGGTGGAGGTTTATAAGTACAAGTCACAGATATACAAGACAGATATAAGAACACATATTTGTAAACAGCGGAAGAACAACAAACTTTATTTCATAAAGTCAAATACGTGTTACAATACCATCCTTTCCAAAAACATAACATATCACTTTCATAATCTGTCTTGAGTACATTATTTAAAGAAGCATAAATAAAACATAGATAAACTGCAAAAGCCCCATAGTGGATTGTCCAAAGCCATAGTTCAAAACAGGAAAGTCCAAGCAATACATTTCTCTTCTTCAAGCTGGATGTTGAGGTTGGTCAAGCTGCTGAGTTCCCTCCCTGAGGACCTGGGGGGGGGGGGAACGGAAGAAAGAAGACGAAAGAAAAGTAGAGTCAGACATAAAGCCTGAGTAATTCTAGTACTATTTTGTCTATGAATAAAGAACTGGGTATGATAAGTATAAACAAGAAGTGGGCAAGCACAATAAACTTGGTCAAGTTATCTAGGGTCGAATATACTATCGTACCCCATGTTAATCTCTGAACCCATATACTAGTTTCCAATTGGCACCCCATAATCAGGGTGATGTGATCCATTCTATGATGATCGGCTCCTACTCGCAAAGTTACATGTGTCTTACGGCCCCCGATGTCTGTAGTTACCTATGCTGGTCCCACCATGGGGTGTATCAAGTCCCATAGTGGCAACCCGACACAACCTTAGAGTGCACAGGTATGCTACTGGTGTCCAGTGCCTTATTTTTCTGCGCCGGAGTGTGTGCACGCCCGCACTCCGTTAGAACCTACACTGCTACACCACCGCCGTCGCTTTGACCTCTTACAATCAGCCCAGTAATCGTGCCCCACCCTGCCTAGTTTCAGGGTATCCTGATACACCTTTTAGGGTTACTGCTGAAAAGGGTCCCCCGTTACTAGGTTTTCTATCTCTAGCCAACATGCTAAGTTGGTTAAGTGTTTTCTAACCTAACCCCCACCAGTCCGTTTAGTTTAGCATGTTTCATTTTGATTAAGTCTTTAGTTCACTTAATCCTAACAATCCTGACTCAGCCTTAATTGTCTTATTAAGGCCCTGACCTCTCACATTAGACAGGTATTGTTGTGGCTGCCTGTTGCCGGTTGGTTCCGGGCAGTCTTACGCCACAACTCAGTCTAACCTCGGGTCCTTATTGGGCTCCATGTTTAACCTCCCACATTGGATAGGTATTGTTGTGACTACTGGATAGCCGGGCGGTTCCGGGCAGGTTTACATCACAACTCAATCCAACCTCGGGTTAAACACATCGTATGTTCTACATTTACATATCTTGTCATTCTTCTTTATTTATATGTAAATATTTGCGGCCCATTATTAAGTTAATGGTGTAAAGGTTACACCAATCACGGGCCCAACCCATACTTGAATTTGGGCCCTTCTATTTTATATTTTCATTCATTAATTAATTTTTAACCCAAAGTTATTTTCCCCCGTTTTACACGTCCGTTTATATATATATTGGGCTTAGCCTTTTAAAGCCCAATTTAGCCATGCGAAAAGGGGAGGCTTATGGCGTATACACAAAGTGGGGAAGGTGAGCGCATGAACTTGCATATGACGTTGGAAATACATAATAGAAACTGGTGTACTTGCATATATATACTTTGGTCATAAAACATAGGTAACATGAATCAAAGCATGTGAACTTGCATAGGTTTAACTACATCATGAACCTATATTCTGATTTAGGCATAATGTCAAACATAAGCATGTCATAAATATTCCTAGCATAAGCACGGCATAATGTCAAACATAAGCATGGCATAAGTAAAGTTAAATTTTGTTCATGGCATAAACATAAACAAGTCATGTTCATAAGGTTTCTACATGTTTACAAAGGGGATACTTTGTTACTAACACAGAAGCATAGATCAATTAAATTTTGGTTTAAGTCTAATCACATAACGATAGTATAAATATTCTTATGCATAAATATTTCTAAACATGGTGTTTGCTTTAAACTTGCAAAAAGGGATTTTTGAGTCTAACCTAGCCATGTCTCACATATGTCATCATATAATTCTTGTAAACAAGATAGACTTAATCATGGATCTCAATTATGCCAAATATCATTCATAGCCTAGCCATATTCATAAGTTTGCAAAAGCATGACTTAATACATGGATTATGGTGTCAAAATTCCAACATAGTTTCATATGAACTATAACAACCAAACTTGTTTCAATTACTTGCAAAATGATTTATGCACAAAATATACATCATGACGACATAATAACAAAGCCCCAAACTTGCATGAATTTCACTCAACTACATACATGTAGCTTCAACATAGATTACATAATTTGCGCAATATTCCAAACGTATATTTGCATAGAACTACCGCGTGTAGTTCTTTATAATGAATAACATAATTTTGCACAAATATGAACTACTTTATTATCCCAATTCAAGCATACAAATCAATACAATTGTTTATTCATACCAAAGTAATACTCTACTTACAATGGTTGCGGCGAATTCTCAAATTAAGAGATATGATTCCTTTGTTGAATTGATTGGCTTTAGGTTACTTGAATTGCTTTAGGCTTTAGAACTTTCTTCCTAATCCCCTCTCTAGTTGGCGGCTACTCTTAGTCGTTCCTCAGCAACATGGCGGCTATGTTCTTAATTTGAATGAATAGATTAGGGTTTAGTCTAGGGTTGTTTATATAGAGGTTAGGAATTGATTAGGACCCTTGATGTTGCTTGGATAGATCGTAGCCATTCATTAGGAAGAGAGACCGATAAAAACCCGCCACCTAGCCCTAATGTAACAACCCGTAAAATGCGAGCCAGTTTGAAATTTTTATTTTGGCAATTTTAGCGAATTTTGATTATTTAAAATGAATTATTTTAAATAATATCGACGAGAAATTTATTTTGAATATAATTCGAACGTATATATTTATACGTCGTCGTTAGAAAATAAATATTTATATATAATTATAAATAGAATTGAGAATGGCGCGGTAGTTCGATAATTCGATTTCAAACTTCAATTGAATGTACCGGGTGCAAAACAATCCGGATTTTACTGAAACCAAAAATAATAGGATCTAATTGATGATATCTTTCCAACGAATCCGAAAGATCGAAACTTCATAGCGGGAATCAAAAGATATGTCCAGTTGAAAATTCTGAATAGTCGCTATGGAATTCAGGCCCTTAAAAATGGACATTTTGCAAACGACCTCGGATTTCGACGAAACCAGTTTTGTTGGGTCCGGGATGTGATGTTATTGCTAGATTCCAAATTTCATAATTTTTAGAATCAATATGTGAGCGTGGCAAAAGAAAACGCGTTTGACCAGTTTCAGTTGATTTTAATTGACTGGAAAATGGCCATTTTTCCAACGGTCTCGGAATTCGTCGAAACTAGTTTTGTTAGGACCGTATCGTCGATACGAAGCTAGAAAATATTTTTCGGGAATTTTTCTAGTTAGTATGTGATCCCGGTAATTTGAAATGTACGTTTAAAATTCAATATAGTGATTTAAATGAAAATTCAAAAGGAAACTGATTGTAACGATCGAATCAGCTTGCGATACATATCCCATTGTGTTCGGAATGGGGGTAAAACGCTATGGACGACAGGCGGTGGGCTTCGTTTTGAGTTCGAAATAAAAAGTTACTTTATGGATTTAATATTAAAATTAAATTAATAAATAAATTAAAAAGAAAAAAACCCACCCTTTTGCTTCCTCAATCGGTCAAACCCCCCCCCTATTCAAAATCATTTCAAAATAGAAAATAAAAGAAAAAAAAAATCCCGTCGGTCTCGTTCAGACCCCTCCCCGTCGGCGCCGACCACCGCCCTCCCTGGCACTACCCCCTCCCCTCCTCCCGTTCTTCTCCTCCCCCTCGCGACTCTCTCTCCTCCCTCACCCAACCCGCTTCCTCACCGACGAGCAGCAAGCCCTAGCCGATTGGAAGCCGCACCCCATGCCACCGTGGATCCCTCCACCTACACCTCAGGCCGCCGCAACCACCAGTGAACCCCCCCCCCCCCCTTCGCTGACCAAAAACCTGTAAGTTTTCCTTTTAAAACTGTTTTTTTTGTTATTTGAAAACTGTTTTTTTTTTGATATATTTGAGAACTGTTTTTTTTTTATTATTTGAAAACTGTTTTTTTGTTATATTTTAAAACTGATTTCTTAAGGTTTTTAAACAGATTTTTTGAAAAAGGTTTTAACTTTAAATTGAAAAAGGTTTTAACTTTAAATTGAAAAGGTTTTAACTTTAAATTGAAAAGGTTTTAACTTTAAATTGAAAAAGGTTTTAACTTTAAATTGAAAAAGGTTTTAACTTTAAATTGAAAAAGGTTTTAACTTTAAATTGAAAAAGGATTTTTTGAAAAAGGTTTTAACTTTAAATTGAAAAAGGTTGTAACTTTAAATTGAAAAGGTTTTAACTTTAAATTGAAAAGGTTTTAACTTTAAATTGAAAAAGGTTTTAACTTTAAATTGAAAAAGGTTTTAACTTTAAATTGAAAAAGGTTTTAACTTTAAATTGAAAAAGGTTTTAACTTTAAAATAGGAAAAGGTTTTAACTTTAAAAGGAAAAAAAAGATTTAATCTTTATTAGAAAAAAAAGGAAAACTTTTTATTAAAAAAAAAAAAAGGAAAACTTTTTATTAGAAAAGGCGAAGTCTATATTTTTGAAATGGAATTTTTATCTATATGGCATCGCAATAAAAATTCGATTTTTATATATTGAACTTTGAACTAAAAATTCGATTTTTATATATTGAATAGCGAAATAAAAATTCGGTTTTTATATATTGAATAGCGAACTAAAAATTCGATTTTTATATATTGAATAGCGAACTAAAAATTCGATTTTTATATATTGAATAACGAAGTCAAAATTCGATTTTATATATGTAGTGGCTACGGGCGACGAAGCTGACGAAGATGCGAAAACGGCGAAGATTTCCTGCATTAGAAGTGCCGTGGAGCTAGGATAGCTATAGGTGAGAATTTCTCACCTTTCAATTTCTTTTCTAGTTTTATATATATACTAGGATGCAGACGGTGCTTAGTAGCACCCGACACCCGTCCACAGACCATGGACTTGTTTGTTTGGTTGCATAGATTAGTTGAGTTATTTGTTTGAATTGAATTGTTTGGTGAGATGAAATTGATTTGATTGATGTGTGAATGGCGTGGGCCTTCACTAGACCGGGGATAAGGCTAGGCCTCGTCCCGTTTCTAGTATCGTGCCGTTATGCCGTCGAAATTTTCTAAAATAAGTTAGAAAAATAAAAATATCATTTTATTGGATAAATGAACTGAATAGAAATTCATAGGTTGAAATAAAATGTTTTATCGTTAAAAATATAAATTTTAACGTGAAGTGAATAAAATAAAATATTCATTTATAAACCGGACGGTTTGTTTATGTACACCTATTTGAATGACATTGATTGGGACGATAAATTTTACACATCGCCCAACTGCACAACTAAATCTGTGTTTGATTGTTTGAAACCCCACACGGGTGTTAGGATGAAATATGAAGTTCACTCATCTTGATTGATTGAATATGTCGATCGATTGATTGACAGGCTGTTATAAGCGTTAGATATCTATATTTGATGCTTATACAGTGTAGTGCACTTTGGTTGATGGTTGATTATTTTTCAATGCTATGATATACATGTGTTGTGTGAAAATTCATATAATTAATTTTTTATGGTAATTGATTGGGCCTCATTCCAATTTGAAGAATAAAGAATATTATAAAATAAAAGTTCATGTGTTGACAGTACTCATTCATTGAGATTGGTCATGTGTTGAACGAAATATTTTAGTAATAAAATTTTCAACTTTATCGATATAAAATAAAAGTTCATGTTTTGACAGTACTCATTCCTTGAGATTGGTCATGTGTTGAACGAAATATTTTGATAATAACAACTATTTTGGAAAACGAAATATTGGAAATAGAATATTTGAAAATAGAAATTTATGAAGCCGAGTTGATTAGATTGACGCCATTTTGACGTGAACGATATTTATATCGATTTTATTCATCTTAAAAATGATTATTGAAAAGTGATTTCGAAATCGAATATTTTGAATTGAATTGAAAACGATTTCGAAATGAATTGAATTGAAAACGATTTCGAAATGAAATGAATTGAAAACGAATTCAAATTGAATTGAAAACGATTTCGAAATGAAATGAATTGAAAACGAATTCGAATTGAATTGAAAACGATTTCGAAATCGAATATTTTGAATTGAATTGAAAACGATTTCGAAATGAATTGAATTGAAAACGATTTCGAAATGAAATGAATTGAAAACGAATTCAAATTGAATTGAAAACGATTTCGAAATGAAATGAATTGAAAACGAATTCGAATTGAATTGAAAACGATTTCGAAATGAAATGAATTGAAAACGAATTTGAATTGAATTGAAAACGATTTCGAAATGAATTGAATTGAAAACGAATTGAAATGAATTCAAATTGAATTGAAATTTGAATTGAATAGAAATGAATTTTGAAACGAATTTATAAAGAAGAATTCAATTTTGATTTGAATTGAAAAGGAAGTTGAAATTGCTTTTGAAACGAATTTAAAACTATTTATATAATTCGTTTTAAATATAAATCGACGAAGTATATATTATATATATTATATATATAATATAATGGCCTGAATAGAACGCGCCACGCCGCGGCAGTTCGTGAATTTCGACCATTTATTTCAAACGGACATTGCGGGAGATCCGACCGTCAGATTCTCCTAAAACCGGAACCGTTGGGTTCGTATCGAAAAGAGATTTCTAATGAATGTTAGAAATTTGAAATCTAACGGTTGGATTTGGAGATACATCCAAATCAAATTCGAAAAGGGTCGCGGTAAGTGCAGTTCGATGGCCGTTAATGGAAATCGACTGTACGGGCCTTGATAAAATTATTAAAAATAGTAATAATTTGTGTAAAATCATAAGAAATGATTTGTGAAGATTTGGGATGAAAAACTCCATATTTGAAAAGATAAAAATAGATTTTTATCGAAATGAACTAGTTTTGAACTAGAATTATAATTCTATTTATTTTTAAATAAATAAATTGAATTTGAAAAGGGTTTTGAAAATAACCAAAATTTCCAATGATTGCATTGGAGTGGATTTGAATCGAAATTGTCTTCAGAATATTTCGATGTTGGAATTCGTGATTATACAGGTGTTGTTATGGAAATTTGAAAGATATATATTTATATCGCTATTTCCAATACGACATTTGTTAGTCGTAGAATTCGATATTGAATATAAGCCGATATATTTTCTATTCAGAGCCTTGTATTGAATATCGAATGTGATTTGGGTTTGTCGTGAATGGTGTCTTCACTAACACTGTTCTTGAACCCAGTTGAGAAAAGATTAAATCTTTTTATTTAGATTTAATGAAGTGTACCAATTAAATAATATTTAATTGGAATTGATTTTGATTTTTGGGTTTATCGTGAACAGTGTTTTAAATAACACTTGTTCTTTAACCCGATAATTAATGAATGGGATTTTGGGTTTATCGTGAACCGTGTTTTAAATGACACTGATTCTTTAACCCAGTCGAAGATTAAAACTAAGTGGAGTTTTAATGAATCATTAATAAATTGAAAAGATCGAAAATGGAGTATCACCAGTTTTGCTCCAGGCGATAGTTAAATCTTTAATTAGATTTGAACGTGAAATGGTAATTGAATTTACCGATAACACTGTGGTGTTAGATATGAAGTATTACTAGTTTTACTTCATGGGATGAATAGGTTGGGATTGGGAAATTAAAACAAATGATTACTTCGGTAAGGTTCGCTAATCCCGACTAGTTTGAATTGATATTCAAAAATGGATTAAAGAATAAATTCAAGGAATTTATCTTTGATAAAATTAATGGGAATCTTTCCCTATGAATGTGAAATTTAGAAACTAACTGTCGGTTAGCCAAGCAGAATGGTTTTCTGGATATTGATCTGATGTTGGTTTCGGCCTTCGGGGTTAATATTTGGGAAATTATTCTCTTGATTAATTTACGGTTAGTGACTAATGAATTGGAATGAGGCGTATGTTGTGTTTGTGTAACACTTTTATAATATATACGCGAGTTATTCGGAAAGACCGGGTTTATCCCATTCTGAATAACTGATACGACGATAAGTCGAAGATGAAGACGATGGTCGAAGACCGGAGGTCTTCACGTCGTTTGGGTGATAACTGATGATCTTGATTGGGCTGTACACCCAAGAAGATGGAAACAGTTGGTGATCGTCCAGACATACTTGGAGATCGATGGATATGCGGGGTACTAGGTGCCTCCGGTTTCGTTCAGACCCAGAACGGACTTGTAAATGGACTGTGTGTCTGACATTGGATTTTAGTCCGTGTGATTGATCTCTATTAAATATATATCTGTTTGGCAGCGGAGAATTTATTCTCTTGCTTAACGCCCTTCTCTGAGACGTACGAGCTCAGGGGTTATATATTGATGGATATCAAACGCATGGAGTGAATTGCCTGTGTGGCATGCCTAAGTGGCAATTGATCAAGGCTTCTGTTGAAAAGCAAAGTCTTGTGGTGATGATCAAAGCACAGCCTTTGTGGCGTAGCTTTGTGTAACGTTTACTTCGCGAGTTTCACACCCGGTATGAACCAAAAACGGGAGACGGACCTCAGGGAGGGCATGCGTTGCTTTCTAGTTAGAAGTGGCGTCAGTGGTTTTACACGCCCTGACGAGTTTGACTTATGTGGTTGTTGCTGTTGCGAGGCGCCTCGGATTGATCGGTCGTTCTCGAACCGATGGAGCCATTCGTTGGCTCGTTTACGCCCTATAGGGCGGGGGAACGCATGTTCAGGGTTTAAGTTTAATCCACATCGGTGGACCGGCCCTGACGATCCAAAGGCTTGACAGAGTACTTGCCTGAGGCTCGGACTAGACAGTCTCGAATCGGTTGAGGACTATCTTTTGCCTCGGTTCATAGACGGAAATCCAATTTCCAAATACGTGACATTTGCGGTTTTAATTGTAATCCTATATATGGCGACATAGTGGGATGGGGCGCTTATGCCGCCTATGATTGATACTTATGATTTGAAGTTGTTTTATACACTATGCACTTATAATAGTATCAAATGATTTGTTTTAAACGTATCAAGCATTCTTTAGCTGTTATAAGGGAAAACCCTATCCCCCGGCTTGCGTTGCATTGTGTGATAGGACCTGGGTCTTATAACAGCTTCATTTTTCTTTATTTAGCATTGCGCTGTTTGTTTTATGCACTGGTATTCTTGGGAGGAAACCCGTTCCGTGTTATACGGCGTGGTCCCTTGATTTACCTAATGATTTAAAATAAAGAATAATAACTGTTTTAGTTCTCACACCAGTCACATGACTGACCTGGAGTTTATTGTTTTAACCTAAACTCTGGGTGCCCCTATTTTCCGCACGGGCAGCTAGTAGTTTTGGTTTCGCAGATTTATATTCACAGGATCCTGGTTTACAGCTGGAACGATATCCGGAAAGCTTTGTATCCGTATATCTCTTCTAGTTGTGTATTGTATTATTTTCCGCTGCTATGTATTTAAATGTAATTTAAATTTCTGATATTTCTGTGTAATATTCATTTATACTCTGTATATTCTTGTAATCTGGTGCATTGTTGTAATAACAATGAAATGTTCTTCTGTTTGTGTTCTGTTGTGGTTTGTTCTCGAACTATCCGACGCTTTCCTTTACGGGGAAGTTGCGGGTTTTCACAGTTGGTATCAGAGCTTTGGTTTACAAAGCTCAGAGAATAAGGCACATTAGAACCATACGAAAGAATTCATCAGATATTGGATTAGTAATATCCAATTAGACTGACTCGTTAGAGATGGGATCAATAGTATCCTAGAACGAGTGTGAAGAGTATATTTTTAAAGTAAAAGCAAATTTAGTTTTGAAAAATTTAAATCAATTATTCGTATTTGATTATTTATTTGCATTGATTTTGGACAATTCAGTATATAAAGAATTTGCATATACGCCTTGCAAACGTATATTCAAAGTTTTAATATACTGGATAGATATGGAATCACATTCTAGTCGCCCGGAGATGGTACTGATGATTGTCATGACATCATCAGTATTTATGTTCGTGTTTCGAAGGTGTGATTTTCTATATATTTCCATTAGGCTGGTGTGAGAACCAAAACTTATATATATAGCTAGAATACATTGTTGTGATTTGGCATCAAAACATGATTTTTTGTATATATATCAAATTATGAATTTGAAACGTTAAATTCACTAATTGATTGATGTTTGTGTTGTTTGTTTATTTGTTTGCTAATTTTTAACCATTATGCCTAATTGAACCAAATATTGAATTGTATTGAAAATAGGTCGCATTAGCTTGCATATACATATACTTACATTGAACAGGTCATAGCAAGGAGGCTAGAGCAGAGAATAAAATTTGTTTGCCCGACAAATAGGTACATGTTTACTACATAATTTCCTGTTTTGTTTGGGTGATGATGATTTTGTGAGCCTATTGGCTAGCCGCTTGGCTTTTTCTTTTTCTTTTTGAGATCTGAAGGACCGGGGAAGCTATTTGAAATTCCCCGATGCTCCCATTGCAGGGGAGGTTATGGCGAAATTTTTCGAAAATTTAGGGTGTTAGCCAAATTTTTGAAATTTTGAAAATTCTCAGAAACTAAAAAGTTGGAGAATGAAAGCCAGATCGAGCGTAGAGCTGAATAATCAAACCACTTTCGACTTTGTTCCTTTTCGGGGACGAAAATTTTTAAGTGGGGGAGATTGTAACAACCCGTAAAATGCGAGCCAGTTTGAAATTTTTATTTTGGCAATTTTAGCGAATTTTGATTATTTAAAATGAATTATTTTAAATAATATCGACGAGAAATTTATTTTGAATATAATTCGAACGTATATATTTATATGTCGTCGTTAGAAAATAAATATTTATATATAATTATAAATAGAATTGAGAATGGCGCGGTAGTTCGATAATTCGATTTCAAACTTCAATTGAATGTACCGGGTGCAAAACAATCCGGATTTTACTGAAACCAAAAATAATAGGATCTAATTGATGATATCTTTCCAACGAATCCGAAAGATCGAAACTTCTTAGCGGGAATCAAAAGATATGTCCAGTTGAAAATTCTGAATAGTCGCTATGGAATTCAGGCCCTTAAAAATGGACATTTTGCAAACGACCTCGGATTTCGACGAAACCAGTTTTGTTGGGTCCGGGATGTGAAGTTATTGCTAGATTCCAAATTTCATAATTTTTCGAATCAATATGTGAGCGTGGCAAAAGAAAACGCGTTTGACCAGTTTTAGTTGATTTTAATCGACTGGAAAATGGCCATTTTTCCAACGGTCTCGGAATTCGTCGAAACTAGTTTGGTTAGGACCGTATCGTCGATACAAAGCTAGAAAATATTTTTCGGGAATTTTTCTAGTTAGTATGTGATCCCGGTAATTTGAAATGTACGTTTAAAATTCAATATAGTGATTTAAATGAAAATTCAGAAGGAAACTGATTGTAACGATCGAATCAGCTTGCGATACATATCCCATTGTGTTCGGAATGGGGGTAAAACGCTACGGACGACAGGCGGTGGGCTTCGTTTTGAGTTCGAAATAAAAAGTTACTTTATGGATTTAATATTAAAATTAAATTAATAAATAAATTAAAAAGAAAAAAACCCACCCTTTTGCTTCCTCAATCGGTCAACCCCCCCCCCCCTATTCAAAATCATTTCAAAATAGAAAATAAAAGAAAAAAAAAATCCCGTCGGTCTCGTTCAGACCCCTCCCCGTCGGCGCCGACCACCGCCCTCCCTGGCACTACCCCCTCCCCTCCTCCCGTTCTTCTCCTCCCCCTCGCGACTCTCTCTCCTCCCTCACCCAACCCGCTTCCTCACCGACGAGCAGCAAGCCCTAGCCGATTGGAAGCCGCACCCCATGCCACCGTGGATCCCTCCACCTACACCTCAGGCCGCCGCAATCACCAGTGAACCCCCCCCCCCCTTCGCTGACCAAAAACCTGTAAGTTTTCCTTTTAAAACTGTTTTTTTTTGTTATTTGAAAACTGTTTTTTTTTGATATATTTGAGAACTGTTTTTTTTTTATTATTTGAAAACTGTTTTTTTGTTATATTTTAAAACTGATTTCTTAAGGTTTTTAAACAGATTTTTTGAAAAAGGTTTTAACTTTAAATTGAAAAAGGTTTTAACTTTAAATTGAAAAGGTTTTAACTTTAAATTGAAAAGGTTTTAACTTTAAATTGAAAAAGGTTTTAACTTTAAATTGAAAAAGGTTTTAACTTTAAATTGAAAAAGGTTTTAACTTTAAATTGAAAAAGGTTTTAACTTTAAATTGAAAAAGGTTTTAACTTTAAAATAGGAAAAGGTTTTAACTTTAAAAGGAAAAAAAAGATTTGATCTTTATTAGAAAAAAAAAGGAAAACTTTTTATTAAAAAAAAAAAAGGAAAACTTTTTATTAGAAAAGGCGAAGTCTATATTTTTGAAATGGAATTTTTATCTATATGGCATCGCAATAAAAATTCGATTTTTATATATTGAACTTTGAACTAAAAATTCGATTTTTATATATTGAATAGCGAAATAAAAATTCGGTTTTTATATATTGAATAGCGAACTAAAAATTCGATTTTTATATATTGAATAGCGAACTAAAAATTCGATTTTTATATATTGAATAACGAAGTCAAAATTCGATTTTATATATGTAGTGGCTACGGGTGACGAAGCTGACGAAGATGCGAAAACGGCGAAGATTTCCTGCATTAGAAGTGCCGTGGAGCTAGGATAGCTATAGGTGAGAATTTCTCACCTTTCAATTTCTTTTCTAGTTTTATATATATACTAGGATGCAGACGGTGCTTAGTAGCACCCGACACCCGTCCACAGACCATGGACTTGTTTGTTTGGTTGCATAGATTAGTTGAGTTATTTGTTTGAATTGAATTGTTTGGTGAGATGAAATTGATTTGATTGATGTGTGAATGGCGTGGGCCTTCACTAGACCGGGGATAAGGCTAGGCCTCGTCCCGTTTCTAGTATCGTGCCGTTATGCCGCCGAAATTTTCTAAAATAAGTTAGAAAAATAAAAATATCATTTTATTGGATAAATGAACTGAATAGAAATTCATAGGTTGAAATAAAATGTTTTATCGTTAAAAATATAAATTTTAACGTGAAGTGAATAAAATAAAATATTCATTTATAAACCGGACGGTTTGTTTATGTACACCTATTTGAATGACATTGATTGGGACGATAAATTTTACACATCGCCCAACTGCACAACTAAATTTGTGTTTGATTGTTTGAAACCCCACACGGGTGTTAGGATGAAATATGAAGTTCACTCATCCTGATTGATTGAATATGTCGATCGATTGATTGACAGGCTGTTATAAGCGTTAGATATCTATATTTGATGCTTATACAGTGTAGTGCACTTTGGTTGATGGTTGATTATTTTTCAATGCTATGATATACATGTGTTGTGTGAAAATTCATATAATTAATTTTATATGGTAATTGATTGGGCCTCATTCCAATTTGAAGAATAAAGAATATTATAAAATAAAAGTTCATGTGTTGACAGTACTCATTCATTGAGATTGGTCATGTGTTGAACGAAATATTTTAGTAATAAAATTTTCACCTTTATCGATATAAAATAAAAGTTCATGTGTTGACAGTACTCATTCCTTGAGATTGGTCATGTGTTGAACGAAATATTTTGATAATAACAACTATTTTGGAAAACGAAATATTGGAAATAGAATATTTGAAAATAGAAATTTATGAAGCCGAGTTGATTAGATTGACGCCATTTTGACGTGAACGATATTTATATCGATTTTATTCATCTTAAAAATGAATATTGAAAAGTGATTTCGAAATCGAATATTTTGAATTGAATTGAAAACGATTTCGAAATGAATTGAATTGAAAACGATTTCGAAATGAAATGAATTGAAAACGAATTCAAATTGAATTGAAAACGATTTCGAAATGAAATGAATTGAAAACGAATTCGAATTGAATTGAAAACGATTTCGAAATCGAATATTTTGAATTGAATTGAAAACGATTTCGAAATGAATTGAATTGAAAACGATTTCGAAATGAAATGAATTGAAAACGAATTCAAATTGAATTGAAAACGATTTCGAAATGAAATGAATTGAAAACGATTTTGAAATGAAATGAATTGAAAACGAATTCGAATTGAATTGAAAACGATTTCGAAATGAATTGAATTGAAAACGAATTGAAATGAATTCAAATTGAATTGAAATTTGAATTGAATAGAAATGAATTTTGAAACGAATTTATAAAGAAGAATTCAATTTTGATTTGAATTGAAAAGGAAGTTGAAATTGCTTTTGAAACGAATTTAAAACTATTTATATAATTCGTTTTAAATAGAAATCGACGAAGTATATATTATATATATTATATATATAATATAATGGCCTGAATAGAACGCGCCGCGCCGCGGCAGTTCGTGAATTTCGACCATTTATTTCAAACGGACATTGCGGGAGATCCGACCGTCAGATTCTCCTAAAACCGGAACCGTTGGGTTCGTATCGAAAAGAGCTTTCTAATGAATGTTAGAAATTTGAAATCTAACGGTTGGATTTGGAGATACGTCCAAATCAAATTCGAAAAGGGTCGCGGTAAGTGCAGTTCGATGGCCGTTAATGGAAATCGACTGTACGGGCCTTGATAAAATTATTAAAAATAGTAATAATTTGTGTAAAATCATAAGAAATGATTTGTGAAGATTTGGGATGAAAAACTCCATATTTGAAAAGATAAAAATAGATTTTTATCGAAATGAACTAGTTTTGAACTAGAATTATAATTCTATTTATTTTTAAATAAATAAATTGAATTTGAAAAGGGTTTTGAAAATAACCAAAATTTCCAATGATTGCATTGGAGTGGATTTGAATCGAAATTGTCTTCGGAATATTTCGATGTTGGAATTCGTGATTATACAGGTGTTGTTATGGAAATTTGAAAGATATATATTTATATCGCTATTTCCAATACGACATTTGTTAGTCGTAGAATTCGATATTGAATATAAGCCGATATATTTTCTATTCAGAGCCTTGTATTGAATATCGAATGTGATTTGGGTTTGTCGTGAATGGTGTCTTCACTAACACTGTTCTTGAACCCAGTTGAGAAAAGATTAAATCTTTTTATTTAGATTTAATGAAGTGTACCAATTAAATAATATTTAATTGGAATTGATATTGATTTTTGGGTTTATCGTGAACAGTGTTTTAAATAACACTTGTTCTTTAACCCGATAATTAATGAATGGGATTTTGGGTTTATCGTGAACCGTGTTTTAAATGACACTGATTCTTTAACCCAGTCGAAGATTAAAACTAAGTGGAGTTTTAATGAATCTTTAATTAGATTGAAAAGATCGAAAATGGAGTATCACCAGTTTTGCTCCAGGCGATAGTTAAATCTTTAATTAGATTTGAACGTGAAATGGTAATTGAATTTACCGATAACACTGTGGTGTTAGATATGAAGTATTACTAGTTTTACTTCATGGGATGAATAGGTTGGGATTGGGAAATTAAAACAAATGATTACTTCGGTAAGGTTCGCTAATCCCGACTAGTTTGAATTGATATTCAAAAATGAATTAAAGAATAAATTCAAGGAATTTATCTTTGATAAAATTAATGGGAATCTTTCCCTATGAATGTGAAATTTAGAAACTAACTGTCGGTTAGCCAAGCAGAATGGTTTTCTGGATATTGATCTGATGTTGGTTTCGGCCTTCGGGGTTAATATTTGGGAAATTATTCTCTTGATTAATTTACGGTTAGTGACTAATGAATTGGAATGAGGCGTATGTTGTGTTTGTGTAACACTTTTATAATATATACGCGAGTTATTCGGAAAGACCGGGTTTATCCCATTCTGAATAACTGATACGACGATAAGTCGAAGATGAAGACGATGGTCGAAGACCGGAGGTCTTCACGTCGTTTGGGTGATAACTGATGATCTTGATTGGGTTGTACACCCAAGAAGATGGAAACAGTTGGTGATCGTCCAGACGTACTTGGAGATC
Organism: Allium sativum; assembly: GCA_030737875.1. Classification (NCBI taxonomy): domain Eukaryota; kingdom Viridiplantae; phylum Streptophyta; class Magnoliopsida; order Asparagales; family Amaryllidaceae; genus Allium; species Allium sativum. The sequence goes on along the minus strand of CM060912.1, from coordinate 126,516,178 downwards.
GATGGATATGCGGGGTACTAGGTACCTCCGGTTTCGTTCAGACCCAGAACGGACTTGTAAATGGACTGTGTGTCTGACATTGAATTTTAGTCCGTGTGATTGATCTCTATTAAATATATATCTGTTTGGCGGCGGAGAATTTATTCTCTTGCTTAACGCCCTTCTCTGAGACGTACGAGCTCAGGGGTTATATATTGATGGATATCAAACGCATGGAGTGAATTGCCTGTGTGGCATGCCTAAGTGGCAATTGATCAAGGCTTCTGTTGAAAAGCAAAGTCTTGTGATGATGATCAAAGCACAGCCTTTGTGGCGTAGCTTTGTGTAACGTTTACTTTGCGAGTTTCACACTCGGTATGAACCAAAAACGGGAGACGGACCTCAGGGAGGGCATGCGTTGCTTTCTAGTTAGAAGTGGCGTCAGTGGTTTTACACGCCCTGACGAGTTTGACTTATGTGGTTGTTGCTGTTGCGAGGCGCCTCGGATTGATCGGTCGTTCTCGAACCAATGGAGCCATTCGTTGGCTCGTTTACGCCCCATAGGGCGGGGGAACGCATGTTCAGGGTTTAAGTTTAATCCACATCGGTGGACCGGCCCTGACGATCCAAAGGCTTGACAGAGTACTTGCCTGAGGCTCGGACTAGACAGTCTCGAATCGGTTGAGGACTATCTTTTGCCTCGGTTCATAGACGGAAATCCAATTTCCAAATACGTGACATTTGCGGTTTTAATTGTAATCCTATATATGGCGACATAGTGGGATGGGGCGCTTATGCCGCCTATGATTGATACTTATGATTTGAAGTTGTTTTATACACTATGCACTTATAATAGTATCAAATGATTTGTTTTAAACGTATCAAGCATTCTTTAGCTGTTATAAGGGAAAACCCTATCCCCCGGCTTGCGTTGCATTGTGTGATAGGACCTGGGTCTTATAACAGCTTCATTTTTCTTTATTTAGCATTGCGCTGTTTGTTTTATGCACTGGTATTCTTGGGAGGAAACCCGTTCCGTGTTATACGGCGTGGTCCCTTGATTTACCTAATGATTTAAAATAAAGAATAATAACTGTTTTAGTTCTCACACCAGTCACATGACTGACCTGGAGTTTATTGTTTTAACCTAAACTCTGGGTGCCCCTATTTTCCGCACGGGCAGCTAGTAGTTTTGGTTTCGCAGATTTATATTCACAGGATCCTGGTTTACAGCTGGAACGATATCCGGAAAGCTTTGTATCCGTATATCTCTTCTAGTTGTGTATTGTATTATTTTCCGCTGCTATGTATTTAAATGTAATTTAAATTTCTGATATTTCTGTGTAATATTCATTTATACTCTGTATATTCTTGTAATCTGGTGCATTGTTGTAATAACAATGAAATGTACTTCTGTTTGTGTTCTGTTGTGGTTTGTTCTCGAACTATCCGACGCTTTCCTTTACGGGGAAGTTGCGGGTTTTCACACCTAATGACAAAGCAGACCACAGAAATTCGACCACACACCGACCTGGCCAGCCAGGTTGACTGGGCTCGACCAGGTCGACACCCCTGTCGACAGGGCTGTCGACAGCCCTGTCGACATGGGTAGCCCAGGTCGACAGCCCAGTCGACCTGGGTGGCCTAGGCGGGTGTTTACCCGCCCTGGCCCACTGGGCCCGATTTTTTTTAATTATTTTATTCTGTTTGAATTTTAAATTTAATTCAAAACTTCCGAAGGCCATATCTTCTTCATACGGACTCCGTTTTTCGAAAACTCGGACTCTATTTCGCGTATTTTTCCGAGACGAACGCAATGGCGTATCCCGTTTCCCTTAGTTCTTTGATTTTAGATTAATTATACTTTAATTTGCTAATTTCACAGTTATAGAATTTTCGGGGTGTTACATTCTCCCCCACTTAAAAGGATTTCGTCCCCGAAATCTTCAAGTTAGGAGGAATGTATATCCTAACATCCAATCATCCATTTACTCATCCATCAAACACGAGCATCCATTGTCCTTAAAAGACTTCTAATGCTTCATGGTCATATGCGAAGTGTGTGTGTACATGTACTTATCTAATGCAAAATCAGGCGGTCTACTGATTCAGTTGACCTCCTTAATGCGAATTATGTAAGTGCCATGAATCCATTATGTATGCAAATTTTCCTATTCTTGATTCTACATGAGTGCACAATCATTCATTACAAATGCAACATCCATATGACAACACATTAAAGTTCAACCATATACGAATGCAAACATATATGCATATGCAATATGAAGTGACTGAGCCGATCTAAAACCTAAATTGTGTGTGTATATGCAACCACGAGCAACCACTAGCAATCACTTGCAACCACTTGCAACCATCATACATAACATGTTTCAACTACATGTTTCCATCCAAAAAGATTCTACCTAAAAGATAAGGTCGAGGAAATATACCTAAAAAGATAGATAAAAGCGCAACTTAAGGAAAAAGGAAAGATCAAGGATATACCCTCGAACAGAAAAGGGTAGGCAGTACGTATTCTAGCTTCAGTTTCCCAAGTTGCTTCTCCCTCGGCGTCGCTCCACTGAACTTTGACGAGCTTGACTTCGCGGTTGCGTAGTTTCTTCATTTCCGTTCCTAATATGCGGGTTGGAACTTTTCTTACGGTCGCTTCGCGTTCCACTTCGGCCTCTTCGAGTATATTTGGCTCTACCACTTCAGCGGACTCATGAAGACATTTTCGGAGATGAGAAACGTGAAAAACGTTGTGGACTCCGGCCAACTTCTCAAGTAGCTCTAATCTATAGGCCATTTTCCCAATTTTCTCGATGATAGGGAATGGTCCTACCTAAAGGTATAGTCGAATGATAGAAGCAGGTAAAAACTTTGTGCCCATTAGGCAATGTCAAAACTGAAAACCTATGCCACATATATATTGATTAGGAGAAGAACTCCCTAAGCATCAGCCCCGAAGACCGAAATCAACATCAGACTGACACCCAAAGAGTTACTCAACCCAACCACCATATATGATTCTAGGCAACTAAGCATGATGGACTCCTTTTAGGTCATAAGGGAGTCCCTTCCTAAGACCAATCTGTATCATATAAAACCCAAAAACTTTAGTCAAACCAATGAGCACCCTCGAGCCCCAACATGTGTTACTAACAGATGAGTCATACTCCCTATGAGGTTTGCAATAGAAATTGGATTAAGAATAGGACCGAGAGGATATACACAAAAGATAGCATGCAAGTAAGCCCTACAGGAAGAGAGGGATCAAGGATATACTCTTAAGAAGAGATACGATGCACGAATCTAGTCTTCAATCTTCTAAGTCGCACTTCCTTGAGCTTAACTCCATTATGCTTTGTCTGTCTTTAACTTCACAATTTCGTAGTTTCTTAATCCTTGTTTCCAAGATATGAGTTGGAACCTATTTCTCGTTCCTCTTTCACTTATTCTCCTTCTAGTATACTTGGCTCAAGCCTAACTGCGTACTCATGGTTCCATGCAAGCTCTCCAAAATTCATTAGTGAATCTTGGATCTTGTTTACTTACTAGAAGGTATTCCACATAGATGAATTATCTCTTGAAAATAAACAAATGTCAACTATGTTGCCAAATGTACTTACTAAGGTGATTCTTTACAACTCATGCATCAGCGAAATGAACCCTCCGCCTTAGTGGCGAACACTACTGGAGCGCCCTATTCTGAAATGCTCCTCCTAATGAACCCCTTTTTTAAAAGCTCTTTAATCTGTTTACTGAGCTCTTTCCTTTCTCGTGGAGCCATATGTCTAACGGGCAACGCAACGGGCTTTGCATTATCTACAAGATATATGCGGAAGTCTATTTCCCGCTTCGGAGGCAAGCCCTTCACCTCTTCGAAGACATCCGGATATTCCCGGACCACTCTAACTGATTGCAAATTTTCAACAGAGGCATCTAGCGATTCAAGATAACTAAGCGTAACCGCATACGAGGGATTACAAGAAATTTCCAAAGTATTACCGAGCTGGGTTAGGAGCCTAACAACCCTTTTCTCACAATCAAGGATGGCCCCATTACTGGATAGCCAATCCATGCCCAAAATCAAACCATACCCCAAAAAGCCCAAAACAAAGGCACTACATTGAAATTCAACACTTAGAATGGAAATTTTCAATCCCACACAGATCATAGACAAATGAGCTGGGCCCCCAATTGGGTTTGAAACAATTAAGGGGTCCTCTACCATACTAGTTTCTAGGTGCAGAGATTCTACTAAAGCAGACGAGATAAAGGAGTGTGACGCGCCAGAATCAAATAAAGTGCGAACGGGGTGATCGTAAAGATAAACTACACTTTCTACAGAAGTGTTCGTACCTCGCTGTTGCAAAGGTGGCGCTTCCAGCACATGAATCTGTGCCCCTGGGGTGGATCCAGCGCTCTGCCCCTGTCCCCGTTTCTTTGGGCAGTCCTTAGCCCTATGGCCCGTCTCACCGCAAGAAAAGCACCTACCATTCTCCTTGGCCTTCTTTTTCCGGCAGTCCTTTACTAAGTGCCCCACTTTGCCACAGAAATTACACGTCCTCTTCTCTTTGTTGCCTTCCCCGCCTTTTTTAAAGTCTGTCTTCTTAGGCTGCAAACCCTCTTTCTTCCCTTGAGAGCTTTCTGCCTTTGTCTTCTTCTTGCCCTTATCCTCTTCATTCAGCAATGCCATTTGCACCAATCTTTCATACGTGGCTCCCATGGGTATATGGGTCATGGCCAAACTGTGTAATGGCTCATTTAACCCTTTGACGAAACGGAGAGCCTTCTTGTGCGGGGTGTTGACTAGGTCAAGCCCAAACCTAGCCAGCTCATCGAACTGATTCACATACTCTCTGACAGTCTTGTCTCCTTGCTTAAGAAATAAGAATTTTTCCAACTGCAAACTTCTTTCCGCATCTGAGAGAAATTTGGTCTCAAACCTTGCCCTAAAGTCCTGCCATGTCTCCACTGGTCTTTCAGCATTAGTGACTTCCCACCAGTAGGAAGCCTCGCCCTTCAATAGCCACACTGCCAACTGTACTTTTTGTCTATCTTCTACCTCAAAGATGATGAATAGGTCCTCCGTTTCTTTCAGCCAATTTCTAGCTGCTACGAAGGACTCAGTTCCATGGAAATCCCTTCCTCCCATAGCTTTAAAATCTTTACATATCTTAGCAAACGTGTTTCCCCGAGGAGGAGGTGGAGGAAAAGGTGCCGCTGCAGCTGGATGATTTCCTTCCGCTGGGGGAGGAGGAATGGTAGGACCTGGCTGAGTGGCCCTTGCTTCTAAGAACCGTCTAAACCAACCAGGTACTGGCACCCCTTCTGGCAAGTTAAGTTCTTGGGACATGCTGAAACAAAAAGGATAGATTCAAAACGAAGGATAAGAGATAGTTCCTATGGCTTTGGGGAGTGGACTTTTGCCTTTTCAAAATAAAATAATATTTTTCTTTTAAAAATGCTTCTTTAAATTTCCTTTTTGAAAATAATTTTTTTTCAAAACTTTTTATCTTATCTGGTAAACCTATGCTCTGATACCAAGTGAAACACCCCACCTCCGTTAGGGTCACTCTCAAAGGGAATGCCCTAATTTTGGTGGAGGTTTATAAGTACAAGTCACAGATATACAAGACAGATATAAGAACACATATTTGTAAACAGCGGAAGAACAACAAACTTTATTTCATAAAGTCAAATACGTGTTACAATACCATCCTTTCCAAAAACATAACATATCACTTTCATAATCTGTCTTGAGTACATTATTTAAAGAAGCATAAATAAAACATAGATAAACTGCAAAAGCCCCATAGTGGATTGTCCAAAGCCATAGTTCAAAACAGGAAAGTCCAAGCAATACATTTCTCTTCTTCAAGCTGGATGTTGAGGTTGGTCAAGCTGCTGAGTTCCCTCCCTGAGGACCTGGGGGGGGGGGGGGGAAACGGAAGAAAGAAGACGAAAGAAAAGTAGAGTCAGACATAAAGCCTGAGTAAGTCTAGTACTATTTTGTCTATGAATAAAGAACTGGGTATGATAAGTATAAACAAGAAGTGGGCAAGCACAATAAACTTGGTCAAGTTATCTAGGGTCGAATATACTATCGTACCCCATGTTAATCTCTGAACCCATATACTAGTTTCCAATTGGCACCCCATAATCAGGGTGATGTGATCCATTCTATGATGATCGGCTCCTACTCGCAAAGTTACATGTGTCTTACGGCCCCCGATGTCTGTAGTTACCTATGCTGGTCCCACCATGGGGTGTATCAAGTCCCATAGTGGCAACCCGACACAACCTTAGAGTGCATAGGTATGCTACTGGTGTCCAGTGCCTTATTTTTCTGCGCCGGAGTGTGTGCACGCCCGCACTCCGTTAGAACCTACACTGCTACACCACCGCCGTCGCTTTGACCTCTTACAATCAGCCCAGTAATCGTGCCCCACCCTGCCTAGTTTCAGGGTATCCTGATACACCTTTTAGGGTTACTGCTGAAAAGGGTCCCCCGTTACTAGGTTTTCTATCTCTAGCCAACATGCTAAGTTGGTTAAGTGTTTTCTAACCTAACCCCCACCAGTCCGTTTAGTTTAGCATGTTCCATTTTGATTAAGTCTTTAGTTCACTTAATCCTAACAATCCTGACTCAGCCTTAATTGTCTTATTAAGGCCCTGACCTCTCACATTAGACAGGTATTGTTGTGGCTGCCTGTTGCCGGTTGGTTCCGGGCAGTCTTACGCCACAACTCAGTCTAACCTCGGGTCCTTATTGGGCTCCATGTTTAACCTCCCACATTGGATAGGTATTGTTGTGACTACTGGATAGCCGGGCGGTTCCGGGCAGGTTTACATCACAACTCAATCCAACCTCGGGTTAAACACATCGTATGTTCTACATTTACATATCTTGTCATTCTTCTTTATTTATATGTAAATATTTGCGGCCCATTATTAAGTTAATGGTGTAAAGGTTACACCAATCACGTGCCCAACCCATACTTGAATTTGGGCCCTTCTATTTTATATTTTCATTCATTAATTAATTTTTAACCCAACGTTATTTTCCCCCGTTTTACACGTCCGTTTATATATATATTGGGCTTAGCCTTTTAAAGCCCAATTTAGCCATGCGAAAAGGGGAGGCTTATGGCGTATACACAAAGAGGGGAAGGTGAGCGCATGAACTTGCATATGACGTTGGAAATACATAATAGAAACTGGTGTACTTGCATATATATACTTTGGTCATAAAACATAGGTGACATGAATCAAAGCATGTGAACTTGCATAGGTTTAACTACATCATGAACCTATATTCTGATTTAGGCATAATGTCAAACATAAGCATGTCATAAATATTCCTAGCATAAGCACGGCATAATGTCAAACATAAGCATGGCATAAGTAAAGTTAAATTTTGTTCATGGCATAAACATAAACAAGTCATGTTCATAAGGTTTCTACATGTTTACAAAGGGGATACTTTGTTACTAACACAGAAGCATAGATCAATTAAATTTTGGTTTAAGTCTAATCACATAACGATAGTATAAATATTCTTATGCATAAATATTTCTAAACATGGTGTTTGCTTTAAACTTGCAAAAAGGGATTTTTGAGTCTAACCTAGCCATGTCTCACATATGTCATCATATAATTCTTGTAAACAAGATAGACTTAATCATGGATTTCAATTATGCCAAATATCATTCATAGCCTAGCCATATTCATAAGTTTGCAAAAGCATGACTTAATACATGGATTATGGGGTCAAAATTCCAACATAGTTTCATATGAACTATAACAACCAAACTTGTTTCAATTACTTGCAAAATGATTTATGCACAAAATATACATCATGACGACATAATAACAAAGCCCCAAACTTGCATGAATTTCACTCAACTACATACATGTAGCTTCAACATAGATTACATAATTTGCGCAATATTCCAAACGTATATTTGCATAGAACTACCGCGTGTAGTTCTTTATAATGAATAACATAATTTTGCACAAATATGAACTACTTTATTATCCCAATTCAATCATACAAATCAATACAATTGTTTATTCATACCAAAGTAATACTCTACTTACAATGGTTGCGGCGAATTCTCAAATTAAGAGATATGATTCCTTTGTTGAATTGATTGGCTTTAGGTTACTTGAATTGCTTTAGGCTTTAGAACTTTCTTCCTAATCCCCTCTCTAGTTGGCGGCTACTCTTAGTCGTTCCTCAGCAACATGGCGGCTATGTTCTTAATTTGAATGAATAGATTAGGGTTTAGTCTAGGGTTGTTTATATAGAGGTTAGGAATTGATTAGGACCCTTGATGTTGCTTGGATAGATCGTAGCCATTCATTAGGAAGAGAGACCAATAAAAACCCGCCACCTAGCCCTAATGACAAAGCAGACCACAGAGATTCGACCACACACCGACCTGGCCAGCCAGGTTGACTGGGCTCGACCAGGTCGACACCCCTGTCGACAGGGCTGTCGACAGCCCTGTCGACATGGGTAGCCCAGGTCGACAGCCCAGTCGACCTGGGTGGCCTAGGCGGGTGTTTACCCGCCCTGGCCCACTGGGCCCGATTTTTTTTAATTATTTTATTCTGTTTGAATTTTAAATTTAATTCAAAACTTCCGAAGGCCATATCTTCTTCATACGGACTCCGTTTTTCGAAAACTCGGACTCTATTTCGCGTATTTTTCCGAGACGAACGCAATGGCGTATCCCGTTTCCCTTAGTTCTTTGATTTTAGATTAATTATACTTTAATTTGCTAATTTCACAGTTATAGAATTTTCGGGGTGTTACACCCAATCTAGATTAATAATCCAATTTACGGTTTATGTCAAAACTAGATTTAATATTCTAGTTTACCGTTTATGTCCAAAACTTGGTTTACACGCCAATTATGCGGCCAATTAAATTTATCAACTTATGCCTAAGTCTAATATGCATGTAAATCATTCACTATTATAGCCAATTTAGACTATGCCAATATATTTATTATGCCAAATTAACTTAATTAAGCTATGCCCAATCCCCACATCATAATCGTACGTATAACATGATTTCACAAGTTTCTATGTACTCATGAAATGATACTAACAGTATTAAAGCAAGGAATAGGGGATAAGCACGAGAATTGACATAAAAGAATAGCCATGCAAGAATAAACCAAATACAAAAATAATGGTTCCAATGGGTTCGATGTACATAACAGTGAATAGGAATAAACTAGACAAGTTACACCCAAAAAAATGAGATCCAACATAATTAAGGGAATAGGCATAGGTGATTTGGTCCAACATAATGCCAGTTCGAAGTACAACCTAATAGGTTAATGGGAATAGGCATAAGCCACTGACTACAATAGTTATAGGCAATTAACCACAATAATCATGGGCGACTAATCACAATAGTTTCTTAATCAATGTCATAGGCCATAGTCTCATAGTCATGAATCATATTCAATAGTCTCAAAATTATGAATCATAGTCATAGTCATAGCAACAGTCTTATGGTCATAGTTATATGTAATAGTCTCTTTGTCATGAATCATAGTCATAGGCGATAGTTTCATGGGCAACTGTTTCGTAGTCATAGTCTCAGGCAAAAGTCCCTTAATCATAGTCATTGGCAATTAGCCACAATAAGTTCTAGGCCACAATCGGGAATCAAATCCAAAGGCATAAATAACGTTAGATTTGACATAAGCATGAATCAAAGATAATTAACTTGCCAATAGGCACAGTTCTATATTTTAATTTATTACATTCACGAGTCCAATTACACGTTCAAATCTAAGGAATAACCGAACTTACAGTGATCGGTTTAGAAAAGGCGATTTGCTATGATTTGCATGGCGTTGCTCGAAGCCGTTGAATTAGCCTTTAATTCCCTTCTTGAAGCTTTAACTTGATTTAAATCTTTTCTTGAAAAACTTGAGCAGCATAACCTCGTCTTAGATTTATATATTATTTTATTTTAATTAGAATTAGAGCAAAGTATAGACGTAGAGAAGTTGTGAGGAGAAAATATGAGGCCTAGGGGTGTTTTTCTAGCTGTTTGATCAATGTATAGGGCCAAAATCGCATCTAGGTTCAAAAATGTGAATTCTGCCCAGATCTTGGGGGAAGGTCGACCCCCAGGTCGACCTCCCTTGGGGTAGGTCGACCTACCTTGGGGTAGGTCGACCTCCAGGTTGACCTCCCTTGAGGTAGGTCGACCTGCTTTGGCGGGAATTTTCCTGCCCAGCCCAGTTCTGCGATTTTTGAATTTTTGAGCTCGTTCTGAATTTTTGCTGAGACTTCTGAAGGCTATAACTTCTTCATACGGAGTCCGATTTATGCAAACTCGAACTCTATCTCAAGCAGAATTTCGAGACAAACGCAATGGCGTAACCCATTTCACTTAATTCTTCTTCTAAAAATTATTTATACTTTAATTTGTGAAACTTAATGTTACAGAATTACGGGGTGTTACATTCTCACCCCATTAAAGGATTTCGTCCTCGAAATCTTCAAGTCAGGAAGAATGTGTCCTACCATTCAGTCATCCATCTACTTAATAATTCAATCAAAGGCATTCATTGTCCTTAAAAAGATTTCTAATGCTTTCATATTCATATGCATAGTGTGTGTATATGTCCTTATCTAATGCAAAATCAGGCGGTCTACTGAGTCAGTTGACCTCCTTAATGCGAATTATGTCAGTGTCATGTGTCTAATATGTATGCAATCCTAAAGATACATATCATTTCTATATGAGTGCGCAACCATTCACTCAAATGCAACATCCACAGGATAACACATCAAGTTCAATCCATAACAAATACATATATGAAAATGCAATATGGAAGTGACTGAGCTGATGTAGTGCCCTATGTGTGTATATGCATCCACGAGCAACCACTTGCAAACACTTGCATCCACCAAACATAACATGTCTCAAGCACATGTTTACATCCATTCGCTTCTACCTAAGGATCGAAGATATAACTTGGAGGATATACCTCAAAAGATAAAGACTAGTATAAACTTAACAGAAAATGAGGAATCAAGTGTATTCCCTCAAAAACGGTATGATGTGCATATCTAGTATTTAGTCTTCTAAGTTGAATCTTCTTGAGCTTCAATCCATCGTACCTTAATTAATTTAACTTCATGATTGCGAAGCTTCTTGACCTCCATTTCAAAATCCACTAGTAAAGATAGGACCTCGATCACTTACTATGCTAGAGGGCATCCAATGTTGTCGAACTATCTTTCCAAGATTAACAGATGTTAACCATGGTACCAAGTGTATATACTAAGATGATTAGAGGTCTCTCTTATACTCAGCTTATCTATCCTGTCGCACATCTGATGGTCGATATCTCTCACGCAAACCATCCTAGTCGAACTCGACATCCCTCAAGTACAAGCCCCAAAGGCCTAAACCAATATTAGATAGACACCCAAGGAATACCTCCTCCGAATTTGGACGATTTATGTGAGATGATACTAGCAAAACAACCAAACATTTGAGCACTTAACCGACTCGGGCTATCCTCGCCAATCTTGCTCCAAAACTATCGTTGATCGTATAACTGGCTTTGCATTGTCATCTAGATACATGCGGAAGTCTGTCTCGAGTTCTTATGGGGAAAACCCCTACCCTAGTCAAAACCTCTTGCGTACTCATGGACTACCCCAACGGATCGAAAATCGTCGATAGATAAGTAAAGTGATTCTAGGTAGCTAAGACAAACTGATCCCTTAGGGTCGTACGAAATCTCAAGGGTATTCTCGAGGCAAGTCGAAAGTTTAACTACCCTTGTTTCATAATTACTAGCTAACCAATCAATGCCTAGAATCAACCCATAGCCTAAAAACATATGCATAAATATAGCTATTCTTAAATCCTCACAAGTCAAAGGTAAATGGGTCGAACCGACAATTGGATTTGAGACTATAATGGGATCCTCTACTATACAATATCTAGGGTGCAGAGACTCAACTATGGAAGCAGATATATTCGAATGTGAAGCGCTAAAATCAAAAGGAGTACTAACAGGATAATCAAAAAGGAAAAACTCTTTCAACCGAAATCTTACTGCCTCTCTCTCAGGTATGCTGGCGGTGAGAGCATGCACTTGCCTTCCGGAAAATCATGTCCCTTGTTCTTTTCCCTTGCCCTTAATTATACAACCCGTTATACCAAAATAAAGATACTTCCTCTTGTTTTAGGTTTTACTATTATTTCCTCCCCTCCTTTGTGAACCAAGTCTATATCCATGGGTTCTTCATCCTTGTGTTGTGCTCCTTAGCCAAACCCCCTCATTCTCAACTTTGCCATCCTTGTGTAACTTTTTGACATGTCTCTCAAAAGCTGCCTCCATCGCACGGGGAATCCTACAAAGCTCGAAAGAAAATTATGGCTACAGATAGAAGTTAGGCACTTATTTGCCCTTTGACAAGTGTCGTAGTCATGTCGAACCTATGGAACCATGCCACGATGAGGTTACCTCCCAGAAAGCCAGGAGCCCTGGAGACTCAAGAAAGAAGGAAACAAGGATTCAAACGGAGGATCAAAAGATAGTGCATATGGCTTTGGGGAATATGCCTTTAAAACAAAACTTTTCTTTTGAAAATGCTTCTTTTAAAATCGTTTGAAAATAATTTTTCAAATCTTTTTATCTGATCTGGTAAACTTCAGCTCTGATACCAAGTGTAACACTCCACCTACCATTAAGGTCAATCACAAAGGGATGCCTTAATTTCGGTGGAGCATTATAGGTAAAAATGCAGATAAATTACAAGGCATACAATTAAAGCAGCGGCAAAAAAACTTTATTTCATTGATAAACAGCTTGTACAAAGATTGTTTTACAATACCAAAGTATCCTGTCTTACTTACAAAAATAAAGAAGCATAAAATGATTTCCCCAGATAAAGCATGAGCCAGCCATTGCAGTAGAAGAGAGAGTCCAAGGCAACACGTCAAAGAGTCTTCAAGCTTGGAAAGAGTAACGGTCCAAACAAACCTGAGCTATTCCCTCCCTAACTACCTGGGGGGAACGGAAGAAAAGAGGCGAAAGTAAACCAGGTCAGACATAAAGTCTGGTAAGTCCAGTGATTCTTAGTATTTAAACGGGGAAAAGGGTCATGACATGAATAAACTAAATATAAGACTAAACCATAGTAACGAGATAATATGGGATAAGCATGGGATATGGCAAGATAAACTGAATGTACTGATAAACTGAATGTACTGATAAACTGAATACGCTTCTACTCCTTCTCTGCTTCGCAACTACCCTGTTTATACTGATTTCTATATCTCTGCGCTACCTAACTGGTGTCGAAACTAGTAATCTATGATCATATGATAACGTGATCCCAATCCTCGTATTTGCAGTTGCCTTCAGGAGTACATCTATTATGGGGATTCCGTTTATTACCTAGATCTAATCTAGGGTTTACTATCGAACGCTTACTAGATTCAACCAGGGTTTACGCTACCCAAGGCCACTGGGGTCCATGCAACCTATTGAACGCTTATCGGATTCAGGGTTTACGCGACCTAGGTCCAACTAGGGATTATGCTACCTACCTGTATTAATTTTCCACGTGCCTGTGTCTGTCGGCCCTCTCTGGCGTGTAGATGCTCTGTGCTGGCCCCACAATAAGGTGTATCAAGCCTTATGGTAGCGACCCAACACGATTCAAGATGCATAGTGTATAACTACTGGTACCCAGTGCCTGCTTTTTCCCACTCCGGAGTACGTGCACGTCTGTAAACCGTCAGAACCTACACTGACGGACCCCCTGCCGTTATCTTTGACCGCTTATAATCAGCCCAGTAATCGTGCCCCACCCTGCCTAGTTTCAGGGTACCATGATACATCTAAGAGGGTAACTGCTAAAATTGGTCCTCGTTACGAGGGTTTCCTGCTGGTTAAGTTTGAGGGCCTATATATACAAATATTACCCACCCATACGAGACGTACTTCACCCTCCCACCGATTCTAGCATGTTTTCTTAACGGTTAAGTTTGCAGGCCTATATGTACTAATATTTCCCACCTACACAGGATGTACTTAACCTTCCCACGGATTCAAGCATGTTTATTTAATGGTTAAGTTTTGTGGACCTATATTTACTAATATTACCCACCTACCGACGTGTACTTAACCTCCTACTCGTCAAGTCGTGTTGGTTAAGTGGTTCTTATTAACTTAACCTTTCTTGCTTATCATGTTGGATTGGTTAAGTGTGATTTATTAACTTAACCTTGTTCATTCATCAGGTTATATTGGTTAAGTATTTCCCATTTAACTTAACCCCATTCGTTCATCGAGTTACATTGGTCAAGTGTCATTAATCAATTCAAGTAACTTAACTCATCCACCCGTCACGTCATGTTGGTTAAGTGTTTCCTTCTGGTGTTGACTTGACCCTACCTCAAATATTGTTATATTGGTTAAGTGTTGTTCTCGTGTTAACTTAACCCTTCCCATACATCATGTTATATAATTGGTTAAGTGTTTTCCTCTTGTATTACTTAACCCCACCACATGTCATTATATATTTTGGTTAAGTGTTACCTCAGTTAACTTAACCCAATCATCTGCTTAATCAACATGTTACAACGATTAAGTGTTATAAATTTACTTAACCTCACCCACTTGCCTAGTTAACATGTTATTACGGTTAAGTGTTTCCCTAATTACTTAACCTCACCATTTCTAGCTTGATTTATTCATGAGCCTTAATTAATTAATTAATTAATTAATTAAAGCACCAACCACTCACATTAGACAGATATTGTTGTGGTTACTGGATGTGCCGGTTGGTTCCGGGCAGGTTTACACCAAAACTCAGTCTAACCTCGGGCCTTTCTGGGCTTGATGCACAAACCATCCACATTAGACAGGTATTGTTGTGGTCACTGGATGTGCCGGTCAGTTTCGGGCAGTTTTACACCACAACTCAATCTAACCTTGGGTTAGGCGTATTCGTCTTTTACTAAATTTACATATTTATTATTAATGTAAATTTTCCGTAAATCAATTTAGCGTAGATCTTATTTATTTGTCATGCAAACTAGCATATTTATATTCTATGTCCAAAACTTGATTTACCTATCAATCAGCCCAACTTGCAGTTTATACCAATTTTTGATTTTATATTCCCCTTTTACAATTCATGCACAATCTAGATTAATATTCC
This sequence comes from Allium sativum, assembly GCA_030737875.1. Taxonomy (NCBI): domain Eukaryota; kingdom Viridiplantae; phylum Streptophyta; class Magnoliopsida; order Asparagales; family Amaryllidaceae; genus Allium; species Allium sativum. The sequence goes on along the minus strand of CM060912.1, from coordinate 126,500,965 downwards.
AATTTACGGTTTATGTCAAAACTTGATTTAATATTCTAGTTTACCGTTTATGTCCAAAACTTGGTTTACACGCCAATTACTCCCTTTATGGCCAATTAAATTTATCAACTTATACCCAAGTCTAATATGCATGTAAATCATTCACTATTATAACCAATTTAGACTATGCCAAGATTTTATTATTTCAAATTAACTTAATTAAGCTACGTCCAATCCCCGCATCGTAATCGTACGTATAACATGATTTCACAAGTTTCTATGTACTCATGAAATGATACTAACAGTATTAAAGCAAGGAATAGGGGATAAGCACAAGAATTGACATAAAAGAATAGCCATGCAAGAATGAACCAAATACAAAAATAATGATTCCAATGGGTTCGATGTACATAATAGTGAATAGGAACAAACTAGACAAGTTACACCCAAAAAAAGAGATCCAACATAATTAAGGGAATAGGCATAGGTGATTTGGTCCAACATAATGCCAGTTCGTAGTACAACCTAATAGGTTAATGGGAATAGGCATAACCAATTACTACAACAGTTATAGGCAATTAACCACAATATTCATGGGCGACTAATCACAATAATTTCTTAGTCAATATCATAGGCCATAGTCTTATAGTCATGAATCATGTGCAATAGTCTCAAACTTATGAATCGTAGTCATAGTCATAGGCGACAGTCTTATGGTCATAGTTATATGTAATAGTCTTTTTGTCATGAATCATAGTCATAGGCGATAGTTTCATGGGCAACTGTTTCATAGTTATAGTCTCAGGCAAAAGTCCCATAATCATAGTCATTGGCAATTAGCCAAAATAAGTTCTAGGCCACAATCGGGAATCAAATCCAAAGGCATAAATAACGTTAGATTTGACATAAGCATGAATCAAAGATAATTAACTTGCCAATAGCCACAGTTCTATATTATAATTTATTACATTCACGAGTCCAATTACACATTCAAATCTAAGGAATAACCGAACTTACAATGATCGGTTTAGAAAAGGCGATTTGCTATGATTTGTGTGGCGTTGCTCGAAGCCATTGAATTAGCCTTCGATTCCCTTCTTGAAGCTTTAACTTGATTTAAATCTCTTCTTGAAAAACTTGAGCAGCATAACCTTGTCTTAGATTTATATATTATTTTATTTTAATTAGAATTAGAGTAGAGTATAGATGTAGAGAAGTTGTGAGGAGAAAATATGAGGCCTAGGGGTGTTTTTATAGCTTTTTGATCAATGTATAGGGCCAAAATCGCGTCTAGGTTCAAAAATGTGAATTCTGCCCAGATCTAGGGGGTAGTTCGACCCCCAGGTCGACCTCCCTTAGGGTAGGTCGACCTCCCTTAAGGTAGGTCGACCTGCTTGGACGGGAATTTTCCCGCCCAGCCCAGTTCTGCGATTTTTGAATTTCTGAGCTGGTTTTGAATTTTTGCTGAAACTTCTGGAAGCTATAACTTCTTCATACGGAGTCCGATTTACGCAAACTCGGACTCTATCTCAAGCAGAATTTTGAGACGAACGCAATGGCGTAACCCATTTCCCTTAATTCTTCTTCTAAAAATTATTTATACTTTAGTTTTTGAAACTTAATGTTACAGAATTACGGGGTGTTACAAATATACACATCACACATAGAGGAAATGCAAGTTTTAATGGTTCTAGACCTTTGTTTTTAAATAATTTGCTGCGTGTTCTTGAAATCAAAAGAAATCTAATGAGTGTTTCATAATTTCCAAAGATAATAACGTATTCTTTGAATTCTACCCAAACATATGTCTAGTCAAGGATATACTGACTCGAGAAACAATTTTGCAGGGTAGGGAAAGTAATGGACTATACAAGTTTACTGCAAGTACGGGATAGTCTAAATTTTGTAACATTTACAGTCCAAATATGAACAATGTTTCTAAGTCTTGTAATTCTTTTAATCTCTAGCATGATAGACTGGGGCATCCAAGCATAAAAATTGTCAAAGCTGTATGCGATGAGAATAAAATCTCTATTAATGATATTCCAAACAAATATGTGTATGAATTCTGCCAAATGGGTAAAAGCCATAAACTTACATTTCCACACTCTGAAACCACATACACAATACCACTAGAACTCGTTACTACCGATGTATGGGGACCTGCACCCATAACCTCTGATTATGGATATAAATATTACATTTCCTTTATTGATGTTTATTCCAGATTTGTATGGATTTACTTTTAAAAGATGAAGTAAACAATATTACCATGCAATTTATAAGTATTGCTGAAAAAAATTGGTCACCCAGTTAAGAAAGTTCAAACTTATGGAGGAATAGAATTCCTTCCACTAAAATAATTTTTTCAAAACAAGGGGATTGAACATAGAATTACATGTCCACACACCTCATAATAAAATTGTTTTATCGAAAGAAATCATAGACATATTGTAGAGACGGGTCTAACATTGCTTGCGAAAGCATTTGTTCCACTGAAGTTCTGGCCAGGGGCATTCAACACTGCTATGTACTTGATCAACATCATACCAACCAAAATACTTAATTTCAAGTGCCCACAGAAGTGTTGTATAACGTTAGACCAGACTACAATCACCTAAAAGTTTTCGGATGTCAGTGTTTCCCTTGGTTAAGACCATACAATGCACACAAACTAGAATACAGGTCTATGCCATGTACATTTCTGGGTTACCTCAAAGATCACAAAGGGTATAAATGCACAGACAGCAAAGGTAAAATCTATGTTTCAAGACATGTGGTATTTAATGAAGATGTGTTCCCTTTTAGCACATCAGAAATTAAAACAACCAAAAAAGTCCAAAATACCAGACAGTACGATCTTAATGATGATGAAGTCATATTCGGCCAATACAACAAGAATCACGCAACAAAAATCAATGAGGACGAGGGCGAAGAGTGGCATTTATAAGCCCAAAGTTTTTAACATAAATCTGGACTCAACAAAACCCATATCATACAAGGAAGTTGCATCAAGTGTTAAATGGAGAGATGCAATGCAAGAGGAGTTTAATGCACTTCTCAAAAATAAAACCTGGACATTGGTTGATATGCCAAGCAACAAAAACATTATAGGAAGAAAATGGACATATAAATTAAATTAAAACGAATGCTGATGGATGAGTATCAAAATATAAGGCTAGGATTGTAGCAAAGGGGTACTCACAGCAATGTGGATTCGATTTCACTGAAATATTCTCACCTATCGTGAAATCCACCTCAATTTGAATAATTTTGACCATAGCCTTATATAAGAACTGGTCCATCAAGCAATTGGATGTCAATAACGCTTTCTTAAATGGTGTTTTGCAGGAAGAGGTCTTTATGGAACAACCACAGGGATATATTCAGAAAGGACAAGAAACTATGGTATGCAAACTTAATAAGGCAATATATGGACTAAAGCAGGCACTTAGGGTTTGGTTTGATAAACTAAAAGCAACACTGGTTAAGCAAGGCTATCAGTCAACAAGTGACACAGAAATCAACAACATCACCAAGCTACTAGACATTGAATTCTCTATAAAAGATCTCGAGGAACTCAATTACTTTCTAGGCATTGAAGTAAAAAGGAAAGCAAGGACTGAAATGCATCTTAACCAGAAAAAATACATTCATTAAATACTTCAAAGAGCTAACATAGACGAAGAAAATGCACTTCCAACACCCATGGCAACAAATCAGCAACTCTCAAGGGACAAGGGACAACCATTCCAAAATCCAAAACTATATCAAAGCATAGTAGGGGCCCTACAGTATGTCACAATTACACGACCTAACATTGCTTACAATGTCAATAAAGTAAGTCAATACATGTAGTGGCCTTCAAATGATCACCGGACAGTAGTTAAAAGAATTCTACGATACCTCAAAGGCACTACTAATCAAGGACTAATACTGCAGACCAGTAAATCATTGACTATAAACGCTTATGCAGACGCAGACTGGGGAACTGATCAAGACAACAGAAAATCAACAACAGGATATTGCAACTTTGTGGGGAAAAACCCAGTATCTTGGTGTGCAAAAAAGCAAAACATTGTGTCTCGTTCAAGTACTAAAGCAGAATTCAAGAGTGTAGCAAGCAGTGCAATAGAAATATTATGGATACAATCTCTATTAAGTGAGCTTAAAATGGAAATCGATAAGAAACCCAGTGTGGTGCGACAATGTCAGTTCAATAGCTCTTACAGCGAACCCAATATTGCACTCAAAAACTAAACCATCGAACTGGATATATACTTTATCAGGGAGCAAGTCATTAGTGGGAAAATTAAAATAGGATACATAACGTCGAAGTTTCAGAAGGCAGATATACTCACCAAACCCTTACTGAAGACAACATTTTCACAGTTGAAACATGAATTGAATGTAGATGAGGAAGATGCGACACTATGGTGCACTGCCTTGACTTATCTACCTGGATAATGCCTAGTCCATCGAATCTATTGTTAACCATGTAGCTTGGATGTAACGAACCAGAAAATTCGATGCTCGAATTTTCGACACAATTACATCTAGTGTCCAAACTCCAGTACCGAACATCCAGAAAGTTAAAAGAAGGTAGAGGGTGAGATAAGAAAGAAAGATTAGAATAGAAGAAAAAGGAGAAGAAACACCACAACACAAAGTTTCACATTGTAGCGGAACAAAATATAATATGAAAATAATCTTTATTGAGAGCTTGCAAAATACTTACAAACATCAGAGTACAGCTTATAGCCAACACATCTGAACAGTTATAATAATCTTTCCTTATATACTACAAATAGCGGAATAGTAAAATATCATACATCTAGACTCTTCTAGCCCGTCTCTTCACAACATCCGATAACCTGAACCTGTACAACCCGGTCTAACCCGAGCATTATGAATATCGGGTCAGTCTGGTGAACCAGAGTTAGAACAACTTGCAAAGTTTAAGGGGATCATCCAACTTAATTTTAAAGTTCAAAATCTTTTCGAAAGAAATAAAAATCGTAAGACCAAATCCACACATAAACACGGACGGTTTTTACCTTACGATAAACCAAAACATATTGAAACCATATACTCGTCTGATATTATGATAGTGTCTAAATACAAATATGTATCAATCTACCGGAACGCTTGCATCTTACGCTCCACATACATAATACACAATCAAAACCGCGGCTGCTTATTGGAGATCAAATTCCGACTATGACAAGGTATGGAACCACCTGCCGACAATGTACGTCTAGAGGCAAATACACTGGGTTCAACAAGAACGTCTTGCAACCCGGCCCACACATGACCGGCCACTCGTTTCGCTTGAGTGTATCGAATGTATATCACCAATGGGTGGGATCAGCAACCGCTCCCAGAAAAGGGAGAGCATCGACATATTAAAGAAGGAAAAGGAATTTCTCTATAAAGGTGATTATACACCCTAATGGGAGCAACCCGTATAGCCATGCTGCCTGCCCGATTTTTGTCATTTCCCGGTTATGAGGCATGAGGTCCTAACGTATCTTTTTAAGATAGCACACCACCGTTCACTTTGAATGCCACATCGTTAGATCCTTCAGAAATCACTAATTAATTTCCACAAAAATACTCAGGTTGTTAAGTTAAGAGAAGGTATCTTCTCCGTCGCCACAGAAATACGTTTGAGGAAATCAATGTACGTGACCCCTTTGGAAATACTCTGTCATACATCTGTCCATACAAGTTGTCCTGGGATTGGACAAACCAAAGGAACTCTCCTACTGCATCCTCGAATTACCCTATGGATCAGTAGCGAGTATTCCTTGCAACCCGAAAGATTCCAATCATGATAGAATCACTGTCAAAATACCTTTGGCCGCTAAATCAGAGAAATTTGACAAATAATCCTTTCGCTTATGAAGATCCACGGTCTTCAATTGCCCCATCTTCAATTAGTATCTTCGACGATTTCGTATCATCTGGTACGAAATGGTTTTCGAATATAAATTCGATCCGGGTCTTTCCGTACAAACAATCGCGTTGGCCTGATTTGATAGTCGGTTATTTAATTATCAAATAAACAGTCACTCAATCATGACAATAAAATGAATACATTGATTCGGTACTCAGCAACATTTGGCCCTTTTAATTATAAACAATAATCAATTGATTAATTCAACTTCTGAAAATTTAAAATATGTTATTTACTTCTTATTAATATTCTCAAAACCATTTAAATAGTTGGGAAAAACATCTTATAACGATATCCAATTTTCCATCTTACTATTATTCCAAAACATTTATTATAACATTATTCATGCATATATTCACTTTAACAATCATTATTCCCTAACCGTACATTGATAAGAGAATAACTCCCTAAGTATCAACCCCGAAGACCGAAATCAACATCAAATTGACGCTCAGAACATCATTCAACTAAACCAATATCCAGTTAGGTTCTAATTCTTATCTCGACTTATTATTAATCCATATTACCCCGCATCTAATTCGCCTAACCAATTTCCACCTTGAAAATCTCGTTTCAATTCCTTTATTAAGTAATGCTAGTTTAACTTAACATTTTAGTCTCACGCTCCCTTTTTTTGTAAACATCATTTATAAAACTCCGGCTTAATATGCACCCCTTTTAATCCACTTCCCATTTCTTAATTCAAACACTTATTTTAAGCTATCATCTCAGCTTAAAATCTCTTTTATAACTTAGTTATAAAACTTGGGTTTTAGTATAAAACCGTTCATCAACTCTTTTCAAAAAAAATCCAATTATATTTCAATATCCACTTGAATTACTTACCTTAATGAATCTCATTATTAATTGATCACTTAAATTATTAAAATAATAATTTACATTATCTTTAACTATTATAGAAATATTCACTTCTTATTTAACTAAAACAAACAGTAAACTTTTATTTAAAAATCTTATTAAAGTTAATGCAATATTCACTAATCAATTTCATTAGATCAATTGATACCAAACTAAATTAATCAATTCTAAAACATGATCATCTCGTTAACCAATTCAAATTATTCATTCTTTTAAATTAATTAATAACATAATTTAAATAAATTCCAATTAATTGTTTCTTGAAACAATTAATTTAACTCTTGCATTAGTTTCTGCTCGTCTCCTTATAAACCTCGTTAACGTAAGACTTTGATTTGTAAACTATCTAAAAATACTTAAAACTTATAAAATAAATAATAAACCATAATTTCCTTTATTGAACTTTTATTAAAATATATAGATTTAAAATCTATCTTCGGTTATAAAATAAATTTCATAACCTTATTACCGTCGATTCAACCGATGGTAAATCAATATTTGCAACATTATTTATTTTTAGTCCAACTGCTACTAATTACTCAACCAATACTGTTTATTGGGTAAAACAAAACAAACGTGGAACTTAGATTCAACAATAAGTTATCAAGTCAATCACCCAATCATATCAGTCGAACAGTTCATATAATTGTATTATTAAAATAAACAATAAGTGTGAGGAATCATGTTAGATCCCTCCAACCTGTTTTCCCCGCATCCAAATACGTTATTTCAACAATATCATTTTATTTCAATAAGCGTATATAATATTCAACCATCAAACAATAACAGTAATTCAAACATCCATCACCCAATTAATATGTAGCACACTAATATTTAAATCCAACTTATACAAAATATAAGTGGGATAAAACTGAGTGAGTTGAACTCACCTCGATTTTCATTCGTTGTTGAAACAGCTTTGTTTTAATAACTCGCAGTTGTGCTCCACCCTGTCTGAACTAGCACTAAAACATTTCGTCCGTCGATATGGTTCAACGCTCCTTGTTGGGTCCGATTCTGGTAACATATGAGAACGTCACATACAATTCAACTTAGGACTTATATCTAATTTAATTAACCTTTAAATAAAATCTTATTTTTATTAATTAATTATGTTTAAAAATAAATTGGCTGCGATAGTCTTCATTGGACTTGTTAATAACATAATTTGGTTTTGTTTGATTTTGTATATATATGCGCGTGTGCGTTACACAACATATGCGTATTGTTTTAAATAAATAAAACCTCAACTAAAATTCTAATTAACTAATTACATATATATATTAATTTGGCTGCATTATAGCGTAAGATCTGAGTTACCATAAAAAGTCTCTTGCTTTATATTAAAACTCTGCGTTATATAGTATAAGATTAGGCATGTGTAAAAAGGACCTGACTCCGTAAAAACTGGGCATGTTAAAGGCTTCTGCTTCATTATGCAAACTAATTACTTCAATATTTTGAAAACGGTTACGTTAACTGTAAAGGTAATTAGGCACTTGTACATCCTATTGCTTCAAACGATAGTTAGTAGTAATATTCTATTAGACCACGTAACAAAAGAGTTGGCACGTATTGTTAGCCCACTTTGTGAACTGGGTAACACAAAGTCAAGATGTAAAATGTTGAAGAACTTGAAAAACTTGGGAAGTACTGAAGCAGGTCGGATCAGAGCAGCGCATCGGTTCGGATCGGATAATGTTTTCGGTTCGGATCGGATAAAGTTTTCTATTCGGATCGGTGAACTATTGCTGTGAAAATCAGAAAGGCACAGCTGTTCGGATCGGAGGGCAATATACTCCCAGTCGGATCGGAAAGCCACTTGATTGCTACGGAGATAGATCAGAGCGGAGCGGAGCATAATAAAGAGAAGAGAGAATTGGTTCCAAGTCAATCCGGGTCGGATCGGGTACCCCGATCCGAACCCCTTGTGCATGCCCTTCAGACCCGAACCTGTCTTCCACGTCACTCTCCTGCATGAGTGCCTGGATATTCAGATCGGCCGTGACCAGTTCCTACCCTCAACGTCCACTACTCTGATGCGTTGTCAACACAGAAATCCATCCGAACCCGAGGCTAATGGGATGGATGACACGTGGCTCCGATCCGGATCGGGTTCTGAGCAAATTCTCACCTATAAATACCCCATCTGGAGACAAAGAAAAGGATCTTTTTTTGGACACTTTGAGAGTTGAACCACCTTCATTGCCCGAATTCCAGCACTCCCAGAAAATCCAAATCTTCTTTCATTATTTATTTTTAGACAATTGAGTGATTGTAAGAGAGTTGTGAGAGAAATCGAGTGAATATTTCATTGTACTTGCAACAAAATCAGGGAAAATAGTGAAAAACGAGTGGACGTAGGCATTTCTTCGCCGAACCACTATAAATCCTGTGTGTTCATTTTTATTTTTATTTCATTTCATTCTGCTTTTAATCAATTTGGGTGTTAGAACCACTTTTTGGTCTAACATTTTGGTGCTTTCACTGAGAACTCATCTGAATTCTTTGTTTTTCGGGATTATCGTTCTACTTTTTGGACCGTTGAGTTCAAAGAAGTTAATCCTCAAGTTTCAACGCCCTTGGATATTTTTTGAAGTGATTGTCGAAGAATCATGGCCAAAGGAAAAGGCAAAGAAGTTCAATCTGGTCGAGGAAATGGAGCTGGCGAAGATCAGCAAAATGCGGTTGTAACAAGGTCTCGTGGGCAGAGTTTAGCAGCAGGACGAACCAATGCAAGAAATCCGAGCCGTCTTCTGGGGGAGAGCTCCGATCCGATCCGGGTAGGAGATTCTGAAGCAGTGCATTTCCCCAACCTGAACCGACCCGAGTAGCTTGCCACGTACCGACCCGACCAGGCTCCCCAGCTCCGAACCGACCCGACCTCCTATCTCCGATCCGATCCGACACTTGGTGATGTTGGAACCTCTACTCGAGTCCCTACGAATGCTCCGATTCCAGCCACCAGGGTCAGTGATCAGGTCAATCCATCTGCGCCCATTACTCAAGGAGATTTCTCGCGCTTACTTGATATGCTTGAAAGTACTAGGGAGGCTATGAAAGTCCACGAGCGCACCAACCTCATGATGCAAGAAAATATGAGGCTCATGAGTAGGGAGATCAGCGAGCTCCGTCGACAGAGAACCCCATCACCGGTTCGTCACACACCAGTGGATCAGTCTTCATCTTCCGAGGAAGAGCGGCCCCGTGAACGAAGGCCGCTCGAGCGACCTCAGAATGTGGAGCAGCTGACATTCGGATCTTTGGGGTCTCGCGAGGATATTGCACGAGCACTAGGAAACAATGATCCCACTCGGGGGCAAAAGCTCCAGTCCCCTCCTTCCGAGATCGACCGGGAGCGTAGGGAACGGAATAGAGCAGAAGCAGCTCGAAGAAGAAGGGCATCTCCTGAACAAGAGCCCAGAAGGAACCCGGATACTAGGGCCAGGGAACCTGAGCGGCCCCTAACTAATGCTGATGTACAGGCAATGGTGCGCCAGATCATGTCCGAGAGCCGGAACTATACAAATGAAGATTATGGCATTGAGCGAAGCCATACTCCTTTCACCGATGATATCCTCGACTTCCAATTTCCCCGGCGTTTTAACCTGCCACAGATGGACAAGTACAACAGGAGAACTGATCCGGGACAGCATTTGATACGATACTCGTGGCTCATGAATGCTGCTGCTGCCCCTGATGAAGTGAAGTGTAAAGCATTCCCAATCTATTTAGAAGATGTGGCGCTGTTCTGGTTTACCCGACTTCCCCCTCGTTCGATTTCGAATTACAGGGAACTGAGCGAACGTTTTATGAATCAGTTCCGACTCCATGCCCGAAAGTCCAAAAGTGTTATTGAATTGTCAAGAATTAAGCAGGCACCAGGAGAGTCTTTGAGGTCATATCTTGACCGTTTTAACTTAGCTGTGACTGAAGTTAGTGACCCGCATGAGCCTACCATTCTGATGGCATTAAAGGAAGGAGTCGATCCTGAATCTGAGTTCGGGGATTACCTTTCTGGGAAGACACCCTCCACAAGAGAGATGTTCTATGAAAAAGCCGATATTTATTTAAGGCGAGAGGAGGCCAGGGCAAACCGAAAGAAAAAGTCTGAAGCGGCTTCAAAAGAAAATGTGCAGAGTAACGTCGCCGTGAAGCAGTCTGGGGAAAGTTCCGGCAAGGTTGAAGTAAATGTGGGAAACAAGGGTGGAAACAACAATGCTGGAAACGGGGGCAACAACAATAACTGTAATACGAACGGTAACAGAAGAAATAGAAATAGGGGAAGTGATCCTAACAAAAGACCCCGATTCCAGACCTACGAGAATTATACACCATTGAACGACACCCTGGAGAATATTTACCTGGATACGTACAACGTTTTGCAGTATAAAAGACCGCCACCTCGTGATTCGACCGAGAAAAAAATGGCAACTGGGAAATTTTGTTTGTTCCATGGAACTCATGGACATTCAACCAATGAATGTCGGCATTTAAGAGATGTGATTGAGAAGCTGCTGCACGAAGGGAAACTGGATGAATACAAGGTTGCCCCGAGGGACAGGGGGCAAGGAGAGCAAGATCCAAAACAGATTCTACCTACTCCTAAGCCTACAGCGCAGCAGAAAGGCAAGGGAATTATTATCAACTCCATAGTGGGCGGACCTCACCCAGCAATCCGTAGCTTTAGAGCAATGGATCAATATGTAAATGCTGCCAAGCATATAGATGTGAATGAAGGTGATGATCTGGAAGATATCACCCCCATAAAACAACAGAAGACCATGTTTGACGACGTGGTGTTCCGCAGCAGAGATAATACTGGGATCCAATCACCCATTGATGATCCGTTGGTTATTACTACCACCATTGGGCCGACCTTGGTTCATAAGGTATTAGTAGACAACGGAAGTTCCGTCAATATTTTGTTTAAAAAGTCATTTGATCAGATGAAGCTGGAATCTGAAGATTTGAAGCCATGTGAAGGATGGATCAGAGGCTTCAACGGGGCGTCAACAGCTCCCATGGGATACATAGAATTGCCCGTGACCTTGGGGCAAGGAGAACGTAGAAGAGTGCGGATGCTTCAGTTCGTAGTATTGGACGTAGATTCGCCTTATAATGCATTTTTGGGGAGGCCTGCCCTTGCTGAATTCATAGTTTGTATCGCCCCCTAGTGTTTATTGCTTAAGTTCCCAACCGAAGCCGGAACTGGAGTAATGAGAGGGGATCAAGTTTCCGGACGGGCCTGCTATGTGGTCGAACTAAAGATGTTGATGAAAGGACTTAACATCGAGAGTAAAGATGCCTCGCCTCCCCCAAAAGGGGGCTCGGCGTAGCAATTAGAGAAATCGGCCCCGAAGGAGTTGCTTAAAGGAACGCCTGAAGACCTGGATCCCAGAAAAGACGAGGAACCAGAGACTAAAAATGCAACTCCTAATGAAGCGACAGTGGAAGCTCCCATTGATGACGCTGATCCGACAAGAGTCTTGAAGATTCGGTCTCAATTGGATCCACGTCGGGCCAAAGAACTAACGGACTTTTTGAAGGCGAACTTGGACGTGTTTGCCTGGACCCACGCTGACATGTGTGGGATATTGCCATCCATTATAAGTCACAAATTAAATGTAAACCCGAAGCATCCGCCTGTGAAGCAAAAGAGACGTATGCTGGGCCCAGAGAGGTCGGCTGCTCTCAAAGAGGAAGTGGAGAAGCTGAAGCAGAACGGATTTATTCGAGATTCGACATATCCCGATTGGATATCGAATCCCGTCTTGGTAAAGAAGCCGAATGGAAAGTGGCGGACTTGCATTGATTTTTCAGATTTGAACAAAGCCTGCCCAAAAGACAGTTTCCCACTTCCCAGAATTGATCAGCTTGTAGATTCGACATCAGGTCATGAACTTCTCTCTTTCATGGATGCATATTCTGGGTACAACCAAATTCCTATGCATGTGCCAGACCAAGAACATACGAGCTTCATTACAAATTTGGGATTGTATTGTTATGTTGTAATGCCATTCGGATTGAAAAACGCTGGAGCCACTTATCAGCGCTTGGTGAACAGAATTTTTTATAATCAAATAGGAAAGACTATGGAAGTTTATGTGGATGATATGCTTGTCAAATCGAAACAGTCCTCCAGCCATACGCAAGACTTGGCGGAAATGTTTGGAATCCTGCGAAGGTATCGGATGAAGTTGAATCCTTTGAAATGCTCATTTGGAGTGGCATCGGGAAAGTTCCTAGGCTTCATTGTGAGCTCCCAAGGAATTGAAATCAATCCTAGCCAAATAGCAGCGATTAGAAACATTGAAGAGCCGAGGAGAATTAAAGATGTCCAAAGTCTTGCAGGGAAAGTAGCCGCGTTGAGTAGATTCATCTCCAAAGCTACAGACAAGTGCGTTCCGTTTTTTGATTTGATTAAAAGAGGAAAGAAGAACTTCGAGTGGACCCCGGACTGTGTTGAGGCCTTTCGAAATTTATTGGAACTGCTAGAGAAACCGCCGATTTTGTCAAAACCAGTGGATCACGAAGAATTGTTTGTTTACTTGGCAGTCTCGGCTCACGCCGTTAGCACAGCTCTGGTTCGAGAAGAAGACAAAGTACAAAGGCCAGTGTATTATGTAAGCAAGAAATTAGCAGCGGCAGAGCGCAACTACCCAAAGATTGAGAAGCTCGCTTACAGCCTCCTAATCGCATCCCGAAAAATTCGTCACTATTTCCAAGCTCATCCAATAACCATATACACCGACCAGCCCTTGAGGCAGGTGTTGCAGAGACCCGAAGCATCGAGAAGGTTGATCAAATGGAATATAGAATTAAGTCAGTTTGATTTGAATTTTCAACCACGAAAGTCGATCAGGGGGCAAGCTCTGGCAGACTTTATTGCGGAGTTCACCATCCCAGAGGAGGAAGTAATCGATGACAGAGTGGTTAAGTCCGAGGATGAGTTAAAGATAGATCCGTGGAAGCAATACACAGATGGAGCCATGAACGACCAGAGGTCCGGAGCTGGAATCGTCTTAGTCACTCCTGAAGGACGGTCGTTATATTATGCTCTACGATTAGAATTTTCGGCGACTAACAATGACTCTGAATATGAAGCCCTGATTGCCGGGCTGAAGCTTGCTAAAAACCTCGGAATAAAAACGTTGGACATATTCTGTGACTCTAAAATCGTTGTTTGCCAAGTACGAGAGGAATTTGTGGCTCGGGGACCTCGACTTATCACCTACCTCAAGAAAGCGAGAAAGCTATTGAGTAGCTTGGAGTGGTACAACATAACACACATCCCAAGAGCCGAAAACCAGAAGGTGGATAGGCTGGCAAAGCTGGCTAGTTCCGACAATCCAGAAGGGACTGAAATAATTCCAATTGAAACGTTGGAATCGCCAAGCTTTGAGTCAATGGAAATTGAGTTCGCTTTTGAAGCAGAACCGGAGAAGGAGTCGTGGATGACCCCAATTAAAAACTTCCTTAAGGATGGAACACTCCCGTCAAAGAAGAGTGAGAAAAGGGCTATAGTTCGCAAGGCTACTAGATATGTAATACAAGATGATATTCTTTATAGGCAGGGATTTTCCATGCCCCTGTTACGATGTATTGCACACGACGACATCAAACGTGTACTAAGAGAAGTGCACGAAGGTGAGTGTGGAGATCATACAGGAGGTCAGACTTTAGCAAAAAAGATATTGCGATATGGATACTTCTGGCCCACAATTAATAAAGATGCAGCTGATTATCCACGACGCTGCGATAAGTGCCAGAGATTCGCCAAAATACCTAGAGCACCGTCGACCCAACTCAAGTCAATGGTGAGTCCTTGGCCATTTGCCACATGGGGAATTGATATCATTGGAGTTCTACCGATTGCTAAAGGAGGAGAGAAATATGCAATAGTGGCCGTGGACTATTTTACGAAGTGGGTGGAAGCTGAGCCCTTGACCAAGATCACGGCAAGAAAGGTGATAAGTTTCGTGGTCAGAAATATTATATGCCGATTCGGGATCCCAAGGACGATTATAACTGACAACGGAACCCAATTTGATAGTACTGAATTCAGAAATTTCTGCCAGAAGTATAAGATTGATAAGCGATATACTGCAGTTGCCTATCCGCAGTCGAACGGGCAAGTAGAGGCAATAAACAAAGTAATAAAATCCATCCTCAAGAAACGGTTAGAGCGTGCAAAGGCAAAATGGGTTGACGAATTGCCCCTAGCTTTGTGGGTATATCGAACAACATTTAAGACGGCCACCGGTCACACCCCTTTCTCTCTCTCTCCTTTGGCTCAGAAGCAGTAATCCCAGTTGAACTGGAAGTTCCTTCCCACAGGGTGATATATTATGACCCGATGACGAATCTGGCGCTCTTACTTGAGTCTCTTGATGAAGTCGAAGAAAAAAGGGACGAAGCAGATTTGCGTGCGGCAAGACATCGACGCCAGATGGCACGCTATTACGACAAAAAAGTTCGCCTCAGGACTTTTGAACCAGGAGATTTGGTGCTAAAGAGAGTCTTTCCATCCCTTCCTCACCTCGGTCCAAAGTGGGAAGGACCCTTTGTCATCCAACGGAAACTTGAAAAAGGAACCTTCAAGTTAACGACCGTAGATGGCGAAGAAGTCCCTAGAGCATGGAATGCCCAACATTTAATGCGATATTTGGATTAAAAATGTTGTACTCTTTGTTATTTTTCTTATGAACTCTGTAATAAGGCACGACTTGCCTTGGGAAAATCTGACGATATGAATAAAGGACTATAAAGTGGATGTTGGCTACGACTAAGCCGAACCACTATAAAAATATCGTGTGTTATTTACTTTTATGCATCATATATATACATTCATCGATTATTCTGTTGAGATTATGGAATACAGGATGATTCAAAACCTGAAAAGCTTGAAGACAGTTTAAACATAAGAAAAAGCACAACAACCATTTGTGTGACAAGACATAAAAGAATGAGAAAACGACATTCTTAACTCTAACTCTCCAGAGAGAGAGAGAGAGAGTATAAAAGCGTCTCCGACTGAGCGCTGAAAAAGAAATCCTTCCCCTAACTCTAACTCTCCAGAGAGAGAGAGAGAGTATAAAAGCGTCTCCGACTGAGCCCTGAGAAAGAGATTCTTCCCCGCTGAAAGACCGGGGAATGAATAGATTGCTGAGCTCGAACTCTAACTCTCCAGAGAGAGAGAGAGAGAGAGTATAAAAGGACGGGAAGACGACGTCCTCTAAGGCATGAAGGTGCACCCAGACAAGGGACCGCCTTAGTAAGAACTCTAACCTGAGTATAAGACAGAAGAGTATAAAAGAAATGCCAGAAAAAACGACAGGCACTGACGACACAGGAAATGCTATCCCGTCAGAAAATCGGGAGCATTCAGATTGCTTGATTAAGCATTAATAATTTATGAGAATTGACTGGGGGCATATATGTATACACATATTTCCTTGCTCCATAACTCCATTTCGTAACTATAGCAAGACATGCATTTTTACATAAGTGCAGAACTACTGACAAACAGACATTGTAGAAAATGAATTATTTTTTATTTATTTATGAATGAATGAATTTGTACAGGAAAGTAGCTAAAAAAGAAGGTGCAAGAGCCGCTCTTGCAGCAGCAATTGTTGGTTCACCAAATGCTAAAACGACACAAGGCAATCCACTATTTAGATTTTGGGTGAGCCTTGGACTTCTTGGCAGCTTTCTCTGCATCCTTTGCTTCTTTCTCGGCCTCTGTCAAGATTCGTTTTGATTTCTTCTTTCCTGAAGATGCGGTGCTGGAACCGGTAGACTTCTTCCCGGAGGGCGGAGCGCTGGAATCAAGAGAAGATTTTTTAGCGAGTTCCTCCGTAATAGACCTAGTTGAGAGCTTAACAACTAAACTTGATCCCGCATCCACAACTGCGAGGGGCTTGAGGGCTTCAGGGTCTAGTTATTCGGCTTTCAATTGCAAACGTTTGTCTTGATCAGCTTTCATTGCAGCCAAAGTAACATCATCAGCATTTTTTGACTCCCCGACTATTGCAACTTCTGGTTCCTCCTCATGACCTTCGTCACCGCCATCATCCTTTAAAGCTGCTATCATTTCTTCATCATGGGGAGTGGCGGCCTTAGTCGGCACACTTCCTTCTCCCAAGTCTATAGGAGCAGCTTTGTCCTCCCCTCCTTTTGCCTTTTCTGTAGGATCTGCCCCGGTGGTGGCTCCTTGAGTCACATCTGTCTTTTCGGTTGGCTCAATACCTACAGAATGAGAAGCAACAGTTATCAACTCAGGCGAAAATAATGGGTTTTTCATCGATTGCTCAATCACGTGGCGAAAGGTAGAAATAGCCTTGACAAATTGAGGAGAAAAGGTAGGGATACCTTCCGAAGACTTCTCGGCAGGGGTGACTACTACCTCTGATGCGGTTTCAGGAATAGGGGATAGCAGAGTTTTTCAGGGAATTCCCGGATTTTCAGGATCATACCCCTCTACTTCAGAAGTCGCAGGGGTAGAAGAAGAGGAACCAGCTTCGAGAACATTCTTCTGTTTAGACTTCCGTCTCTCTTCTTCCATGGCCTCAGCAATGAGGCGGCGCCCTTCAGCTAGGCGCTCCGGCTCATCATCCCTCAAGTATTTCTCCATTAGCTTATCTTCATCGATGGAATCGACCTTAAGTTCCTCTTTTTCCCACTCGACGATCTGATTCCATACTTGAACTAGAGTGGATGGATAATCCTCGATCCAAGAAATGTTTCGGCGACGGATGATATATGCGAAGAATTCAATCATTAATTCGCCGAAACCCTGAATATCAGCCTCCGCCTCTGACAGTTGTCTGCGGGCTTCCTCCGCAGATTTGATAGCACACTCCACATTCCCCTCAGCCAGGGCAGCTCTGTTCTCTGCCTCCAATAGCTTTGAAGCCAAGTCAGCATTCTTCTTTTCTAGTTCAGCACTCCTCTTTGCTAACTCGGCATTTTTCCGTTCGAGGTCAGCATAAGCAAGGCGTGTCTTAGCAGCTTCTGACTTAGCCTCATCAGCTTGCTTTTTTAACTCAGAACGCTCTTGAGTCTGAGATTCAAGCAAGTCATGATAACGTTTTTGCATGTCCTCAAATTGTTGTTTGAAGTTAGAAGCGTCCCTTTGAGCGACAACTAGCTGAGCTTGAGTGTCTTCCAAATCTTTTCCTAGAGCTTTTAAAGCCTTGGCATCCTCCTCCGCGGTCTTTTGCATTGAGTCGGTATTTGTGATTAGAGTACGGATGATTCTGGAAAGGTTGCGTGAATATTTAAACATCTCAGAATAACGTTTTTCCACCGCATCTATCTTTGCTTTGGCCTCATCTGCCTACTTAGAAGAAATAGGTTCAAGGGCAGGTAAAAAAGTCAAAGTCTCGAAGTAGTGTTCGGGAAATTGCTCCTCCAAATACGCCCGCTTTATTGCAGTTTCCGCATCTAGTGGGGGAGGAGCGGGGATTGTCAATTCGGTGTCCCTGTGTGAGGAGGATTCGGTAGTTTCTTTGTCTGTCCTAGGTCGTTTAGTAGCAGGGACCTTGTGCTTACTTCGAGACCCGGTTTCTTTTGGAGGACTTCTCTCTCTACTGCGCTTTTCATGGGAAGAAGTGGAGTCTTTAGATTGTGGTCTGTCCTCTTCCCTACGGCTTTGATAACCTTTGTATTTCTCTTGTTCCGGCCGAACGGGTGAGCGAGAACGTGAGGGTCGAGAACGATAGGGATCATAAGGCCTTCTCTCCTCCCTACCACGATCATCACGGTGATCATACTCGATATCCTGAGGTGGATTAGACATGCTGCGGCGAAGCTTCCTGATATCATAGTAGGATCGAGACATCGTACCTGCACAATAAGACAAACGAAATTTAGAATCAATGGATTCACGGAGAAAGAGGTGCAATGAATGCTAATGATGTTGTATAAAGTGTGTCCTAAGTGGTGTGTTTCCCCCCAACCAACCCGAGTCTGAAGCTAGACTAGTACGGGCAGGCTCTTTGGCCTTAGCAGGAGTGGTCTCTTCAGAAGTGGTGAAGACTAAAGGATCCTTCCTAAAATCCTCTGAAGTGTATATAGTTTCAGGTAAGGGGAGATCCCCCAAACCCTGAAATATTTGGCCATCAGTACTAGGGACATCCCCCTCGGAAGCATTAAGTGGCGACTCTTGGGAGGATGTTGACTTTTCCAGAGAAGTAGCCTCCTCGGGGGCAGTATATCCTTCATGATTCTTTTCGGCCAGGTTAGCCAATTCGTCATCTTGTGTAGAAGATGGAGAAGGTGAAGTTTGAAGAGGCACTGTAGGAACTCCCGAGCCTTCTCCTGTCTCTGGGACTACCTCCACTGGATGAATATATACGTACGGAGCCGTCCCATGACCAATGCTACGAAAAACAGATAACAGCCCATGAAAGTGAAGATATTCGTCTTTAAGGACTTCATCGATAGTCAAGAATTTCTGATCGCCATTAAGAAGTTGGTGCATCCGGTCAAAGAACACTTGATCTGATATTTGTTTGGGATTTTCGACTGCAAACAAAAAGTAAAACAAGTTAAGGTGATGATTCAAGTGTATAGAGCCCGGATTTAGAAAATCAGTGCTTTACTTGATTTTGTCCACCTCCTGGCACATCCAGGCTGTCGCTTCACATAGAACCATTCCAGTTTGGAATCTCCAGCTTTACTGCTGAATGGTGCCGAGATTATCTTCCTTTTTGGAACTGACTCAAAATAGCAGAAAGATGGAGTCTCTCGAGTCCGATGCTTGAAGTTATAGAAGAAATGAACGTCATCGAACGTGAGCTCTATGCCTATGATCTCACGGTATGCTATGTACAAAGTGTACAAGTAGGAATAAGAATTGGGATGCAGCTGCATGGGGGCAATCCGCATTTGTCTTAAAAAATCAACGATGAAGGGAGAGAATGGAGGGATAGCGCCGACCATACACATCAACCGAGTGACCGCCATATATCCTTCTGGAGGGTTGTGGGGACGGTCAGAGCTTGAAGGCACTAGAGTGTCCCTTTTCATTATCCCGTACTTTAAGCAAATTCGGATAAGTCGATCGTTGTCGATTGTTGATTCAACGGAATCTGGAGGTGATTCCAATATAACGGCCGATTCAAATTCATCGGGGGCTTGGTCGTCACCAATCCCTCCTTCCTCCTCAAAACCCAGAGAAACTTCATTCTCTGAAGACACCTCGTTGCTTTCCCGATTTCCAACCCCGTAGTCTGGACCCTCATTGTCCCATTCTGGATCCGACGGAGAAGATATGTCCTCAAGAGTGATTTTGTTAGAGGTTTCCGGGGCTTCTTTCCTCTTAGCTAGTCTGGAAGAGCGTCTGGGTCTCATGGTCATAGAACTATTGAAGAAGCAATAGCACAGATTAGAGCAAATTAGCCCGTATCCCCCCGTGCGTGTGTGCAAACTAAAGTGTGAAGAGTGTATACGGAAAGTGTAAAATAAATGTTTAAAAGTGCGACGAAAAAGTTTGGCAAGATATAAAGAGTTGAAGTAATTCTTGATGTTCAGTCACGTTCGCAAGGCGCTATCCTAACTGTCCATTAAATTGAAGATCATGTCAAAAGTTGATTGGGCCAGTTAGACGAGTTTTTATGCGTTAAGGTAGACTGTGCTTCGGTTCGGTTCGGATCCATTCATTGGGATCGGATCAGGGGCATGGCATTGGGCCTGAATATTACATTGAAACTCAGAAATCAAAGACGGATCGGATTGGAGGCAAAGTCCCCTAACGGTTCGGATCGGATTACGTAGTTATACTTCTCCTCCGTCATTTTACGGTCCGACCCGATCCGATTAGGTAAGCTCCTTTTTCCCTTTTTCAAATATTTGCTCCGACCCGATCTGATCTCCTGAATTTCTTTTCTTTTCTTTTTTCTTTTTTGCGTGCCCCGACCCGGTCCGAATTCCTGAACTCCCTTCTTCTTCCCTTCATTTTTTCAACTTCCATGTCTCCCCGAACCGAACCGACTCTCCATCATCTTCTCCTTCACCCTCTTTCTTCCCTATCCGACCCCAAGGCCAATCTCGTGCTAGTCCCTCAAGTCAAAACCAAGCAATTACATGCTGGTGCATTCAACTACGGATCCTCGTTCCCTCCGTTCCAACCTCAAGGCGGCGACGAGTATATTGACAACGATGAAGAGGGGGAGGGTCACGGCGGCAAGGTCATCAGAGTTTCATAGTTAGATTATCCTAATCGTTCATGAATCCGACTCGAAAACGATTAAAGAAGGAATCGATCGAAGTTTTATAACCTACCAGTGTGATTACTTCGAGAATTAAGAAGAATTTTGAAGGTTCACGAATTAAATTTTTCTTGTTTTGCAGAGCTCGAGCGGTAAAATAGTAAAAGTGAATGAAGGAAGGAGGCAGTGTTTATATAGAAGAAGAATGTGACTATTCGTCTCCCCATTCGGATCGACAGCCCAATAGCAGAACCCCCGTTCGGATCGGATAGGCAGTCCAGAAGTAAAGCTTGGCCCAATAGTCCAGTGGAAAATAGAAAAGAGAAGGGGTCTGTTCGGATCGGAATCCGAACCGAACCGAGTCCTTTAGCTCAGCAACGAACTGAATTGAAATTTGAAGAAAAAGAGGAAAACATAAGGAAAAACAAAAGAGAAATTATCTCGAAGAGCGCTATGCATTGATAGTCAAAGAATGCTCCGTCTCCAACAGAAGCATCCTTTGAGGGGGCAAAATGTTAGCCCACTTTGTGAACTGGACAACACAAAGTCAAGATGTAAAATGTTGAAGAACTTGAAAAACTTGGGAAGTACTGAAGCAGGTCAGATCAGAGCAGCGCATCGGTTCGGATCGGATAAAGTTTTCGGTTCGGATCGGATAAAGTTTTCTGTTCGGATCGGTGAACTATTGCTGTGGAAATCAGAAAGGCACAACTGTTCGGATCGGAGGGCAATATACTCCTAGTCGGATCAGAAAGCCACTTGATTGCTACGGATATAGATCGGAGCGGAGCGGAGCAGAATAAAGAGAAGAGAGAATTGGTTCCAAGTCAATCCGGATCGGATCGGGTACCCCGATCCGAACCCCTTGTGCATGCCCCTCCGACCCGAACCTGTCTTCCACGTCATTCTCCTGCATGAGCGCCTGGATATTCGGATCGGCCGTGACCAGTTCCTACCCTCAACGTCCACTACTCTGATGCGTTGTCAACACATAAATCCATCCGAACCCGAGGCTAATGGGATGGATGACATGTGGCTCCGATCCGGATCGGGTTCTGAGCAAATTCTCACCTATAAATACCCCGTCTGGAGACAAAGAAAAGGATCTTTTTTGGACACTATGAGAGTTGAACCACCTTCATTGCCTGAATTCCAGCACTCCCAGAAAATCCAAATCTTCTTTCATTATTTGTTTTTAGACAATTGAGTGATTGTAAGAGAGTTGTGAGAGAAATCGAGTGAATATTTCATTGTACTTGCAACAAAATCAGGGAAAATAGTGAAAGACGAGTGGACGTATGCATTTCTTCGCCGAACCACTATAAATCCTGTGTGTTCATTTTTATTTTTATTTCATTTCATTCTGCTTTTAATCAATTTGGGTGTTAGAACCACTTTTTGGTCTAACACGTATATTGGCCATCCCCTCCAGCTACAGCTCTACTCCTCCGCCACCCGCCCCTTGAACGCCAGTGACCCCATGCCTTGTCCAGCTAACACACGCACGACCCATTATATCCCACTTCTCATCTGGATTACTGTTGTGCTATGCGTTTAGTTCACCAAGCTGAGAAAGAGATCCGTTCCAACACCCAGGCCTTGCCGTTGCTTTTCTGTATCCATTTGCATTCGGTTTTCTCCTTTAATAACGATGGACTCTTTCCTTTTCTTTTGGAGGCTTGCATTTCATTAAAGAGAGGAAAAGTTTTGGTTTTTCGGAGCTAGATCTCCTTGGAACGAAACAAATAAAGGTAGTGTGCTTATAGAAAAAAAAGTAAGGGGATAAGAAGCATTTCGCTTTCATTTGGGTACAGTGCAGTGTAGCTGTGCAAGCCTTGAATTTTCCATTCGTATAGGATAGGCTTAAGGCTTTTCAGTGTTTGTTCTTTTCAATACTGTTTAGCCTATATTTCCATATATATACAACGCGTGTACGTTGCTTGGTTTTATGGTAGGCTATTGAGTTTTCATTTCGCGGCAGAGTTTTGATTTGAAACGAGAAGAAGGCAATGGGTTGTGTAGCTTGCATGTGCGTAGAGTCAAGAAATAGGGAAGTGCTTCAGCGTTGGGTTTCAGAAATAGGCATGTTAATATGGTATGCTTGGGTAGGCTATGCATTTTTATATGACCATTTTGCTATTTTGGCCTTGTTGTTGTTTTTTTTTTCACAAATAGCCTCATTTTACAAAAAATAGCACACTTTTGGCCAACTCAGCGCTGAGTTGGCCAGAAGTGGCGATTTCTTATGGGCTCAATCATTGATTGCATCAAAAAGTAAATTTTTTTTTTAAATCCTTACGGGGCGCAATCAATCATTGCACCCCGTAAGGTTACCTTTTTTTTAAAAAAAAAAAAACCGAAGTCCTCTTGTTAAAGTTCAAACATCCATCAAAATAGAAAAAACCCTAATACCCAAAACCAAAATCAAAACTCCAAATCCAAATTTAAAACACCAATTATATTCAAGTAATTTCAGCTTCTACAGTAAACATGGCAAGTTCTTCAACACAGGAGCAAGCTACTGGTAATTTTTGAAATTATTTTTGTGTGGTTATCTCAGATTTTAGGTTTAGGGTTTCCTTGAAGTTTCTTGTAATTTTATACACCGATGGTTTCCTTGAGTTTTCTTGTAATTTTATACATCGATTGCTTGAGAGTTTTGTTGAGATTGGAGCCTTTTCTTGTGGTTTGAAATGGCATGTTAAATTTGTTGTGAAGAACTAAAGATTGGTAATCGACTTCATTATGTTGAATTTGCGTAGATTTGAGAATTGGTAGGATCTATTGTTGGGTTAGAAAGTATTTGTAAAATTTATAGCAAATTGGGGAAAATTATATAACAAATTGGAGAATTCATTATGTGAGCATTGAAATATCTGAATTTGTCTTGATAATCGAATTGAAATATGTTTGCAAATTGGGAAAATTGTTTTGTCAGATTCAAGTAAATGTCTTGATAATCGAAATGAAATATCTTAATTTGTTAGCATTGAAATATTTCAGAGTATGCGGAGATGGCACCCGGACATGTTGATGGTAGCATCTTATATTTACAGGCACAACATCGTTCAAACAAACCGGAGTTGATGGCGGTAACCAAAACTCACCATTCAATACTAGTTTCATTATAGAGCTCGAGAATATTTTTGCGTGTTAACTAATAAAAACTTCACTTTTGTTATTGTGTGGCAGCTCAAAACTGCAGTTGAAACCATCGAGCACTCATCATCCTTAAAGTTGGTCACTTCAAAACGTACCAGTGTGTTAGAGCTACTTGATCGAGCGGGTTTTCTCTTGATACATCGCCTTGGATCCATACAAATCGACCGCCATCATATAACAGCTTTAGTAGATCGATGGAGACCGGAGACATCTTCATTTCACCTTAGATGCGGTGAAGTGACGATCACATCGGCGGACGTGGCGATTTTGCTTGGCTTATCCATCGATGGTCGTCCGATCACCACTCCAGAATCCGATGATTATGCGGAAATGTGCGAGAGTTTGCTAGGACTATCTCCTCCAGGAGTCGAGTGGCACGGACCGGAGATGATTAGTATGTCGTGGTTTAGGCAGCAATTAGCTGATGACATTCCAGAGGATGCTTCTCAAGAACAAATGGAGCAGCGTGCGCGGGCCATTATCCTTCACATTATCACTTCCCGTTTGGTTTGCGACCATTCGAAATGTCGTGTTTGGCTTAGATGGTTACATTACTTGGAGGACTTTGATTTATGCCGTGAGTATGCTTGGGGTAGCGTCGTTCTTGGCTTCACATATGCGGAGCTAACACGGATGGCTTTGGGGCGGCTCGATTCAATTGGAGGTTGCCTTACATTAGTTCAGGTATTTAATTTTTTAGTGTTCTTTTTTGAGGGATATTTCTTTACTCGTTGTGTCCTATGTTTTATAATACTTTTACTTGTCTACAGACGTGGTCTTGGTCGTATCTCCCCCCGTTGGGAGAGTAACTATGAAGAAGAAAGCGCCAATTGATGATTCACTGCCTTTTGCTTCGAGGAAATATTACTAAAAGTATATATTGAACATAGGGTTTATTAAAATTCCGGTAGAAAGTATGTAATTTAATGTTTTCATTAGGTGGGTTAGACCGAAGAGCTCGTTGTTCACGCCTAGACACAACGTTTCGTTCTATCGTAACGAGTTAGACGTACTCGATTACGACGATGTTTCATGGACCCCATACACCGAGGCACTTCCTAATTTACCGGCATTGTGCGTTGCTTCAGTCCAGCTTTGGCAAGAACGCGTTCCGCTCATTTGCTTTAACGACGTCGCGTATCACCTACCGGAAAGAGTGATGAGACAGTTTGGCCTTCTCCAACATATTCCCGAGAAACCACCACACTACTTGATTGATGCCCGGGACAACGGGGCCTATCAAGCGGCAGTCAATACATGGAACAATCGCTTCGAATTTGTCCAAGAGCAAAGTGCGGAACCGGCATCCGATATGGCGTACTACACATGGTATTGGAACATCACTCGGCGGTGTATTATTCTTTCCATTGATCCACCTTTAGATGTTCCGCAAGGAGATGAACCTTACATCCCAAGAACGCCGCTTGAACGTGGTCTTGTATGAACATTTTTTTGCACATGGTATTTTAACACAGATGATATTTTAAAATACGAGCTTACAATATGTGTATTGCAGACCGATGCAATTTACTATACCGCCGCGTTGGTTGAGGAGATATCGGCGGAGGTGCCGGAGCCGACAAAGGTTAAGTGCATGAGCATTACCCGCATTCTTCAGTCGATTTTGAGGAAGAGCAGGCTTGCTCGACCACCATCGCCTCCAGTTGTTCCTGTTCATAAGTCCACAAGAAAAGACAAGGGGAAAAGAAAAGAGGCATCTTCTCAGCCGGCCCAAATGGAGTTCGTGCACGGTCCGTTGCAGCCAGGCACATCGCAGGGGGCAACTCAACGGACTCAAATGAGAAAAGGAAAAGTTGTGTGCGGTGGTCCAAAAAGAAGTAAACGTTAGTTGTTGAAGTTGTGTTTGTTTTAAGTGGCATTTAGACTTGTTTTTTTAATTTGCGTGAACTGAAAAGTAGTAGTCATAGTAGTATTGAAAATGTGCTTTTGTTAAGTGGATGGTCGATGTGGACGAGTTGTTGGAACGGTGGCTTTGATGTACTTTTGGAAATGCGGTAGTAGTAAAAATGTGCTTATGAAAGTAGTTGCGCTTTTGTTTACTTTGAAATAGCTATTGCATTGCATTTGCATTTGTTTACTTTGAGTGCTTTTGTATTGGTTTTTCATTTGTTTAGTTTGAGTGCTATTGCATTTGAATAGCTATTGCTTTTGTTTACTTTGAGTGATTTTGTTTTGGACGAGTGATTTAGAGTGATTTTGCATTTGAATAGCTATTTTGCATTTTGAGTGATTTTGCATTGTTCATTGGTTCCCTGGGGCGCAATCAGTTATTGCGCCCCAGGCATAAGTTTTGCAAAACTTATGCCTGGGGCGCAGATATTGATTGCGCCCAAGGAACCAGGTTCTCTGGTTCCCTGGGGCGCAATCAGTTATTGCGCCCCAGACATAAGTTTTGCAAAACTTTTGCCTGGGGTACAGATATTGATTGTGCCCAAGGAACCAGGTTCTCTGGTTCCCTGGGGCGCAATCAGTTATTGCGCCCCAGGCATAAGTTTTGCAAAACTTATGCCTGGGGCGCAGATATTGATTGCGCCCAAGGAACCAGGTTCTCTGGTTCCCTGGGGCGCAATCAGTTATTGCCGGTTCCAAGAAAGCTTTGTTACTGCGGGTCGGCCTGCTGCGTGGTTGTTCACAAAAATAGAAGCGTTAGTACAGGGCGTAGGCTATACAAATGTGCTAGACACGAAATGAGCCAACTTTATCTGAACACCTTCCGAGTTTGTAAGTATACCGAGTGGGTTGATCCTCCGATGTGTCGAAGAGGACATGAGTATGCATTGGAGATGCAAGATGAGAACAATCGCCTGAAGAAGGAGATTTTCCACCTGAAACAACTTAACTCGGATTTAGAATCCCAGTTACCACGATATCCCAATGAGTAGGCAAGACTTGTATCGTTGTACCAGTGTATTACCGTATCCAAATGCTTATGTAGTATGCAACAATGTATTATTCATCGTATTCTAATGCTATTGTATCAGTGTATTAACGTATCCAAATGATGATGTAGTCTGCAACAATGTATTAGTCATCGTATTCCAATGGTATTGCAGCAATGTATTGTCGAAACTGGAGTTAAGAAATAAATTCGATTGCATTCTAACGTTACTACAAATATTTCAACCATAAACTACGAATTACAAATAGTTCAAAGATAAACTACGAATTACAAATAGTTCAAACATAGACTGGGAATTAAAAATAGTTCAAACGATACGAAATCCTAATTTACTGACTTACAACGACTTCTCCTATGACCAATCACTCCGCATTTACTGCATCTATTCGTTTTAGGAGCCCGCATTTCATCCATTGTGTTTTTAAATCTAGTTGATTTGGGTCTCCCTGCTGATCTACGCGTTGTTGGTGGCAATAAAACTTGTCCCTGGAATTCGCTTCAGTAACGTTTATCTGGAATAGGATGAAATTCCGTTTTGTAAGATGCGTAGTACTTCTTCACCGAATACCACTTTGAGGCAAAGTCATGGTGTTGTCGATTAGCCCCGTTGGTTACATTAGAACAAGCCGCCATTACATGTTCACATGGAAGGTGCTGAAGTAATGGAATTTTACACGTACAAGAACAATTGTTTTGATCGAGTAAAACTATGTATTCCTTGCCGACATGCGAAATTACTCCCCATCCACCTTCATTATATCGGACGATGCGGCAACATCTAGCTTCATTTGCCCTTTCTCATATCTTCAACTCCCATTTGGGAGTTAGCTTTGCCGTCGCTGGCATAACAAGCTCTCTTCGTTTACAAAAATAATCTACCGACCGAAAAAACGTACGTGCATCTAGAGCTTTGACGGGCAATGAATGTGCACCTCTAAGTACACCATTAAAGCTTTCAGAAGCATTTGTTGTCATGACATGAAATCTACCACCGTCATCGAAACACAGATCCCAGTTCTCTTCCTTCCCCCCCAAACTTTTCTCAATCCAATTATGTGCATCAACGTTAGTTAGTTTAATTTCGTCACGAATCTTTTGATAATCAATCACTTCCGAAGCGCATGCTGCTGCATGAAACAAACTGGTCAGATTTTGATCTTTGAATCCAACAGCTTGAAAATTGGCTTTTAAATCCCCGGATTGGCTTTGATAAGTTCATCAAAATATTGACGGAGGGTAGAGTATGACTCGGCCCAGTCACTGTAAATGCCTTTGATTGCTTTGCTTAATGCCCTCCATGCCTTTGTATAACCAATTTTTATAAATAGTTGTTCCTGTATTAAAACCTGCACTGTTCCAGGGGTAATACTCAAATCCGATTTCACAAACGGCATGATCTTCGAAACCAAAAAAGTCGACGTTGCTTGTTTATGATTGGAGTTCACTGTCGGGTTTATACAACTATGTTCAGCTGCGTATTTTTTAATAACCCACAAACCTTTCTGCGTTTTTTTAGAATCTATGGCATGTATTCTCCACGAACAATTGGGATCCATGCTGCAAATAGCAGTGTATTTCTTTTTGTTCGACCTGATCGGCTTAAACGAAACTGCGTGCAAAATCGACCATTCACTTAACTGTTGAAGGAGTTTGCTTTTGCTCTCAAACATCATACCTACTTTGAAACCATTTTGAAGGCAATACGACGAGAAAACTTCGTTGTTGAATTGCATATTTGCAACCACGGATCTAGCTGTCATTTGTGCATTGCATAAATCATCATCCAATGGTATCTCAAACTCCGGCAACTCCTCATCACTATCTTCGGCCGCGTTGTCTTCGCCTCCCAAATCAAAATTTAGGGGAGCATTGTCTACTCGCATTACATCAAACCATGACGTATCATTATCAGGAATGCTAACAACGGTCATGTTGTCAAGTGAAGGATCTGGATTTTCCTCTCTCAAATCTTGATCCTCTAGTTCCATGTCGACATCAAGAATATTGGGTTCAACGTTACATTCTGCTTCGGTGGCTTGTGTGGGATACCTGTAGTACGCAAGCGGCAAACTCTAAAGTACATTCAATACACTACATAAATCTATAGCAATAACACTAGTAACTTACTGTTGGGTCATCCGATACACTTCGGTGCACATTGGGTCCATCGGCGAACAACGGTAACTTGTAGATGGTCCGGCGGAATTTTGTGTCGTGAGGTAATTCGGTACAAACCTGAAATATACACACTTTTTAGAACCATACAAAAGACAATGGTAGTATTGTAAAGGAGGAGAATTCTAAATTTCGATTTACCTGTGCGTTATATTTTGGACACTTTCCTGCGTCGGATATGGATAGCCCTGTAGCGATGGATGATTCAAATTCATGTACGGATTAAACCCAAAACACATTTGTTGTTACTCATACGAGGGAACGCTCATATTCGGATACGGATAACAAGCTGCGGGAGCCGATACCACTCGTGTAACGGCTGGCTCTGTTGACAATCTCTGCTCTTTCATAACAAATAATTCAATAGATTTTGACACAGATGACAACATAATTTCAACGTCGTCGTCGTCTTTGATTTTAATTGCCTTAGATCCGGAATATGTCGGCCAATTACAAACTAACTCAATGTCAAACTCAACCGGATTAATTTTAGTACATTTATACACGGCCTGCTTCAACTATACGAAATTTGACCCTTTTAAAACTTTTGTCGGTTTGTTAGATCCACCGTTATATATTCCACATTTATGTTCATCAATAACCAATTCTCCATCGTAATAGCATATAGTTCCAATATAATTTGGCGTCATTCCAATCTATTCTGAAACCAAAATAATTTTAACTAAGATGGGTAAAATAGAATTAACCATAAAAAAACCAAATTCATACCTTTTGATACTCCAAATGGCCAAAATAGCTTCCTCTTAACTTTGATCTTTAATCAACTTGGATTTTGATATCTTTTAAAGGATTAGAAGTTTAGGGTTTTGGGGTTTGGAGTGAGAAATGGGTTATAATGGTAAATGAGAGAAGGAAAGGTAAAGTAAGTATAACTGGGTATAACTATCTGCTTTTATAATAATAAAAAACACTTTTTGGGCGCAATCATTGATTGAGCCCATGTGTTTTTTAAAAAAAATCTGGGCACAATCAATGACTGCGCCCCGTAGGGTTTAAAAAAAAAGAAAAATTTATGGGCGCAATCAATGATTGCGCCAATAAGAATTCTTCTTTGTTGGCCAAATCAGCGCTGAGTTGGCCAAAAGGAGGCTAAGACTGCAATATTTCAAAAAAAAGGCTAAATGTGAAAAAAAAAACCGGGCCAAAAAGGAAAAAAAACCGGGCCAAAAAACCGGGCCAAAAAAAAACCGCGCCTAGATTTTAAAAAAAAACACATGGGCTAAATCAATGATTGCGCCCAAAAAGTTTTTTTTATATATATAAAAGCAGAACTTATGCCTGGGGCGCAATAACTGATTGCGCCCCAAGGAACCAGAGAACCTGGTTCCTTGGGCGCAATCAATATCTGCGCCCCAGGCATAAGTTTTGCAAAACTTATGCCTGGGGCGCAATAACTGATTGCGCCCCAGGGAACCAGAGAACCTGGTTCCTTGGGCGTAATCAATATCTGCGCCCCAGGCATAAGTTTTGCAAAACTTATGCCTGGGGCGCAATAACTGATTGCGCCCCAGGGAACCAATGAACAATGCAAAATCACTCAAAATGCAAAATAGCTATTCAAATGCAAAATCACTCTAAATCACTCGTCCAAAACAAAATCACTCAAAGTAAACAAAAGCAATAGCTATTCAAATGCAATAGCACTCAAACTAAACAAATGAAAAACCAATACAAAAGCACTCAAAGTAAACAAATGCAAATGCAATGCAATAGCTATTTCAAAGTAAACAAAAGCGCAACTACTTTCATAAGCACATTTTTACTACTACCGCATTTCCAAAAGTACATCAAAGCCACCGTTCCAACAACTCGTCCACATCGACCATCCACTTAACAAAAGCACATTTTCAATACTACTATGACTACTACTTTTCAGTTCACGCAAAAAAAAAAAACAAGTCTAAATGCCACTTAAATAAAATCCAACTTCAACAACTAACGTTTACTTATTTTTGGACCACCGCACACAACTTTTCCTTTTCTCCTTTGAGTTGCCCCCTGCGATGTGCCTGGCTGCGACGGACCGTGCACGAACTCCATTTGGGCCGACTGAGAAGATGCCTCTTTTCTTTTCCCCTTGTCTTTTCTTGTCCCCTTGTCTTTTCTTGCGGACTTACGAACAGGAACAACCGGAGGTGATGGTGGTCGAGCAAGCCTGTTCTTCCTCAAAATCCACTGAAGAATGCGGGTAATGCTCATGCACTTAACCTTTGTCGGCTCCGGCACCTCCGCCGATATCTCCTCAACTAACGTGGCGGTATGGTAAATTGCATCGGTCTGCAATACACATATTGTAAGCTCGTATTTTAAAATATCATTTGTGTTAAAATACCATATGCAAAAAAATGTACATACAAGACCACGTTCAAGCGGCGCTCTTGGGATGTAAGGTTCATCGCCTTGCGGAACATCTAAAGGTGGATCAATGGAAAGAATAATATACCGCTGCGTGATGTTCCAATACCATGTGTAGTACGCCATATCGGATGCCGGTTCCGCACTTTGCTCTTGGACAAATTCGAAGCGATTGTTCCATGTATTGACTGCCGCTTGATAGGCCCCGTTGTCCCGGGCATCAATCAAGTAGTGTGGTGGTTTCTCGGGAATATGTCGGAGAAAGCCAAACTGTCTCATCACTCTTTCCGGTAGGTGATACGCGACGTCGTTAAAGCAAATGAGCGGAACGCGTGCTTGCCAAAGCTGGACTGAAGCAACGCACAATGCCGGTAAATTAGGAAGTGCCTCGGTGTATGGGGTCCATGAAACAGCGTCGTAATCGAGTACGTCTAACTCATTACGATAGAACGAAACGTTGTGTCTAGGCGTGAACAACGAGCTATTCGGTCCAACCCACCTAAAGAAAACATTAAATTACATACTTTCTACCTGAATTTTAATAAACCCTATGTTCAATATATACTTTTAGTAATATTACCTCGAAGCAAAAGGCAATGAAACATCAATTGACGTTTTCTTCTTCATAGTTACTCTCCCAACGGGGAGATAGGACCAAGACCACGTCTGTAGACAAGTAAAAGTATTATAAAACATAGGACACAACGAGTAAAGAAATATCCCTCAAAAAAGAACACTAAAAAATTAAATACCTGAACTAATGTAAGGCAACCTCCAATTGAATCGAGCCGCCCCAAAGCCATCCGTGTTAGCTCCGCATATGTGAAGCCAAGAACGGCGCTACCCTAAGCATACTCACGGCATAAATCAAAGTCCTCCAAGTAATGTAACCATCTAAGCCAAACACGACATTTTGAATGGTCGCAAACCAAACGGGAAGTGATAATGTGAAGGATAATGGCCCGCGTACGCTGCTCCATTTGTTCTTGAGAAGCATCCTCAGGAATGTCATCGGCTAATTGCTGCCTAAACCACGACATACTAATCATCTCGGGCCCGTGCCACTCGACTCCTGGAGGAGATATTCCTAGCAAACTCTCGCACATTTCCGCGTAATCATCGGATTCCGGAGTGGTGATCGGACGACCATCGATGGGTAAGCCAAGCAAAATCGCCACGTCCGCTAATGTGATCGTCACTTCACCACATCTAAGGTGAAATGACTATGTCTCCGGTCTCCATCGATCTACTAAAGCTGTTATATGATTGCGGTCGATTTGTATGGATCCAAGGCGATGTATCAAGGGAAAACCCGCTCATCAAGTAGCTCTAACACACCGACATGTTTTGAAGTGACCAACTTTAAGAATGATGAGTGCTCGATGGTTTCAACTGCAGATTTGAGCTGCCACACAATAACAAAAGTGAAGTTTTGATTAGTTAACACGCAAAAATATTCTCGAGCTCTATAATGAAATTAGTATTGAATGGTGAGTTTTGGTTACCGCCATCAACTCCGGTTTGTTTGAACTATGTTGTGCCTGTAAATATAAGACGCTACCATCAACAGGTCCGGGCGCCATCTCCGCATACTCTGAAATATTTCAATGCTAACAAATTAAGATATTTCAATTCGATTATCAAGACATTTACTTCAATTTGACAAAACAATTTTCCCAATTTGCCAACATATTTCAATTCGATTATCAAGACAAATTCAGATATTTCAATGCTCACATAATGAATTCCCCAATTTGCTATACAATTTTCCCCAATTTGCTATAAATTTTACAAATACTTTCTAACCCAACAATAGATCCTACCAATTCTCAAATCTACGCAAATTCAACATAATGAAGTCGATTACCAATCTTCAATTCTCCACAACAAACTTAACATGCCATTTCAAACCACATGAAAATGCTCCAATCTCAACAAAACTCTCAAGCAATCGGTGTATAAAATTACAAGAAAACTCAAGGAAACCATCGGTGTATAAAATTACAAGAATCCTCAAGGAAACCCTAAACCTAAAATCTGAGATAACCACACAAAAATAATTTCAAAAATTACCAGTAGCTTGCTCCTGTGTTGAAGAACTTGCCATGTTTACTGTAGAAGCCGAAATTACTTGAATATAATTGGTGTTTTAAATTTGGATTTGGAGTTTTGATTTCGGTTTTTGGTTTTGGGTAGTAGGGTTTTTTCTATTTTGATGGATGTTTTAACTTTTACCAAGAGGACTTCAGTTTTTTTTTAAAAAAGGTAATCATACAGGGTGCAATGATTGATTGCGCCCCGTAAGGATTTAAAAAAAAAAATACTTTCTGGGCGCAATCAATGATTGAGCCCATAAGAAATCTCCACTTTTGGCCAACTCAGCGCTGAGTTGGCCAAAAGTGGGCTATTTTTGTAATTTTTTGTAAAATGAGGCTATTTGTGAAAAAAAAAACAAGGCCAAAATAGCAAAATGCTCATTATCTCCAGCATGGGCGTGAGCTGTCTGCAGTGTATGTTCTTTTAATATAGGCATGCAGTGGCATGAAAATAGGTCCACTGTATGTATATTTAGAGTATATATGTCATTTGTTCCTTAGGAGAGAAGTATAAAAGGTATAAGTAGGGTAGGTTTTATTTATACGGCACCATTATTTAACGTTGACTATTAAATTCGCACCAATACACAAGAACTTTAAATGTGACGAAAATAAACGTACCACTATGTCTCAATGTCCCGGTCTCAATAAAATCAATTTCGCTGAAAACCGACTCCGTTTACACGACGGCATTATTTTAATTTATCGGTTAACCTTTAGGCTTCGCGTACCGATAAAATAATTTCGATTTTCTTAAAACTAGAAATCTAGCAATAACTAGTTGTACGTATTCAAATAAAACTTGTTTCGTCAAAAACGAAGATCGTCTGAAAAGAAAACATTTTTAAGGCCTATATATAACAATTTCCCACGTGCGAAGCACGTGCCTCATCGTAAGGTAAGTAACGTATTGATTTTAGTGTTAATTTCGTATGATTATTTAATCTCATCGTCCGTTGTCATTGAGCGGTTTATATTCGTACCGATATACGTGAATTTCACATTGTAAATTATGAAATACCTCAATGTTTACGAATTCGAAATATATAAATATACGTTCAAATCTTCGTCATATAAACGAATTATAAATCCGGAAATAAATATTTGAAATAATTTAAATATCTAACTAGCAAAACTATGGGACGTTACATTGGATTTACTTCTCTATTGTGTTGGTGGCGCGAGAATATTATTCACCTCTTTCATTTCCTTTTTTTCGGCTGCAACCCTAATTTTGTAAATTAGGTTTGAGGAGGGGTGATAAGGATCTAGCTCATCCATACATACATCATGTTGAGTCACTGGATAAGGATCTAGCTCATTTTTACACACATCATGTTGAGTCATTGGATAAGGATATAGCTCACTCATACACACATCATGCTGCGTCACTGCCTCATCCATACATACATCATGCTGAGTCACTGGATAAGGATCCAGCTCATAATACATTATTTTTCCTTTTATAAATTGTTACCGTTACATTGTTATTTATGCCCACCTCATGTACTCCATCTATATAAAGCACTGTACCGTACACATTTGTAATCAATTCTCTATCAATAATATTACAAACATGTATCTATTCTACAACCCCTCTCTCTCTCTATCAGAAAATCCAACACATCAGATTCTAAAATTCTATTAAGTCCCGGATTTATGCCTAGAACCACATCTTGTTGTCAACCAACTTAAAAAAGTGTACTTCAAGGCTAAGCAGTGAAGGTTGTAGTGGATATAGCCGGTGCATGGTGGTTCACGATACATCAATTCCCTTCAATGTCGTAAACTCTGTGTTGTATCAACCAATGATTAATGCTATTGCTAGCTATAGGAAAGGAAACGAAGGACCAAACCTTTATGCATTGCATGGAAAATTATTAAAGAATTGCGTCGAACTAGTCGATGATGAGATCAAGAAACATCATGATACATGGGAGGAAACTGGCTGCACATTAATGGCTGATGGAAGGTCGGATCAAAATGGTAGAAGTTTGATTAACTTCTTGATTTACTCTCCTATATGTACATTAATTTGAAATTCTTAATTATTATCTTGTTTATATCTATAACATTTGATATTTTGTTTACGGTTGTAAACAATCTAGTACATATCTCTTCTGCATTTACATTGTTTTAAAATCAATCGATGCATCAGATGCTTCTAAAACAGCTTCAATGCTTTTTGGTTTATTCAATGATGTTATTATATTTATAGGAGCTGAAAACATAATGCAAGTAGTGATAGATAATGCTGCAAACTAGGTAGCTGCTGGAAAATTGATTGAGGCAAAATTTCCTACCATTTCCTGGTCCCCATGCGCTGCTCATTGTCTAAATTTAATGCTTTACGATATTGGAAAACTTTGGCGAGTCTCTATCACTATAGATCAAGCATTAAAGATAACAAAGTATATTTATAATCACTGCTTTGTATTGTCTACGATGTGACGGTTTACAAATGGGAGAAATTTACTTCGTTCAGCTCCAGCTAAATTTGCGACAAACTTTGTTGTTGTACAAAGTATTTTAAAACACAAAGATGAACTAATGGCTATGGTGGCGAGTTGAGACTGGAAAGCATCCTCACATGCAAGAGATCTAAAGGGTAAAAAAAATTCTAACCATGTTTTTGATCCCAGCTTTTGGAAAGAATGTTCCTTGATTGTTAGCATCATCGATCCCCTTGTACGCGTTCTTCGACTCGTTGACTGCGATGAAAAACTTGTGATGGGTTATTTATACGCTGCAATACACAATGCAAGAGAAGATATGATACAAAGATTTTCTAGGAACAAACAAATTCTACAACCATTTATCGATATCATTGGTAGTAGTTGGGATAGACAATTGCATAAAAGTCTACACTTTGCTGGTTTTTGGTTCAATCCAGAATATCAATACAATGCTTACTTGATGAAGAAACATATCTTTTGCCATTCTGCTATTTTAGATGTTATTGAGAAATATTCAGTTGGCAATCCAGATTTGGCTAAAGATCTTACAAAAGAAATTAAATATTATAAGAATGCAAATGGTGATTTTGGTAGGAAATCGGCCATTGACAATCGTTCACATATGCTTCCTGGTAAACACTTGAACTTCAAATATTCTAAATTATTGCATCATGTTAATAATATTTATTATTGTCTAAATTTAGATGAGTGGTGGTCGATATATGGAACAAAGACAACAAATTTGAAGAAGTTGGCAATTCGAGTGTTGAGCCAAACTTGTAGCTCCTTTGGATGTGAAATGAACTGGAGTGTTTTTGAACACAATCATTCAAAAAAAAAGTTTAGAGCATTAAAGGTTGAATGATTTGGTTTTCGTGCATTATAATCTTCGACTTCGACAAAAGTATGCTACAATGTTTATTTATAAACCTGTAATTATATAATTTCATACACTCAAGCGAAAACACTAATTTATTGTGTTGTTTGACTAGGCATGAATTAAAGGGACGATACTATGATCCCATTAATTTTCAAGAGTTTGACGAAAATGACATATGGGTCTTGGATGAAGAAGCTCCTTTGTTGACGATTGAACGCTTTGTATAATGAAGGAGGTAATATCTTGTTTGTGTTATGAAGACTCAAAAATTCATAGCTTACTTACGTTAGATATATTAGATAATAGTTGAATAACTATTTTGTATCATGTAGATATCAATTGGAATGCCGACTGTAATGACCCGGGTTTTTGTCGACTTTGGTTATCGCCATAAACTCAATGATGACTAACCAAACATCGAAAAATACCGGTCATTAATGAAAGAAATTAGAGGGTGAGGAAGGATAAGATAGGAACTTAGAATAGAAGAAGAAGAAGAAGAACACAATATCAGAGTAATACGAATCTCACAGCGGAACGAATAAATATATTTCATAACATAACTTTGAAATACAAATCTGTACTTGAATATACATATCATTATCACAGTACAACACTTACAACACAGCGGAAATAATTATAGCTATATGATCCTGAAGCCTCCTGCTCCAAGCTCTTCCAGTATATCTGTAAATCCCGACTACTTGACTACCCGTACAAATTTAGGCACCCAAGAGTTTAGGGAAAACAAAACAAAATAAACTCCGGGTCAGTCATGGGACTAATATGAGTAAAACAGTTTAAAACAGTTTGAGTCATCAAACGATATCTCATAAGACCACGCCGTATAACCGAACGGGTTTTTCCCTTATGAGAATCCAAAATATCTTTATATCAAAACCTTTTGATATTATAATAATGTCTATCAACCACAATATAATAATCATCTAGCAGAAACGCTTTCATCTCACGTTCTACATATATGGTATACAATCAAAACCGCAAGCACGTATTGGGTAATGGATTTCCAACTATGACAAGGTATGGAACCACCTTTCGCTAATGTACCTCCAGAGAGGAATACACTGGGTTCAACATGAACATCTTGCAACCCGGCCACACATGACCGACCACTCATTTCGCTTGAGTGTATCGAATGTATATCACCAACGGATGGGATCAGCAACCGTTTCCCGAATGGGACAGCATCA
Source organism: Allium sativum (assembly GCA_030737875.1). Classification (NCBI taxonomy): domain Eukaryota; kingdom Viridiplantae; phylum Streptophyta; class Magnoliopsida; order Asparagales; family Amaryllidaceae; genus Allium; species Allium sativum. Next base: position 126,462,653 of record CM060912.1, on the reverse strand, counting down.
ACAATAGATTTTTAGAAGTAAATGAAACTCTAGATCAGGTGATTATACACCCTATTTCGGTGCGACCGACTTAGCCATGCTGCCTGCCCGATTTCTGTCAATTACCGAATGTGAGGCTAGAAGCTACGCTTTATCATCACACCAGATTCACTTTGAATGCCACATCATCAAATCCATCAAATCACCGATTTTTCTCTTCCACTAGAAAGATATTCTCCACCAGCTCCACACGTTTCTTGTTTCACAGAAATCCGGCTTAAAACGAACCCTGTACATTTAGTTGAAGTTCAAATCGCCAATTAACGAACTGCAGCGCCATTTCAAGCTCGATTTTAATTATATTAAAATTCTATGTTCGAACTGTCGTTTATATAATATATTCGTTATTCAAATTCAATTCCAAGCTGAATTTAAATATCACAGATGATCCGGTTCACACCATATCGTCATTTCAGTCAATTCTGATTATTTCAGAATTAAATATATTATTTAATTTATTATTTTAATTAAATATTCATCATTATTTAATTCCACGACCATTTAATTCACTATGTCACTATTAATATAATTAAATAAATTAATTATAATACCTCTGCCAATGCGGGTCATTACAATCTTTCCCACTTAATATAATTTCGTCCTCGAAATTGCTAAAAGGTAGAGAACTACCCTATCGACTGGTTAGAACATATTTGTTCATTTCTTAACTTCAGTTTCAACTGAACCAATATAATTTTAATTAAATTATTTATTCATTCTTATTATCGAAAATTTTCAAAAATCCTGAAAATTTTCTAACTCCTTAACTTTTCGAAATTTTTTGCCAATACCTCCTTTGTACTAGGAGCATTGGGATATTTCAAATAGCCTCCCATTGCCCTCACCAATCCAAAAGAAAAAGAAAAAGCCAAGAGGCTAGCCGATACGGCGTATAAAATCTCCTATATGAATTAAATACATACCTTGTCGTCGAGCATTCTATTTATATACCTTCATACCTTATCCATACCTATCTCATGTATATTTATACCTGTCAAATCTATTTTAACTATACCTGATCGTTTTAACTCAATTCGTTAATTAATTTGTTAATTAACTCTTTTGTCTATTTCACTTTTATATTTGAACATGACATGTTCAAATATATTTTAACTTGCTTATTAACTAATTTGAATCCAAATTTCAAATTTAAGTTCTATATTCAATTTCGAATATCCATTTACAAATCCAATTCACCTTTCAAAGTTCAACTTCAAATTCAAAACTCGATTAACTAATTCCTCTTCGACTTAGTTAATTCTATTCAATTTCTATTCAAATTTTATATTATAAATCCAATTTGAATTTCTATATTCAAATTCTATATATTCAAATTCTATATTCAAATCTATATTATAAACCCCATTCTGAAATTCAACACAACTTGTCTTTCCCAAAACAAATTCAAAACAGTATCTTTGGTAGTAATTCGTCACTTACAACTCGAAAATGAATACTGATGATGCAGCTGTCATCATCGGAATTTATTTTCCAGCGATCGAAGTGAGTTCAATACTATAAAACCATTTCTAACATTTCGACTTTGAAATTCATTTCAAATAATAATTCCCATTGCTTGTAAAACAATTTAAAATCTCCCAGGATCTTAAATTTTCCTTACTTTTAATCAAAATCCATTTACAAATACTTATGCAATTTTCCAGAATTTTAACTCAATTTCTGGCTTAAATTTCAGATTTAACTTATCTGATTTCACGTATTTCACTTATATGAATTCTGAGTGGTTATTTACATAACCATTAAATTTTTAATCTTACTCGATTATAATATCAACCAATATATCCAATATATTATAATTTTGATATATATATATAAATATATCTTCTTTATATCAAGATATACCTTGGGTAAATTTATTTTAATTTACCATCTTTTAAAAACATATCGTGCCGACCCATCGTATTCGAGTGTTTAGTAACTCCTACCGATACAGTGGATCAAACTTATCGACCAGAACTCATAAACAACTCAACCAATAAATCCACCCAATATAAAACAAATTTTTATATCCATAACAAATACGTTCACTCATATATATACACTCAAACTCAATCTAGGGTATTACTAACCCTATCTCTACCGAGTCACGCCACAGAGCCAAGGTAATTCACTTAACTTAAGCTCTGATACCAACTGTAATGACCCGGGTTTTTGTCGACTTTGGTTATCGCCATAAACTCAATGATGACTAACCAAACATCGAAAAATACCGGTCATTAATGAAAGAAATTAGAGGGTGAGGAAAGATAAGATAGGAACTTAGAATAGAAAAAGAAGAAGAACACAATATCAGAGTAATACGAATCTCATAACGGAACGAATAAATATATTTCATAACATAACTTTGAAATACAAATCTGTACTTAAATATACATATCATTATCATAGTACAGCACTTACAACACAGCGGAAATAACTATAGCTATATGATCCTGAAGCCTCCTGCTCCAAGCTCTTCCAGTATAACTGTAAATCCCGACTACTTGACTGCCCGTACAAATTTAGGCACCCAAGAGTTTAGGGAAAACAAAACAAAATTAACTCTGGGTCAGTCATGGGACTAATATGAGTAAAACAGTTTAAAACAGTTTGAGTCATTAAACGATATCTCATAAGACCACGCCGTATAACGGAACGGGTTTTTCCCTTATGAGAATCCAAAATATCTTTATATCAAAACCTTTTGATATTATAATAATGTCTATCAACCACAATATAATAATCATCTAGTAGAAACACTTTCATCTCACGTTCTACATATATGGTATACAATCAAAACAGCAAGCACGTATTGGGTAATGGATTTCCAACTATGACAAGGTATGGAACCACCTTTCGCTAATGTACCTCTAGAGAGGAATACACTGGGTTCAACAAGAACATCTTGCAACCCGGCCACACATGACCAACCACTCATTTCGCTTGAGTGTATCGAATGTATATCACCAACGGTTGGGATCAGCAACCGTTTCCCGAATGGTACAGCATCAACAATAGATTTTAGAAGTAAATGAAACTCTAGATCAGGTGATTATACACCCTACTTTGGTGCGACCGACTTAGCCATGCTGCCTGCCCGATTTCTGTCATTTACCGGATGTGAGGCTAGAAGCTATGCTTTATCATCACACCAGATTCACTTTGAATGCCACATCATCAAATCCATCAAATCACCGATTTTTCTCTTCCATTAGAAAGATATTCTCCACCAGCTCCACACGTTTCTTGTTTCACAGAAATCCGGCTTAAAACGAACCGTGTACATTCAGTTGAAGTTCAAATCGCCAATTAACGAACTGCAGCGCCATTTCAAGCTCGATTTTAATTATATTAAAATTCTATTTTCGAACTGTCGTTTATATAATATATTCGTTATTCAAATTCAATTCCAAGCTGAATTTAAATATCACAGATGATCCGATTCACACCATATCGTCATTTCAGTCAATTCTGATTATTTCAGAATTAAATATATTATTTAATTTATTATTTTAATTAAATATTCATCATTAATTAATTCCACGACCATTTAATTCACTATATCACTATTAATATAATTAAATAAATTAATTATAATACCTCTGCCAATGCGGGTCATTACAACGACACTCAACATAATAGCATTGGTTTAGAAGTTTCATCGAACGATTTGGCGACTGACGTTGCCGACAATAATAATAATACAATGGTCGGTGACATTGATATGGTTAGCAACGAAGAATGTTTAGAAGAAGATGACAACGACATAGAAACGTTTAATTTTAATCCATTACTGATATGTATAGCATTGCTACAAGAAGCTGAAGATGCTAGATCTAGTTCTAGATTATCACCATGGATGACGAACATTTGGTCCTAGTTTCCTGTCATTATTTTGTAGTTGAAAATGTAAACTTTAAGCATTGCTTTTATATGTTAGTGAACTAGCCTACTGGGTATGATTTTATTTTGAATCCCCGTGTTATTGGGAATTGTTTCGTACTCAGTTTACAGGTTGTAAATTGTATGAAGGCATATAAAGGTGCCAGGTTTTGGTTAATATAAAGTATGTTATTGCGGGAATGCTTTGTTTTGCTGTTGACGCTTGACAGAATGGTAAGTTAGAATGATTCTTTTGATCGAGTTAAATTGTTTCCTACGTTTTAGTAATTGTGCCAGCCTGCGTTTTCTTAAGATATCCATAACTGATTGAATGAATGTGTTATTAACCATTTGCATATGCAGTCATACATTTGCCTGTTCTTAACCATTTACCATTGTCTCTACTCAAATCATATTGCATATTATAAATCTAGTGTATTATATACTGTATTTTGCAGAACGTTTTATTTAATTAATAAAAAAATGAAAATGCACGGTTTTTACGGTTCGACCGATTCGACCTTCAAAACCTTGAATAATAATTTATCACGGTTTGACGTGCGGTTCGGTATCCAGAACTATGGTTTCGAGTAAGATGAGGCTGTTATTGGTTGATACTTTGTCTAATCAGTTGTAAAGCTTAACTAATCAAGAAAAGTTCCTTTGACTTCCATTGTTTTTAGTTTCATGAAAATTTTAGGTAGCGTTTGGATTAACATTTTTAGTTTTTAGTTTTTGTCCACATAAATATACGAACAAGGCATGTATATTACTATAAACAACTGTTTTCGAAAACAAAGTTAACACACAAAATAGAAAAAAAATTTATTTATTTTGAATGTTTTGAAGAGTAATGGAGTCACAAAAGACAACTCATCCGTTCGTCGTTCCTCTATCCCCTCAATCGCTTCCTCCGTCGTTCTTTCATTCCGCCATTATTCATTGCCCCCTCTTAATTTTTGAAATTAATTTTAAAAACTCAAAATGCAAAACACAATGTAAACCAAACACCTCCTAAGGTAGATGCTATAGTATCAAGACTTGTTGTTTTATTTAAGAGTCGACCTACACACACTACACGCACTACATAATCTAACATAGAACAAATGGAATAAAATGTGCATTCATATTTCTATTCGCACTTAGTTATCTATGGATCTACAGCCTCCTACCAATCGACTCTGAGTAATATAAAGATCCATATATTTTGGATCGGACAAAGTAAAAATCAAAAGATTGACAATGAGAAAACAGTGTTTTAAAGACCCAACATCGATTCGACCACGGTTAACCTTCGACCTTGAAATGTCACGGCTCTGAAAATGAAATAAACTTGCGCGTTCACAGACCCACGGTTTAACCTCAAAACCCTATAAAAACTTGTAGTCCGACCTCTTTGAACCTCACGGTTCTTCAAATTTGAGAAAAAAAATAATTGTTGTAATAATTATTTTTTGGCATTGTAAAATTAACAAATAATTTCATAGCAATTGTCATTAAATTTTACATGATATAATTCATTATTATGTACATTTTACGAGCTATTGTTAAAATAATCTTCTTTCACTATAAAAAATTAGTAAATTTACATCTTTGCTATGATTAGTTACTGTATAATTATTTCAAATAGGTAGTACATAACATATTATATGACAAGTGAGTTGAAGACAAAAATTTAACTCATGACTTATTGGATCATGTCAAAGTGTCCCAACCAGTTTGGACACAGGTGTTTGTCATAATTGGTTAAATTTATATATTTAAAATAATTTTACGTTTAAATCAGAATAATAGAAATAAACTATCAGCGCGGTTCTCACGGTCTGACCGGTTGAATTACGAAAATTACACTACCACGGTTTAGCGTATGGTTCGTGTAACACCCCGTATTTTATGGAAACGTATAAGTAACTAATCAGAGAATAATTAATTTTTAAAATAAGAATCAAGATAAATGGGTTGAGCCATTGTGGTTGTCTCGGAATTCTGCATGAAACCGAGCCCGAATTTTCGAAAATCGGAGTTCGTATGACCAAGTTATGACCCTCAGAAGTTTCAGGAATTGAAATAAAATAAAACAGCTCGAAAATAAAGCCAGAAATTCAAAAATCAAACCCAGAGAAGGCTAGCGGGAAAATTCCCGCCCATATACCCAGGTCGACTGGGGAGTCGACCCCCCCCCCCAACCAGGTCGACTGGGGAGTCGACTGGGGAGTCGGCCTCCCCATGACCAGGTCGACTGGGGAGTCGACCAGGGGGTCGAACTGCTCTCGAAACCCAGTTTTTGAACCTAGTTCATTCTGATGTATCCGGTCTCGTTTTCTATCTAGATTCGTCCGCCTAATCCTATATAAACAGCCCCCTAGCCTCATTTTCTCTACACAATTTCATTCTGCCTATAATCTGCCTCTGTTCTAATTAAAAATAAAAATGACATCGCTACTCTGCTGGAATCAAAACTTGGACTGATGCATCTTCTTCCAACCTGAATAGAATTAAAAGCTAAATAAAATCTCAAATCAAAGTTTAGAGCTACAAAAACAATTAAAGAGGAATAATTCAGCATTTCTGCATCAACAACAGTTAATTATCCTTTCTTAAAACCACGAAAGGCAAGTACGGTTATTTTCTGCTATAAACTGTAACTATAATTGTGACATGATTGTAAATCTGAATTTGAGGTTGTGTACGTTCTGTTCTGATATATTTTATTCTGTATCTCTTTCTTCTTTATGTTCTATAGCCAGGCTACCACGAGCCTGCGCCCCATCTCAAAAGAGATTCGCAAGAACGCTAAATTTTGGGACATATAATAATGTATAATTGGACATGAAACTGTTGCCTATGAGACTGTTGCCTATGACTATGATTCATTGACTATGAGACTATTGCCTATGACTATGATTCATTGACTATGAGACTATTGCCTTTGACTATGATTCATTGACTATGAGACTATTGCCTATGACTATGATTCATTGACTATGAGACTATTGCCTATGACTATGATTCATGACTATCAGACTATTGCCTATGACATTGAATAAGAAACTATTGTGATTAGTCGCCCGTGACTATTGTGGTTAGTTGCCTATAACTATTGTAGTTAGTTTCTTATGGCTATTCCCTTAATGATGTTAGATCTCATATTTAGTATGTAACTTTGCTAGTTTATTCCCATTCACTGTTATGTACATCGAGCCTATAGGGCCAATTCATGAGTATTTAGAGAACTTGTGGAAACATGTTATACGGGGATTGGGCGTAGCTTAATTAAGTAAATCTGGCATAGCAAATATGTTGGCATAATCTGAGTTGGCTATAATAGAGAATGATTTACATGTGTATTAGTCTTGGACATAAATGGTGAACTAGGATATTAAATCTAGTTTGGACATGAACTGTAAATGGGAATATTAAGGCTAAAATTTGGGGCATATATTGTATTATGAGTTATGACCTTGATTTAGGCATGTAAGTTTAGGCTAACTTTATGATTAGGCAAGATATGTAAATAGAGTTTTAGATATATATAATCTGCTAAATCTGTTAAATTGCCTAATCCGTTATCTGCTAAAACTATTGAATTGCCTAAACTGCTAAATCTGTTGAATCGCTTAAACTGCTAAATCTGCTACCTGTTGAATTGTCTGATCTGTTGAAACTAGATAATGGTAATCTGGGTACAGAAATCCGTAGGCTCGACCTAAGATTTAGTAGAACATGGAAATTCGATTAATCTGTTATATCCTATGAAGAAGTTTAATCTGTTAAATAAATAGAATTTGTCTGATATCTGAAAAATCTGTATTGGAATGAATTGGCTATGACACGAGGTTAGACTCTATTTGCGGTAGAAGCCTGGCCGGAACCAACCGGCTTAACCACCGACCGCAAACTGTCAGGCTAATGTGAGAGGTCATAGGCATAACTAAAATATGCTTAGACACGAGGTTAGGTCTGGCTTGTGGCAGAAGTCTGCCCGGAACCGCCCGGCATATCCAGCGGCCAAAAGCTACCGACCTTATGTGAGAGGTATGTGCATTAATATTTAATTAATGCAAATCTGGGATAAATATGATGTCTAAAACGTGTTGAGTGGATAGGGTTAAACCAATTGGACTAATGAATTTAACAAACCTGTTTTGGGAATCTGTAGGCCCAATTACAAAGTTAGACAAATATGTAAATCTGTTAAATCCGTATATCTGATCCGTTAGCCTGAAAACTTGTCTGATTTGTGAACTAGTTGATCTGAACTCTGTATGTCTGAACTTGTAAACAAGTAAATCTGAAATCTGTTAGTCTGGGGACACAAGGTTAGGAGGGAAATTACTTGTGTCATCTGTTGTTTGGAACCCATATTAGTCAGTAACCCTTTCTGGTATCAAAACTTTGACCCAACAGTAGGGTCCGGGCACGCTTACTGAACTAATTATAAGCGGTTCATTTTGATAATGGCGAGGGGTGTTGATGGTGCGTTCCAACCGGGCCATGTGCGTGCATGGATCCCGGTCTGCCTCTGAGGATGTAAGACGCCGTGACATCTGCAAATAGGTTTGTGCCAATTGGTTGTCACTTTAGGGAGTGATACACCCTACTGTGGGGCCGACATAGGGTATTTATGTATTAGGGAGCCGATCGCTTGGGGTACGGTTTTAGGGTACACTTAGTTTTGTCTGTTTCTGTTGGTACCGTCTGTTTCTGTTGGGTGGCAACACCTGTCTGTTTCTGCATGGTACCGTACGTTCGAGTGGTAAAGGCCCATTTACTAGTATACACCTAATTCTACATTCTGTTTCCGTAGGGATTAATCTGTTTCTTTTTCTGTCTGTTTCTGTTCGGGTGGTAAAGGCCCATTATTAGCATTCTGTTTCTGTCTGTTTCTGTTGGGGTGGTAAAGGCCCATCACTAGCATTCTCTTCTATGGAAATTATTCTGTTCCCGTTTCTGTTTCAGTTTAGACATTAGGGTGACACCTAATCCTGTTATACTAGTATTAGTGTAGAGAAATGAAAAGTAATATTATTCTGTTTCTTCTGTTTAACCTATGTACATCTGCTGCTCCTCTTACTGTTATCTCTTATCCAGCTTATTTTCATGTCATAATTATTATTATTTGTTCATATGCTGAAAGTCACTGGACTTGCCAGACTTTATGTTTGACCTTGCTTGTTTTCGCCCCTTTTTCTTCCGTCCCCCCCCCCCCAGGTTTTCCAAGGAGGGGAATACCTTAGCTTGATCCGGATTTCTTCTGCTTTAAGTACTTAGAGTGCTTAAAGTATGACTTGACTCCTTATGGCAGCTTTTGTGGGGATTATGATTTTACAGTTTTGTACTCTGATGATTTTCTGAACAAGACCGATATTTATGTACTTGAGTTTTTGGTAAAGATGTAACCAAACTGATTTCTGTTTTCTGCTATAATAAATTTATAATTTCTCTAGTATTGTTTATCTATCTTGTAAATTTCTGTTCTGTCTACTAAAACGCTCCACCAAAGTTAAGGCATTCCCTTTGTGAGTGACCTTAATGGAGGTGGGGTGTTACACTTGGTATCAGAGTTGAAGGTTACCAGATTAGATAAAAGTTTTTGAAAACTATTTTCAAAAAGGTTTTAAAAGGAAGTATTTTCAAAAATAAAGTTTATTTTGAAAAACATAATCCCCAAAAAGCCATATATCTATCTTTTCAGTTCTCCATTTTAATTTTTTTTTCTTTCGTTCCAGCATGTCTGGGAATCTTAACTTTCCAGGGGGCGTGCCAATACCTGGCTATTTCAGGAGGTACTTAGAGGCTAGGGCCAATGATGCAGGCCCATCGGATATTCCTCCTCCAGCTGCAGCGATTCCTCCTCCTCCGCCCCCGCCTCGTGTTGCTTTTTCAAAGATCTGTAAAGATTTTAGGGCCATGGGTGGAAAGGATTTCAAGGGAACTGAATCATTCGTAGAAGCGAGGAACTGGCTCAAAGAAACTGAGGATCTGTTCGTTATTTTCGAGGTGGACGATAGGCAGAAGGTACAATTGGCGGTATGGTTGCTCAAGGACGAAGCTTCCTATTGGTGGGAAGTCACTAACGCCGAGAGGCCGGTTGAAACATGGATGGATTTCAGAACAAGGTTTGAGACGAAATTCCTCTCGCAAGCTGAATGAGGTCTACAACCGGAAAAGTTCTTATCTCTTAAGCAAGGAAGTATGACGGTTAAGGAATACGTCAACCAGTTCAACCAACTGGCTAGGTTCGGACTAGATTTAGTCAACACCCAGCATAAAAAGGCTCTTCGCTTTGTTAAAGGATTGAACGAGCCACTGCACAGCCTAGCCATGACCCATGTACCCATGGGAGCGACTTACGATAGATTGGTGGATATGGCACTACTGCACGAGGAAGACAACGACAAGAAAGAGGCAAAGAAGGAAGCACCACAGAACAAGAAAGCATGGCCCAAAAAGGAAACACAAAAGAAGGGTGAAAAGTATGAAGATAAGAAGGAGAAAAAGTGCTTTACTTGTGGAAGCTCGACTCATCTGAACAAGGATTGCAGAAAAAGAAAGGGCACTTGCTTCAACTGTGGTGAGATGGGACACTTCACTAGCGACTGTCCGAAGAAACGAGAGCAAGGACAGAGGGCAGGACCAACTTCTGGAAGGCAAACGAACACTCTCGAGGCTAGTGGATAGGATAGAAATAGGAAAATTTTCTGTAGGAGGTTTAATTTCTTTATTTGATTTTTGAGTTAAAACTCTTTTCTGATTCTGGCATTTCGATTCTGTAATCGATACTCTGCACTTGAATACTAGTACTGTTTCTGATTCCGCTATAGACTCAGACCCATAAGGGTTATGACTCATCTAAGCGTGGTAATTTGGGTATCTGTGTTGAGCGTTAAGTTGACTATGACGCATACATTCTGGGTTTTTATCATGCTTAGTTTCCTAAGAATCATTTAGTAATCTGATCTGTACCGGTAATCTGTAAATATCTGAATATTTCTGATAAGGTGGAGATTTCCAGTTTTGACATTGACTAAAGAGGGTAATCCTCTGGGTGTCAATCTGATGTTGATTTCGGTCTTCGGGGTTGATACTTAGGGAAATTTGTCTCTCAACCAAGGTTTAATGGAAACCAAGTTTTTGTTTATCTGCACTCGCTCCCATCACTCGACTATATCCTATCAATCGAGTCTTCGACCTATAGATAGGAATCCTATGGATGTAAACATGTGTTTGAGACATGTTATGTTTGATGGTTGCAAGTGGATGTAAGTGGTTGCTAGTGGTTGCTCGTGGATGCATATACACACACTAGGCACTAGATCGGCTCGAAAACACTCTAATACTGCATATGGATGTGTGAGCATTTCAATTTCTGTGGATGCAAAATGATTGACTCATCACATGGATGTTGCATATGAATGAATGGTTGTCACTCATATAAGAATGATATGGATCAAATAGGAAAATTGCATACATGTTGGACTCATGGCACTGACATAATTCGCATTAAGGAGGCCAACTGAATCAGTGGACCGCCTGATCTTTGCATTAGATAAGGAACATATACACACACTTTTGCATATGTTCATAGGACATTAGAAGTTTTCTAAGGACAATGGATGCTTGTGGATGATGGTTGAGTAGATGGATGACTGGATGGTAGGACATATTCTTCTTAACTTGAAGATTTCGGGGACGAAATCCTTTAAGGAGGGGAGAATGTAACACCCCGTATTTTCTGTAAATGTATAAGTAACTAATCAGAGAATAATTAATTTTTAAAATAAGAATCAAGGGAAACGGGTTGCACCATTACGTTCGTCTTAGAATTCTACATGAAATCGAATCTGAGTTTTCGAAAATCGGAGTTCGTATGACCAAGTTATGACCCTCAGAAGTTTCAGGAATTTAAATAAAATAAAACAGCTCAAAAATAAAGCCAAAAATTCGAAATTCAAACCCAGAGAAGGCTGGCAGGAAAATTCCCGCCCATATACCCAGGTCGACTGGGGAGTCGACCCCCCAACCAGGTCGACTGGGGAGTCGACCTGGGGGTCGACCTGCTCCTGAAACCCAGTTTTTGAACCTGGTTCATTCTGATGTATCCAGTCTCGTTTTCTGTCTAGATTCGTCCGCCTAATCCTATATAAACAGCCCCCTAGCCTCATTTTCTCTACACAATTTCATTATGTCTATACTCTGCCTCTGTTCTAATTAAAAATAAAAATGGCATCGCTACTCTGCTAGAATCAAAACTTGGACTGATGCATCTTCTTCCAACCTGAATAGAATTAAAAGCTAAATCAAATCTCAAATCAAAGTTTAGAGCTACAACAACAATTAAAGAGGAATAATTCAGCATTTCTTCATCAACAACAGTTTATTATCCTTTCTTAAAACCACGAAAGGCAAGTACAGTTATTTTCCGCTATAAACTGTAACTATAATTGCGACATGATTGTAAATCTGAATTTGAGGTTGTGTACATTCTGTTCTGATATATTTTGTTCTGTATCTCTTTCTTCTTTCTGTTCTATAGCCAGGCTACCACGAGCCTGCGCCACATCTCATAAGAGATTCGCACGAACGTTAAATTTTGGGACAAATAATAATGTATTATTGGACATGAAACTGTTGCCTATGAGACTATTGCCTATGACTGTGATTCATTGACTATGAGACTATTGCCTATGACTATGACTCATTGACCATGAGACTATTTCCTATGGCTATGATTCATTGACTATGAGACTATTGCCTATGACTATGATTCATGACTATGATTCATGACTATGATTCATGTCTATGAGACTATTGCCTATGACATTGAATAAGAAACTATTGTGATTAGTCGCCCATGACTATTGTGGTTAGTTGCCTATAACTATTGTAGTTAGTTTCTTATGCCTATTCCCTTAATGATGTTAGATCTCATATTTAGTATGTTACTTTGCTAGTTTATTCTCATTCACTGTTATGTACATCGAGCCTATAGGGCCATTTCATGAGTATTTAGAGAACTTGTGGAAACATGTTATACGGGGATTGGGCGTAGCTTAATTAAGTAAATCTGGCATAGCAAATATGTTGGCATAATCTGAGTTGGCTATAATAGAGAATGATTTACGTGTGTATTAGCCTTGGACATAAATGGTGAACTAGAATATTAAATCTAGTTTTGACATGAACTATAAATGGGAATATTAAGGCTAAAATTTGGAGCATATATTGTATCATGAGGTATGACCTTGATTTAGGCATGTAAGTTTAGGCTAAATTTATGATTAGGCAAGATATGTAAATAGAGTTTTAGATATATATAATCTGCTAAATCTGTTATCTGCTAAATCTGTTAAATTGCCTAATCCGTTATCTACAAAAACTATTTGATTGCCTAAACTGCTAATTCTGTTATCTACTAAATTTGTTGAATCGCTTAAACTGCTAAATCTGCTACCTGTTGAATTGTCTGATCTGTTGAAACTAGATAATGGTAATCTGGGTATGGAAATCCGTAGGCTCGACCTAAGATTTAGTAGAACATGGAAATTTGATTAATCTGTTATATCCTAGGAAGAAGTTTAATCTGTTAAATAAACAGAATTAGTCTGATATCTGAAAAATCTGTATTGTAATGAATTGGCTATGACACGATGTTAGACTCTGTTTGCGGTAGAAGCCTGCCTGTAACAAACCGGCTTAACCACCGACCGCAAACTGTCAGACTAATGTGAGAGGTCGTAGGCATAACTAAAATATGCTTAGACACGAGGTTAGGTCTGGCTTGTGGCAGAAGTCTGCCCGGAACCGCCCGGCATATCCAGCGGCCACAAGCTACCAACCTAATGTGAGAGGTATGTGCATTAATATTTAATTAATGCAAATCTGGGATAAATATGATGACTAAAACGTGTTGGGTGGATAGGGTTAAACCAATTGGACTAATGAATTTAACAAACCCGTTTCGTGAATCTGTAGGCCCAATTACAAAGTTAGACAAATCTGTAAATCTGTTAAATCTGTATATCTGATCCGTTAGTCCGAAAACTTGTCTGATCTGTGAACTAGTTGATCTGAACTCTGTATGGCTGAACTTGTAAACAAGTTAATCTGAAATTTGAGTCTGGGGACACAAGGTTAGGAGGGAAATTACTTGTGTCATCTGTTGTTTGGAACCCATATTAGTCAGTAACCCTTTCTGGTACCAAAACTTTGACCCAACAGTAGGTTCCGAGCACACTTACTGAACTAATTATAAGCGGTTCATTCTGATAATGGCGAGGGGTGTTGATGGTGCGTTCCAACCGGGTCATGTGCGTGAATGGATGCCGGTCTGTCTCTGAGGATGTAAGACGTCGTGACATCTGTAAATAGGTCTGTGCCAATTGGTTGTCACTTTAGGGAGTGATACACCCTACTGTGGGGCCGACACAGGGTATTTATGTATTAGGGAGCCAATCGCTTGGGGTAGGGTTTTAGGGTACACTTAGTTCTGTCTGTTTCTGTTGGTACCGTATGTTTCTGTTGGGTGGCAACACCTGTCTGTTTCTGCGTGGTACCGTCTGTTCCGGTGGTAAAGGCCCATTTACTAGTGTACACCTAATTTTACATTCTGTTTCCGTAGAGATTAATCTGTTTCCGTTTCTGCCTGTTTCTGTTCGGGTGGTAAAGGCCCATTATTAGCATTCTGTTTATGTGTGTTTCTTTTGGGGTGGTAAAGGCCCATCACTAGCATTCTCTTCTACGGAAATTACTCTTTTCCCGTTTCTGTTTCAGTTTAGACATTAGGGTGACACCTAATCCTGTTACACTAGTATTAGTGCAGAGAAATGAAAAGTAATATTATTCTGTTTCTTCTGTTTAACCTAAGTACATCTGCTGCTCCTGTTACTGTTATCTCTTATCCATCTTATTTTCATGTCATAATGATTATTATCTGTTCATATGCTGAAAGTCACTTGACTTGCCAGACTTTATGTCTGACCTTGCTTGTTTTCACCCCTTTTTCTTCCGTTCCCCCCCCCCCCCCACAAGGTTTTCCAAGGAGGGAATACTTTAGCTTGATCAGGATTTCTTCTGTTTGAAGTACTTAGAGTGCTTAAAGTATGGCTTGACTCCTTATGGCAGCTTCTGTGGGGATTATGATTTTACAGTTTTATACTCTGATGATTTTCTGAACAAGACCGATATTTATGTACTTGAGTTTTTGGTAAAGATGTAACCAAACTGATTTCTGTTTTCCGCTGTAATAAAGTTATAATTTCTCTAGTATTGTTTATCTATCTTGTAAATTTCTGTTCTGTCTACTAAAACGCTCCACCAAAGTTAAGGCATTCCCTTTGTGAGTGACCTTGATGGAGGTGGGGTGTTACAGTTTGGTCTTTACAACTATGTGAGAAAGTACTATGATGATGGGTTGACCGCGACTAGATGGAGCAACGACATAATTGAAGAAAGAACGTCTTGATAGAAAGACAATATCGAGAACAGGCTTATGGTTTTCTAAGAAAAAAAGGAATACATAATAAATTGGGTAATATGAAATAAAATATGGATAATATGACATCTAAACTAAATTTGGAAAAATGAAGAGTAAGTGATTATAGTTCCATGGTAGTGTGTGTATATAGCACGACTCCGTTTTAATGAAAATACGTTAGTAGATTCTAAGTAAGATAACATATGAATGCATAGCTGTTGCAATTTTTTTAACAGTGTAATCATTACATATTGGAAACAATATTTTCGATAGAATCGTGCACAAGTTTTTTTTTTTTTTTTTTGAAGATGTTTCGGCATTCTACTCGAAGGTGCAAGCAGTTCTGAAAAAATAAACGCAACCGCTTCTAGGGGAAAACAACCTCCCTAATCTTATGACCCACTAATTTGAACCATTAAAATCGACAATTAACCACGCATATCAGACTTGAATAGTTCAAAACAATACATTGTTACTTTTATTTGAGGTAAATATAAATCAGAACACAAAATCACAAACAGAAGCAGAGTACTTGCAGCGGAAATAAAACAAAGGCATAACAGTGCAGAAGTCACAACCCAAAATACATCATGCACATATGTACACAAAAAGAGTCATATCTCATACAGACAATATGGTCCATAGATAACTGATTATATGCACACATTTTTATAATATAAACATATATATATATATATATATATATATAACAAAAAGGAGAATCCATCCGATCCCCAATGGCTCACAAAAAAGGATCTATAGAAATGGCTATAGAATCTGCGCACATACAAAATTAACAAAACAGTACAACTAGCAAGGTAGATGAGACATAACTAAAGAAGAAAACACTGAAGAAGCTAATGACCAACAGAACCAACACTGTAGCATAAACGAATGCCTACTGCCAAAACGAGTAAGCTACCTAATCTGTTCAACCCAAAAGACACGTGTGAGGAAGCCGAAAGGGATAAATAATTCTATCAAGTCAGATGATGAGCGCTTGCCAAATCGTCTATATGCTCCTAATCCAATCCAGCTGTTCCAAGTATCAACAGACCCAAAGACTGGCAATCCTGTAAAAAAAACTATAAACCGGGCCAGGCAGTACTATCAAACAACATCAGCACTTTAAGGGGGGATAGGGATGTGTGAGGATAGGTCAGAAAGACGCAACCTACTGACGTAAAGGTAAAGACTAAACTAATCCCTGTCCGGTGGTTAGTTAATACCGATGCAATATCGAAGGTGCTAGCTAACCTCCTCGACTGAGAACCAATAGAACCTCGAAACGGCCTTCCAAGAAACGCAAGGAACACATCATTCCTTACCCATCATATGATGGAAGAAGGGTCCATAGGAAATTCCTCAATAATTTCCTTATTTTTAGAGCTGCAGATATGCCAGCAAATAAGACAGGGGATTATCCTAAAGAGGATAGAGCGAACAAATTTACCTGATATTCCGACCCACTGGTATCTCATTAAATTAGCCAGAGAAGACGCATTACCACGAAGACCAACCAAGTTTCTAAAGTAATCCCAAACAGGTTTGGCTGAAGAACTGTAGAAAAACAAGTGAGCTATGGATATTGTATCAGCAAATCCACAGCACCTGCAGTAGGACGTAAGATAGATGACAATCCTTTGGAGGTTCTCCATCGATAACCCATTATGTAGGGTCTGCCACATGAACAGGGAAACCTTTAGGGGAATATGACATCCTAGATAAAGGAAAAGAGAGGGAGTCGCAGAGTTTGCAATCTCACGGAACTCTACGCCGTGCTAATAGAAAAAGGAATGTCGTCCCATCCGGTTCCACTGCCATACGAGTCCTAAAAGATTTTCACAAATTGCATCCGTTTCCATGTCACACTAGCGTATGACGGGACAATGGAAAAATTCGCGGCCTCGAGCCTACGATACTTGGCGTGAAGGAATGTCGACCATAAAGAGTCGTTCGCATCAAACTGAGCCCACAACTTGCAAGCAAAGGCAGTACAAGTATCCTTTGGATTTATGAGGCCTAAGCCCTCCTCACTTTTGGGAAGATAAATGATGTCCCAAGAAATCCAATGGTGTCGATTAGCATTGTCCTTTTAACCATATAAAAAGGACAAAGAAAATGACCTATTAGTACGAATGAAAGAGGAGGTAGGAGTCAAAGCAGCAAATACGTGCGATCCTATAGAGTCCAACACCGACTTTTTGAGAACCAGTCTTCCTGCCTGAGAGAGCAGTGTCGCATTCCACCGGATGATCTTACCCCTGGCTTTATCTATCAAGGGATCAAAAATGGCATTGAGCTTCCGACCTCTGTATAGCACAATACCAAGGTACGATAAGGGAAGGGTTGCAGCCATAAAACCAATTAAGGTTTAAATCCAAGCAGATCTAACCTTAGACAAGTCTCTTGTTGGCATGAAGCAACTTTTAGCAGAGTTAACGAGTTTCCCCGAGTACCTCTCGTACTTTTGAATGAAATAGACTAGACGACGGACTGAGCGATAACTACCATTCGTGAAAATGATAATGTCGTCAGCGAAGGATAGAGAGAAGATGAGAGGGAAGCCCGAAGGAATGGCAAAGCGATGAATCTGATTAGCAATCGTAAGTGAGTGAATGCCACACACAAGAGTCTCAACAATGATAATGAAAAGAGAGAGGGACGGAGGGTCGCCCTGACGAAGACTCTTCTGGCCCAAAAGTTCCCGTTGGTTGATCCATTGATGAGAACGGAAAACCAAAAATTGGAATGAGTCGCCAAACAATATCAATAAGAAGTTCTGGAAACCCGAAAGCCCTAAAAACATTGATGAGGGAAAATTAGGACACGTGATCGTAAGCTTTGACTATGTCCAGCTTGACGACTACATTAGAACCCCTGACTTTCCTATCAATCTGAGACACCTCAAACGCCCTTTTACAAACCCAGCTTGAGAAGAGGAAATAATACGCTGTAGAAACGGAGCCAGCTTAGTGGCTAGGACCTTAGAAATCGCCTTGTTGGAAAAGTTACACAAACTAATCAGCTGAAAATACACACACGAGCGAGGATTTTCGCACTTAGGGATAAGGATCAAGTTGGTGGAAGCCCAGCCCTGAGGCGATCCCCACCGAAGAAGAAAAATTGATCGTATACACACATATATACATAACTGAAGCTGAATAACGGAAACTAAAAGATAGCTGATAAGTGATAGAGATCCAAAAAATGAAATACCAAGCTTCCTAAAGAGTGTCACAAACTGTTACCATACTCAGGCTGACAGACTTTTTTCTAAGCTGCTTCGTACCTCTATCGACAATACGAAGAGCTCTCCTCTCAACTGTCAGATTAGGCTTGATATCCAAATCATCTAATGCATCAGGTAGAACATAAGCTAAAGGATCATGCAAATACTTACTGAGGTAGGATATGTGAAATACTTTTTCAACCTTGCAAGTTTATCTAGGAGCTCTAAACGGTTTGCCAAGGGACCAATTTTCTTGGATATACAAAATGGACCAACGAATCTCGGAGCCAGCTTTCTTTTCCTTTCAAACCGAATCACATTCTTTAGTGATGATATCTTTAAAAAGACCTGATCACCAACCGAGAATTCTAAATTCCTTCATCTCCTATCTTCGTATTTTTATGACGGTCCTGTGCAATCCTCATTCTATTTCTAATATAAGTGACTTTCTGTGATGCTTCTAAAATCATATCTGGACCAAGAAGTAAACGACCTCCATTCGAAGCTTTATATGGGCGATTATGTAGATATCAACTTATTTGCACCGAAAAAGTTGACGCTGATTTGCACTCTGAGATATTGCTAAAGGTGTAGCTTTATTGAAGGAAGAAGAAAAAGAAAAATGTTTGTTGTGTTTTTTAAGAAGAAAGTGTTATTCTTGTCATTTCTCTTTTGATTATCTATCATCTAAATAGGTAGAATGGAAATTGTATACATTACTAAACTGATGGAATGTTAATGGATTTTAATTTATTCTCATTTAAAACGATATCGTAGTACCATTATTTTTGTAATGGCTTAATAATGATGTCTCATAAATATGTTGTCGTTGTGCAAGTATAACGGCTCAATTATAATAATGACTCATTAATATATTACGGTTGTAAACTTGCAACGACTTAATCATAATAATGTACGATATATATATATATATTGTCGTTGTAAATTCTAAATGGCTCAATTATAATAATGGTTCATAAATAGATGTTACAGCTGAAAACTTGAAACGGCTCAATTATAATAATGGTACATAAACGAAATACCATTAACCTATTTTTATTCAATATTTTTAAGTAAACTCACTTCATAAAAAAACATTCCCAACAATCCTACACTCAAATAAAATATCTTTTTAGCAGTTACTGAAAACATAAGAATGTGCACAAACGTGTTTTTCAATTTGGACCTTTGTGTTAGTCGCTAATGTGATGACCACCCTGTACCTCCTGCACCGAATGAAGAAAAATGTTCCTATACGACGTTCCAAATCGATACGGGATGATCATCCGGGTAGAATAACTCAAAATGAACCTGTCGTATAGCTCACAGCGCATGGATAATATATAATAATACAAAAAACAACATGATATAGTAATGAGGCACAACTGAACAAAGAATCAAATTTCTATAAAACCATAGAATCTTGAGTATAATACGTCTCAGTACATGAATCTCTGAGTACAATATGCCTTACTACATCCCTCAGAGTCTCAATAACCATTAACATACAGCGGAAATAGAAAAGAAATAGCTAAATGGTAGGTAGTAATAATACACCAGCCTCTTGCTCGCCACTGCACAGCAATACCAGAACCAAACCTGCTACCTGCAACTCAGTCTACCCACCATCAAATGAGTGAACATCCCAAGGTAATAAGAGGGAAACATAAAACCTTGAGCCAGACAACAGTCTTAGTGAGCAATAAAATAGCTAACAATAGTTACACAGGATAATATGAGTATACGTGGATCAACCAACTGATCAGTCCAGCAACCAAGATGCTAACACATGAAGAACCATCCATCACATGTCATTATAAAATAGGAAAGGAACCACCCCAATCCCGCTTTTCTTCGACAACCTACAGTGATAGTCTACCCAGAGAAAACAGAGAAGAAAACACACAATCAACCACAACATCCATAACATCCGATACCCTAGTTATCACCGTCTACAGCCTTGAATCCATGATTATCAAATTTTCTTTTCAACGATCAAAAGGGCTAATGGAGAACCCCGCTACCATACGTCATCGTAACATGTATGTTTATCTGTTCTATTCTCGATAACTAGGCCCATTATGATTGCCCAGGGTATATGGTCTCTCGAATCTGATCCTAATGGGCGACCCCACAATACCCCTACTTTGAGTGTATTAGAATACTTCGAGAACCAACTATTTGTTGGCACATCATATCTGTCAATATTTTCACTTCAACGACTCAATCCATTTCTTGAACCATTCCATTATCACCCATGATTGACTCACATTCTGTCAATCCATCAATATACCGGATCGTACATAGAATCATGACTAGTGTCACATCAATTTGGCTTTGACCACTCGACTACGAGTTCACAATCGGAGCGCGATCCATCTTTAAGTTCCACATCAATCATCTAAAGTCCGCATTTCAATCCAAACTTCACCAACAACCTTAGGAAGTCATCATTATCATGCTCCCGAAAATCCAGGCCTACCCGACCTTCCCTTATGGGTCGGTGTTGACCCATCCACTTAGCCACTTTTGGCTAAGTGGTTTTGCTTTCTTCTTCCTTGCCTCGATAACATCCCACCGACCCATTCTCCAATCGCTTCGGTGTTCATGTTGAAGCTTCTGCCTGTCGATTCATATCTCATGAAATCAACCTTTGACCCATCACAAATCAACTCCGAACGATCTGAAAATTTTCACATGGCCTCTTCTCATCACCTCCACGCAACGCCTCAAAGAATCTTTACCACACGAGCCACTTACATGGGTCGGTTCTGACACATGCCTTAGTGCATTTGTGCACCAAAATTTGCATGCTCCATTCCCTTGTCTTCCAGAGCACCTCCGCCAAGTTTCGTCTGAATTTGATCATCTGAACCTCCTACTACTACAAAAGTGGGCATATTCGACACTAGTTTGTGTGCGTTGCATGAAAAGTGTGGCGAAAGCTATGCTTCCTTTGATCTTCTGCAACAATATTCATATGTTGCTGCATTTGACGTGAATGCACTGTTGCGGTGGGAATTGTTGTGTTTTGACTTGCAACACCAGTTCAAAGCGTAGCTTTACATAAATACAATCCAAGTCAGCGATCCGTGTTATCAAGTTAAACAAATATATAACCGTAGATGATGATTCAATCCAACAGTTCAATCCTTGCTTCCCTTGTGTGAAATTTTGGTGCAATCTTTTCCCCCTTCACAAAATACTTCGCTTTTTTCTCCTGCAACCCTAACTTTTTCATCATTCGGTCCTAATCCCTGTACTAATTTCCATTTTCAAACTCAAATCCAATTTCAAAGTTCTCGTTGTTGAATTTCAGGTTGAACCCTATTGTCCTCTGAATTTGAATCTTCCTTTTAATCAAAGTTGTCATGTGCAACTTGAGCATCGTCTGATTGTCGGGTAATTTCTTATTTGATTTGATATTAACTGAATGTAAGATCGAAAGTCATTTTTTTCAAGTGAATAAGTTCATTTTTTAGAGCTAAATCTGAATTGAAAATCATTATTCTATTTTTTCCATTCCAACCTCCTCGATTGCAAGAGATTAGGTCAAAGAAATCGTCTTTCTTATATAATGGCTTGTTTCCAGTGTTAAAGGATCTCGTAAAGAACCAATACTGGCTTCAACGTTAAAATTTGAGGGATTTTCTGATCTGTAGTCTTGGTTCGTTTTTCCAAGAGATCCCCAAACTTCATCTTTGTTAAATTTTTCATTCACATGGCACTTCAAATAGTGAATATAGGAATTAGTAGGTGAATAAGGAAGTGCTGTGTTATAGGAATTATGAACGCCAAATTTGTTATTATGTAAAACAAAATTATGTTTATAAACACTACGAAGTGATGTCTGACTATAAGCTTTGTAGTGTGAGTTTGAGATATACAAGTTCTTTGGTAATACCTTGTACCTTGTATTCCTTCATAACATGATGCAGTTTAAAATCAAACTAAAATATTCATATTTTCTATTTAGATGTTCTTTGGTAGTACCTTGTATTGATAATTTTGAACCATAAAATTCTTATGGTATTGAATGTTAATCCAGCAATTTTATTTTATGCAGCAAGTTTAATTGGTATTTGTTTTGAATTTTAAGCTTAGCTACAGATTCTTGAATTTCTTTACAACATAAAAATTAATCAATTCCGTATTAAATGCCAGAAATTGTCATGAGTGCAAATATTAAATGCTAGAAATTGTCGCCGGTGTTCTTCAGTTCTATGAATGACTTTATGGAAATCAACTGAGTTTCATATTAAGCATTTAACTCTTTTTCATAATTACATAGCTCTGCCAGATTTCCACCCTGATAATTCATTTTATTTTGCTATATGGGGACAAAAAACAATTGCTTTGCTATATGGAAGATTATTAGCTGAAATTCCTATAAAGAGGTATATTTTCATGCATTTAAATGTGTATGCTACATGAAGTGTATTTTGTTATATTTGATATGAATCTGATCTTGTTTTGATTAGGTAAATACATATTGAATTAAGGTGCATAGAAAAGCACTAATCTCAGAAAATGGCCTGTAGCTCCCAAAGGAAGACATGTCATCGACATTGGTTAAATTTGTTTTGAGAAAACTTTGCCTTGTGAGTGAAGGAATATAGCTTAAACAAACAATATTAACTAGTGTGATTGTGGTTTGGTTGCAAGAGGAATGCTTCAGAACAGAGGTGTCATATAACCTTCAATGTATGCACGAGGGGTTGAACATGTTGCATTTGCATGGAAACTAGTGCAGTAACTTTATATAACATGGTCTCTTAGTTCATCGGTCATGATGCATTATATGAATATATGATTGTGCCTCAGGTGCGTTCCATGCTCTGGAAGCTGATGCTGAAAGTTTTAAAGTGAGACAAAACAGACAGGTAACCTCCGTTTCAAAAAGGACTGGATGCTTCCTAATTCCTATGCTTTTAATGGATATCGAATTCGAAAAGTAAAGCTTTGTAGATATAGAGCCTTGTTTCCACAGTTCCATTTCTTATTACAGAAAACAAGGCCTCTTTAGCACTTTTCTCTATCTTGCTGTCAAATTCGATGACACCTAGTTAAGACCAATATTAAGATAAAAATGCTTATCATATTCATACGTCTTTTGGATATTTCAATAGTAAAAAACACTTATACTGGCATTCACCAAGGACCTGCAGATAAGAGTATAATTTCCTTGTTTAAATATGGATGAACAGATAACAAAAACAACATGGGTTAGCAAATTAAACTACAAAAAAGGATGTATAGGTCAAGACTTAACATATAAATAAATGAACATGTAGTCTAGTACTAGTATTGGCAGTTAGTTAGTATTCTTAGTTTCAGTTTTCTTTTCCAAATATTTTCTTATTTGCAATTAGATTAGCCGGTGACATCATTTGTAAATAAACTGCTTAGTTTGCTTTAACTTTTGTGACATACTTCTAGCAATAATAGGATTTTTATTATCTTGAGTATCAGGATAAGTTGAAGTCCAGAACCAAGTTACTCACACTGTAGAAACTGCGTGTATCGACAAAAATAAGAGTATTGCTTGTTGGATGTTCAATATTCATTACACCTGAATGTTTAACTACGAATATACAAGCATTTGCATGCTAGGGACATAGCTAGCTGAAAAAGTGGATATTAGCTTCGACACTCGTAGTTTGCAGAAATTTGCTGCTTAGTATCAGCTAGGTTAGAATGTTGTTTTCTTAAACTTTTATTCAGAAGTTATATTTGTTCTAGTAAGATAGACGATCTTTCTATAAGCTAACTTGGGTTAACTGGGATTAGGCTAACAAAAGTATTTTTTTTCCTCTATTTTTCTTTGCATATAAATCAAAGTATATTTTCACTAAAATAAACATATAGTTGTCAATTGATTTTTCAGGCACTTCAATTTCTTGAGTATCTAGTTGCACATGGATCTGAACGTGTAACCGATGATATCTTGGAGCATGGTTACCAGATAGCAGATACCGGCAAGGGAAAAAGAAGTCGCAGACAAGCATGTAGCTCTTATGTTCTTGTTGTATTCAGCCGAAATTGTGTTATTGAGGTATTAGTTGTATCTGATTTGATGTTATTTGTTAATAAGATACTTTTATGTGCAAATTTGGTACAGCGGAATTTTTGATTAAAGCGTTGTATTTGCTTTCTTCTTATGTAGCATTTGCCTTCTTTACTATTGCATTTGATTTTTTTCTAATGATGCACTTCAAGATAATGGTGTTGCATTACATTATGCAGTGGTGTTGCATTTGAAAAAATATTATTAATTCAACTATGGTACGACATGTGGGTCCCACAGCTGATGTGGCGTGTGACACGTGGACAAATGATGTGGCATCTGACACATATGCAGCTGACGTGGAAAGTTGATGTGGCGTGTGACACGCGGGCAGCTTATGTGGAAAGCTGACGTGGCCTCACTTTCATGACCTAGAAGCTAATGCTTAAGGCAACGATGAATATTATTCTGTTACGTGCAAATAGTGTTGCATTACAGTTATAATGCAACACTTTCTTTCTATGGCCGTAGATGGGCAAAAGTGTTACCGTAGAGGGCTAATGCAACGGTCGCGAATGCCACACCCCTCTGGTGTTGTCTATTTGAAAATATGGCCTACATCAATGCTTTTTTGATCTATGGCCACAAAAAATTAGCGTCGAATATGCCCACTTTTGTAGTAGTGTCCGATTTGCTCTGTTCTTCAATCCTAAGATCTATTGCAACCAATTCTAACAAACAAATCAAACAATGCAATCAATTCAACTAACACAGGCCTCAAATCAAACAACATTGAATATGCAAACATGGACAATCCACAAATATAGCATAAACATATGACAAATATAAGATCTAGCATGATTTGGATCTAAACGTATGTATAAACATGATTAATCTATCAATTATCCAGTTAATATGATAAAATTAGGTTTTACTAGGGTTTCTAGATATGAATTAAACATATATGATCAGATCTAAGGTGATTTTAACATGAAATATATGGATATGATCATAATTTACTCATACAATCTGTAGTTTCCGTGTGTGAGAGATCGATCACTCACCTAATCCTCATTTGATGTAGATTCAATGAGATTAGATCTGGATAGCGCTGAAACCCCTTGAATTCGATACAATTTGATGTAATCTAACCTTCCTTGATGTTGATCTGTCTTCTAGATGCAATCTACTATGAATTTAATTGAAGAGAATGGTGAAATAGGGTATTAGACTTAACGTGAGAATCACAAACACCCAACCTAAAACTTAAAATGATGAGAGTAACCCTAGTATTCTCCCCAAGTCCCCCTATTTATGTCTTCTGGTCATAGGTCTAATGGGTTTGGTTAATCAACTCACTAGCTGTTAACCAGTATGCTTAACAGAAGTTGAAACTTAAAACAACGATTCCTCCCAAATCACTGGACCAAATCCTACACATGACCACTTTATGGAATCGTTAACAATCATCCTAATACAATGGATTCGACCTCAGTATCTGATTAGATTCCTATCAAGAGTTATGGACCAAACAGTAAATTCAAGGGCAAAATGGTCATAGTTGAATTCAGTGAAAATCATGGACGTGTCTCACACCCGCGTGAACGACATACTAAAATTTGAGAATGATCTGACAACTAGGGAATAAAATATAATTATTTTACGATTGGTCGATACATAAAATACAGGTCGTTACATCCCCCTCTTAGGGATTTCGCCCCCGAAATTCCAAGCAAACACGAGCAGACACAACATCCTACATGCCTACCATCCACAAGTAACCATTCTATCACCCAATCTAGCATTCAAAAATCCATGCAATCAAATTCCTACCATAGCATGTGAAATTCTAGTAGCACAAGACACAATGACATAAGTAAGATACGATATATGAGACATACCATTCAAAGAGTTTGGGATGGGTCAACCTCAAACTCTCTTCCGCCTCCCATGTGCAATCGTCATCGTTCTTGCTCCATTGTACCTTGACTAGATTAAAAATCTTCCTTCTAAGTTGTTTCATGTCATTCCCCACGATGCAAAGAGGCTTACGAGGCTTAGAAACTTCAGGTTCAACCTCTAAATTATCAAACCGATCAGGAGGTACCGCAACATTCGGGTCGTGCACAAACTTCCGTAGGAACGACAAATGAAACACATTATGCACGTTCCCCATCTTATTAGGTAAATCCAATCTGTAAGCGAGATTTTCAGTATGCTCGATAATCGAAAACGGCCCAACAAACCTTAGAACTAACTTCCCTTTTCTTCCAAAACGAACGATATTCTGTAGTGCGAAATCTTAAAAAATACCAAATCTTCGACTAAGAATTCCAAAACCTTTCATCGCTTATCAGCATAACTCTTCTGACGATCTTAGACTGCTTTCATTGGTTGCCGAATGACTTCAATATTAACTGTAGTCTCTCTTGTCATCTCTGGCCCGAGTACCATTCTCTCGCCAGTTTTTGACCAATAAGATGGAGAATTACACAGCCTATCGTACAATGCCTCATACGGTGCCATCCGAATTTTCGACTGGTAACTATTATTGTAAGCAAACTCGACTAAATGCAGATGGTGTTACCGCGATTCTCCAATACTCAATTAACCCTTTAAGTCTAACCATCTGTCTGGGATGATAAGCCATACTCATACATAGCTCGGTTCTTAACGTCTCTTGCAAGATTTTCCATAATCCACTAGTAAATAATGGATCTCGATCGCTAACAATACTCCTTGGAATCCCACTGAATCGGAATATCCACTTAAGATATAATTTAGTCAACTTTGATGTAGTCCTAGTTGATCTGACAGAAATAAACCTTGCGCTTTTAGTTAAACGGTCCAAGACAATCCAAGTACTATCGTTTTTTGCCCTTGTCCTAGGTAATCCATCAATAAAATCCATCAACAATTGCTCCCATTTCCACGTAGGAACTTCCAATGGATGTAAAAGTCCACTCGGCTTCTTCTGCTCGGCTTTAATCAACTAACAGTTCATACATTTCGAGATAAATTTCCCGACATCCTGTTTTATGCTTTCCCAGTAGTAAACTCATTTCATATCTCGATACATCTTATTACCACCAGGATGAATCTTCAATCTAGAGTGATGACACTCCCTTAAAACTTCATTTCTCAATCGATCTATGTCAGGAATTACCAATTTACCATTCTTACGAAGCCAATCATATCGACCAACTTCGAAATCCTTGATCTCATCTGGTTCTACTCTCATCTCTAACCTTCGAATGATTTCTGTAATCCTATTGTCTCGTCTTTGGCTTTCGCCAACCCTTTCGATGAGAGCCAGCCTAATCGATAAGCTTGTTAAAATCTCGGGTTCTAATTCACAATGAAGTCTAAAATCAAATCCAGATAAATACTCGAGATGTTTTCATCCTGAAAACATTGATCCCAAACTCGTGTGTCTTCTTCATAATGCATCAGCCACTACATTAATTTTTCCCGGAGTGTAGGCTATACCAAAGCCATACGGCGCCAAAAACACTAACCATTATTACTGTCGAAGATTTAAATCCTTCTGGAAGAAAAGATACTCAATGACTTATGATCCGTAAACAACTCAAATCTAACTCCTAATAAATAATGTCTCCAAAACTTCAGAGCAAATACTATCGCCGCTTACTCTAAATTATGAGCCAAGTAATTCCTTTCATGCGGCTTATTTGTCAACTTGCATAAGCCACAACCCTCTCCTTTTGCATTACCAGTGCTCCAAGTCTGGTGCCACATGCGTCGGTATATATTACCATCTCTTCATTCCCATTTGGAATAGTCAACACAAGAGCAATCATCAATCTCTCTTTCAAAATTCCAAAAGCTTTCTTACACTCTGCATCTCATGCGAAGACTTGATTTTTCTTTGTTAATCCAGTTAATGATGCAGCTATCTTAGAGAAATCTTTGATAAATCGTCGACAATATCCAGCTAAACAAAGGAAACTCCTAAGATCTATTGCATTCTTGGGTCGATCCCAATCTTAGATTGCTGCTAGCTTAGCTGGATCCACTGCTATTCCTCATTTGATACGACATGACCTAAGAACCTTACTTCTTCCTTCCAGAAGTGACATTTTGAAAACTTAGCTCTCAGCTGGTGTTTCCGCAAGATTTCCAAAACAATTCTTAAGTGCGTCTTATATTCTTTCTCATCCCTTGAGTATACCAATATGTCGTCTACAAACACAAGTACGAACTTGTTTAATTGATCTCTGAAAACTCGATTCATAAGATCCACAAAATATGGTGGTGCATTAGTTAATCCAAACGGTAACACCAACTACTCATAAAATCCGGACGGTGTCCTAAAAGCAGTCTTTGGCACTCTATCCTTAGCCACTCTCAGTTAGTGAAATACCATCACCAAATCCATTTAGAAAAACACCTTGGCTTCGTGAATCTTATCAAACAATTCATCTATTCTCGGTAATGAATACTTGTTTTTCTTAGTCACCTTATTCATCTCACGATAATCCACACAAAATTGCAATGATCCATCAGCCTTGGTCGCAAACACAACTGGTGCACCCCATTCGAATACACTTCTCCAAATGAAACCCTTACTCGAAAGATCGTTAACTTGCACCTCTAACTCTTATAGTTCCTTAGGCACCATCCGCCTAAGAGGCATAGCAATAGGTCTGGCTCCATCTACTAAATAAATCTAACACTTAATCTCTCGCTACGGCGGCAACCCACTAACTTCATCAAAAAATCTTAAAACTCTCGTATGATTGACAATGGTAAAAAATCATCCCATGGAATCACAAGTGAATATAAAAAAAGCTAACCAGAACTCCATCCTCCAGTAGACAACGTATCACAATAATTCACCCTTCCACATTCCTAAGTGCCATCTCGAGCCTTCCGTAACCAACATTAGTTGCATATTTCTTAAGCCAGTCCATACCTAAAATAATCCCAAACCAAGCGAAGTTCAATATAAAACAATCATACACAAAAGGAAAACCATAACTCGATAATACTAGACCATGACAAAACATACAGAGACTAGACGAATGCTCTATTAGATTAGTCATGGCTAATGGTCTACTAACAATTTCAGGTTCTAAACCTAACTTGCAAAAAAGCTCATTACAGATAAAAGAATGCGATGCTCCAGTATCAAACAAAACTCGAACTGATACACCTCGAATAGAAAGTGTACCTTGCACAACAACACTCTCCCCCTTCTCTTCCGGAGTCGGACTCCTTATGGAAGATGGTATAACATCTAAAGCATATGCTCTCACTACCTGTTTATCCTTTGGTGGTTTTGGACAATTCTTCTTCAAATACCCGATCTTATCACAGTTAAAGCACTTCCTTTCCACCTTCGCACTCTTACAATGCTTGGAAAGATGGCCCTTCTGTTGAGAGTTATAACAAGTAATCTTACCTTCAATATAGCAAAAATGCCAATTTGGCAGTGCTTATTGCCGTATCAAAATGGATTTGATACGGTTTTAAACTGTATCAAAAAATGGCGTCCTTGTTGTTTTGATACGGATTAAAACCGTATCAAATTCATAGATTGATACGGTTTAAAACCATATCAAATTGGTATTTTGATACGGCTTAAAACCGTATCAAATTAATAATTTGATACGGTTCAAAGCCGTATCAATTGATTAATTTGATACAGTTGTAAGTTGTATCAAACTAATAATTTGATACGGCTTAAAACAGTATCACATTAATATGCTGGCACTGTCCACTTCATAGATCGATACGGTTTTAAGCCGTATCAATTTAGTAGATTGATACGGCTTAAAACCATATTTAATACCTCATTTATACAATGCTATCAACGAATTATGTATGGCTTTTCACCGCAACAAAATCGGTATATCATATATGCAATATACAGAAACACTGTACCCACTGATATATATATATATATATGCAAAATAAAAAAGAAACGTTGCACCCATATAACAATATATAAAGAAGATACACAAAACATAATTCTATTAATACATAAACCATAACTTCAGTTAATACAAACCACATAACACAATATATACAAAGCATAATGTGCACAATTCTTTGCATAAAAAAAGACAACAAAACTGCAGTTGTCGAACCCATGCAACTCATGTTTGTTCCAAAGCCTAAAAAGCAATTAAAATAACAAACATCAATTTAGTTCTGTCTCCACAACAATAGGAAGAAGACACCACAGATCCAGTTTGCAACTGAGTTGCAAACGGGAATTAGTTTGCAACTCAGTTGCAAACTGAGTCCAGTTTGCAAGTTGCAAACTGAGTCCAGTTTACAAGTTGCAAACTAGTTGAACAAGTTCCAGTTTGCAACTAAGTCGCAAACTGCACTCAGTTGCAAACTGGAATCAGTTTGCAACTCAGTTTTAAACCTATTCCAAAATTTTCTTGCTTCATTTATTTGTGTAGTTTATTGTATATAAAAACAATGCTAAATTTTGATTGTTTTAATGGTCATTGAACATCAACGCTCCAATCTGGGTTTGGACCTCCTTTCCAGTGGAATATTAAAGAAGAAATTCACTATTTAATTAGATCAATGAATTATCACTTATCAGATTTGATTGTTGCATCAAGCAAAGTTTTTACACAATTGTTAATTGAGTTTAAAAAAATAAGAAAATATTGACCATTGAACTTTATGATCCAAATCCATGTTAAAGGTTGAATCACTTTGTCGACGCCAGGTCATACTCATGCCATGTTAAAGGTTAAAAAAAGGGATGAGTCAGGAGAGATGAGTAAGGCTTAAAAGTGCAAGGATTATTTTTTTCAAAACTTCAAGTTAAGCCCAATTATCCAACTTCAAGTCAAAAGTGAAGGGATTATTTTTTCCAAAACTTCAAGTAAGGCTTAAAAGTATTCGCGAACTCAGTTTCGAACACTATCCCATCCCACAAATGATGAAAATCATCGTGTAACAATTACAGAAGTTGAAATTTTTAGCTTATTAGTCACAAGCTTAATAAAAGAAAGTAGTTTTTGTTATATGAACAATACCAATCTGAGAATCTCCGGTGTTTGCATCAACGTTTCCCAGTATTCCATTTACTCTGGAGGTTTCAAGCTCATGAAAGCAGCTATTAATCATGTATAAAAAAACCTCATCAAATACAGTAAATTGAAACTAGGAACCCATAATCAAATATAAGAACATACTTGTGTCCAACTAGAGTTGCATGGTTGCACCCAATGTTGAGTTTTAATTCTCCTACAAAACACATCAATATCCAAACTGAATTTAGTAAGTATAATAGCCTTTAGAAAAGCTTCTGACACACATATATCCAACACAATCAACATAGAAGATATCATAGATAACACGGTCAACATATAGAGATGTTAGATTCACCAAAATGAAAGACGCATTTTTTACATTCATTTGTTGCATATCACTGCTTGTTTTCCAAGTTAGCACAAAACATCCTACTGAGTAACGATAGTGTGTACATTTATTTTCATCTTAAAATTATCTCTAATGCTACTTGGTTACTCAGCCAATCACCAATATAAGATAACTCTTTCCACTTGAGATTGATGATGAGATAACCAAAACACTCATTCACAAAAGGTAAATTAATCGTTTCTAATTATTTTCATAGTTTGCAAACTCAGTTCAGTTCCGAGCTGAGTTTGAACTCAGTTTCGAACTAAGTTTGCAAACTCAGTTCTGTTCCGAACTGAGTTTGAACTCAGTTTCGAAACCGTGTTTGCAAACTCAGTTCGAAACTGAGTTTCAACTGAGTTTGCAAACTCAGTTCCGAACTGAGTTTGCAAACTCAGTTCTGAATTGATGAATGTGCAGTAAATCAATCCGCAAACCTGCATTTGAGGCTTAGCACCTTTATTGCGTTATAAACATGATTTAATTTCCGCACCCACCATCAATTAAAAAAGAAACCCGGCATATGTATGTATCTACACCTGCGTGTGTACACATGCAGATGTAAGAGCATTTAACACAACAGCTAGATCAGCCAATGAAATAGTAAGTTGCAGAAGATATAACTAAATAAAAGTAAGAACTAAAATGCATCGGTTCATCTGGAATAGGAGAATACCAATGTACAAATGCTTCTAAAATCAAATTTCAAAAGATATTCCACCTTAAAAAAATCAAAATCTGAATGCTACTGAATACAATACAACGCGTTATGAGTTAATATAAGAAAAGAACGTGGTTCGTTGAACAAAGAAAGAGACTTTTAATTTTATCAGCATGTTTTAGAAAGTAATTAGATTTTTCTTCACACTAATGAAACATTAAACCAAAAAACTGCAATTAAATAGGAAATTACCTCGGTCATGGAAGCTCGCCAAGCCGCAGATGGTCTAATGCAAAGAGAAGCGACGAAACCGAGTATTTTCAACTGTTCGGCTTGATACTTATCTCCTAATTTTGGATCCACTAAAACGTGTCATGTCACTGTTCAAATATGTTTAACCTTCAATCATAAAGTAAAAATAAAATCAATATTAATTCTATGAAACGTTGAAGACTATAACAAACTATAGCGTAATTACCCAACTAAGCAGGCTCTTATGAGACCCATTCACCGGCTTCCTCCCCGATATAACTTCCAACACAAACATTCCAAACGCAAACATATCCGTCTTTTCATCGACTATCCCATGCATGAAATAATCCGGCGCTAAACACCTGAATAGTGTCCAATATCCATCAACAAATTTCATCACTTAAAGATGAATATACCAAGCAAAACATATCGTAAGCAATTACCCAAATGTGCCTTCAATAGGTGCAATAGCACGGCGAGTCCACTCAAAAGGCAATCACCTCGCAAGCCCAAAGTCAGAAATCTGAGGTTCAAAATCAGCTGTAAAGAGCACATTACTGTCAATTGTTTCTACGAATAGAACTAATAAAATTAACATTTACAGTAAACTTCTCATAACTAAAATTACTGAAATATCTACCAACATAAAAATGAAAAAATAAAATTAACATGCATTCTTTTCGAACCATGAAAAAATATTTTGTTGTGTAAGTTATTGTCAACCGGAATGGAAAATTCTAACATAAATGCCAATGTGTGGTGACAGATGCGGACCTAAAACTTCCATCATGAGAAGCTTCTTCATTAATACAAATTCACGTTTTAAATTCCAGTTCCAAAATAAAATAGATAAGCTTCCTAATGATTACTTAAGTTACATAAATACAGTTAAGCACATTAAGCCCTCATCGTATTCATAAAGTAAAGACAGGTTTAACATCTTCATCTGGCTAACCAAATAATGTCGAACTAAGTTTATTTGGTAGCTAAGGTTTTTTATAAATATAAAAAATAAATTAAGATGGATGGTTAAACTCTGGACAGTCTTCCTGAAATCTAATATCAATGTTCAGTAACAATGAAAGATCAGTAGACTACTATGTAAATTAGCATCAGTGAAATCTGTATGAACAAGATATTCCATTCCCAAATATTTTAAACAGAAAAATAAAATAACATGAAGACAGAATCCTAATTGCAACTCAAATAAATAATCCTTGAGCTAATCACTTGATGGCTCGACACCACCTATATGATTCAAATGTTGGTGATTTCCCCCATTCTCCAATCAATGGGTTGTTTCTGGAAATCATTTATCTTCTATAATTATTCTGCATTTCTTTGAACACTTTTTGAGTTAGAAGCACCTGTACATTTGTACTTGATCATAATAACTATGCATTGTGTTTTGACCATCACTGTCACACATCACAACTAGAGTGCTTTATACATCATTAAAAACTCTAAAGGGACAACCCAGCTAGCCTAAATTACATTTAAGCTATATTGTGAATTTAATTTCACATCTTCTTGTTCAGGTACCACTTGTGTTATTATAGCTATAGTATCTTACGTGAATTTAGTACCCAGCCATCTTAAGCTCTGTCTGTCACTTGTTCAATATGATGTAATCAATATTAATTTTAAATGATCACAAGGAATTCTTAGGTCTTCCATCAACAACCACATTTTAATTTTATCGATATATTCTGACCAACTATATCAAGTTCATGTTTACAGTTGTAGCAGACTTCTACTAATGTAATGTAAACTAGGATAATGTTTATAATCTGAACCATTTATCAAATGATGCATGCCTTCTGGGCATCAATATAGCATTTCAGACACCTAGACAAAAAAGATCCAGAAAATCTCAACTTCAAAAGAAATTAGTAATGCAATATTATTATAACATGTGAGACTGATAATAAATCCAATTCTAGTATATAGAAATAAGTATTCAGATGCATAAAGCTGAACACATACACTTAGAATAAAGGAATTTTTAATAGATGATATCAGCTGCTTTTAAAAGCACGTTAGATCCGTATAAACTGTAAAATCTAGGAGCAAAAGGACTGTAAAGGTGGATTTAAGTTTAGTTAAACCTATACATTAAATAAATACACAAGAAAGCGCATGTTTAATATGACAAACATTATTATTTATACTGCATTCTACAACACCAGCAATTAAGGATGCAAATCCTACGCAATCACAAACAGCACTGCTTTCATCAATCACATGCTTATATTGATTATCATCTTTGTAATTCAAGATTATTCGAATTTTTTGAGTTGGCATCGATGAGGAAAAAAAACCAAATCAATGATGAAGGCTTGTAGCAGTGTTCCAAATATAGAATAGTATGAAGGAGAGAAAAAACTAATGATGACACTAGATATCAAACTAGGAAAAGACGAGAACCATAATTTGTCTTCCCCTAAGGCAGTAAGTATTAGGTAAAGTAACCTAATACATGCATGTATATGCATACTGTCAACCATATACAGACACACAAAAATACATGCACAAAAAAAGGAATAATTTGTGAAGTAGAATTGCATGAATTAACTTGACAAAACCAAAGGCAATAAATAACTCAATCGGGAATCCCATCCTTTAAGTTAGCAAAATGGGTTCTGATAGAATGGAAATCATGCAACATTCTCATGTAGACAACTCAAGGATGATAAAAATATGAAAGAATAATGATGAAGCTATAAACATGAATGTGACAAATACAATTTGATCCAGGAAAAGGAATGCTCCTCTATATTAAAGGTAAGAACAAACTTAAAATTATATTGCAAACAGATATTTTCAATAGCCCAAGTTATATAATCTAACTAAGACATACTATGAGCATGTAAAAACAGCAATACTATAAGAAAGGACATGCATCATGATGTACCTTTCAGTTTTGTTCCTATCTCTCTATTACCCAAGCCGTCCATGAGGCCATCTTTCTTCCTTCCTGTACAAGTGTTACGGATTACCACTATTGGTGGCCATACAATTAGGTCCTTAATATTGGTTGATGCCTCATCAGCAGACAAGGACTGATATACCTTTGACTCATCAGGCGCTTTCATGTGATTCCACCCCCTAAGAACGCACAAGGCCTTATGCAAACCAAGATGATTAACACACTGATTCAGATTTTGTGCAGTATACAAATGCATGATGAGCCCATGTACATCTGGGAATGAAGCCCTAAAATTTGCACACCAATTACGCTAAATAACAAGAGTAGCAAAGCATCCTTAGTGTTTGGTTCGACAGACCATAAGTTCCACACAGAAGTTACTAGTCACGAATTCATGCTTTTTCTAGAAAGCATAATGATTTCACAAACAAATCTACAACATAAAGACCATTATAAAATCGAAGTAGAAAACCTACAAGAATAATTGATTTTACTAAATAATCTACTTTAGAAAGCCCATCATAAAAACCGAAAAAACAGTCACAATTTAAAATGATTTTACTAATGAGTATATCTTTATTAGTAGTAATACTTTTGATGTCATATTTTTCGATGTCAGCATGAACTACCAAAAATATCACTAATGCCAAATCTTAATATCACTTGAAAATAGGATCTAATAAACAAAGGTTTTTTTTTCTTTTCAAATTTATAATGTCTACAAATATTATCAAATCCTAATATCACATAAAATAAGATATAACAAATAACGCTTTTCACAAATTCAAAACATGTATCAGCAAAATACTATCAAATCTGAATATCCCTTAAACAAATAATTTATTTATTTAAAATTCGAACTTAAAATAAAAATTAAATGTTGCAACTTAAAAGTAAAATTTAAACTAACAAATGATTTCAACATAAAAGTATGGTTAAACATTTCTACAAATCCTTTTCTTCTGAACGTGCTAGTAATAATCCACTACTTCCAGAGCTACGCAAATTTTGATAAATCAATGTCAGAGTAAATACCATTGACTTGTCAATCGTGCTTCTTTCAACTTTGGCAAACCTATCTGGTGGAACATTATCCTAAATTTTTAAAGAGTGTGTAAATAAATTAAATAAGAACACTACATGAATCATATAATAATACTTGAAATCAAAACGATGAATTTATCACCTCGATATCATCTGGATATCCAAATTCAAAGACTAATTTGATAAATCAATGTGTGAGCATAAACTTTCAAAGACCGATGCCATTAGTTGTTGAAATCTGACGTCAGTTGTAAGTTCGCTGATGGAGTTAAAATAAGGAAGAAATAGGTCGAGAGGAAAGGGGGAGTGAAATTGCGCACAAATAATTTGTAGATAATGGAAGGAAAAGAGGAGAACTTAGGTGAAGTATACCTGAATCAGATTCAAAGTGCGGAAGCTAAGTTGGAGAAGGGCACAGCAGCGTCACCGGAAGAGGGAGTCACGATTTGGGTCAAAACCCTAATTCTGTTTTTCGTAGAGGAAATGAAAGCGGACATTTTTGTTCTCAAAACTGTATGGTACGGATAGGGAGAAATAAGAAATATCGCGGCCAAAAATTTGGTGTGCATTTAATACGTTTCAACCCCGTAGCATAAGAACCGATCCAAAGCTTTGAAGATCTACTGTTAGATCTTAAAGGTTGGAAGAGGTGTGGATAGGTAAGTTGTGGCAAATGAAATTTGATAGGGCTATGAGCGGTATAAAATTAGATACGGCTATGAACCGTATCAAATCTCCATATGTTGGTGTGCCAAATTTGTTGTTTTGGTGTAGTGCCTGTAGCCTCTTCTGGCCATTCTTCCCTTGTGGTTCTTGTTTCCTTTTTCCGTTCCGCTTTTCCTTATTATCACCACCTGTTGCGGTTTCGAATCCTCCTTCCTATTCTCAACAACAGCATCAATCTTTTGCGGAATCAAGCTTTCGTTCCTCAAAGCCTTCTTAACAAACTTCTCAAAAGAGTCATCAATATGGTTGATCAGTTGTTTTTCAACATTCTCATATAATCCCAAAACAAAGTTCTGATTCTTTTGATAAGGAGTCTCAATATACGAAAGAGTATACTTAGATAGAGCTTCAAACTCGGCCACACACTCAAACATTGGTCGACCTGCTTGCTTCAGCTCAACAAACTTCTTAAATAGTATTGACTTTTGGACCCGGAAATGAACTTTTCTTCAAACTTAATCCTAAACTGATCCTAAGTGATCTGCTCCTCCAGAGTCTCCAAAGTGATAGAATTCAACAATTCCGTTATTCGTCCTTACAGCTTTTTCGATGCAAGTTTTATCTTAGTTGCATCGTAGATTTCCAAGTCTAAAAAAACCAAACAAAAGTATCCAACAAATCATGAACTTCAACCGCCAGTTCTGTCCCAACAAATGTCTTGCCACTGAGAGAAGTGTAATCTTTGCACAAATTAGTGAAATCCACTGCTCTAGGTGCCTCCACAGGAACACCACCATCTACTACAGCTCTTAGAGAGGGCATCCTCCTCATGATCTCTTCCATCATGGCCTCGAACATAGTAGGATAATCGGGCATAGCAGGTACAACTCCCGAGTGGATATTGTCACCTACCCCTCCAGTTGCAGGCTCATTCCTAGCAGCGTGTCTCAAAGTTCATCAACTCATCCTTACTCTGAAACGAGAGTCAATTCACATTAGAGAAAGTCGCATTAGTGTTCAAGTGTTTACTAACCTACGGTACAATACGATATATATGATACAATAACCATCCATCAAAAATTACAAATACGTCTCTCATACTTTTATACGCTCGCAAACTTTGGGCAAAATCGATTAACCAAAACTCTAATACCAAATGTGACGACCATCCTGTACCTCCTGCACCGAACTAAGGAAAAGGCGGGATGTACAAAGTGCCAGGACGATATGTGACGATCATCCAGGTAGAATAACTCGAAATGAACCTGTCATACAACTCACAACGCATAGATACTACATAATAATAAAATATACAACATGATATAGTAATGAAGCACAACTAAATAGAGAATCAAATTTCCATAAAACCATGAATCTTGAGTACAATACATATCGATATATGAATTTACGAATACAATATGCCTCACTACATCCCTCAGAGTCTCAATAACCATCAATATACCGTGGAAATAGAAAAGAAATAGCTAGATATTAAGTAGTAATAATATGTCAGCCTCCTACTCATCACCGCACAGCAACACTGACACCAAAACCTATTACCTGCTACTCCGCCTGCCCACCATCAAATTGGTGAACAACCCAAGGTAATAAGAGGGTAATATAAAACCTTGAGCCAGATAATAGTCTTAGTGAGTGATAAAATAGTTAATAACAGTTATGCAGGATAATATGAGTTTAGGCGGATCAACCAACCGACCAGTCCAACAACCAATAAGTTAACATGTGAAAACCATCCATCACATGTCATTAAAGAATTGGAAAGGAATAACCCAATCCCGCTTCTCTTCAACAACCTACGGTGATAGTCTACCGAGAGAAAACAGAGAAGAAAACACACAATCAACCATAACATCCAATATCCTAGCTATCACCGTCTACATCATTGAATCCATTGATTATCGAATTTGCTTTTCAATGATCAAAAGAGCTAATGGAGAATGTAGGTTCTAACCAAACTACCATACGCCATAGTGACTCATACCTCTGTCTTTTCCATTCTCGACAACTAGACCCATCACTACTACAAAACAGACATGTTGCATCGCCACAGTTGCATTAGTTGTATAAACAATTGATGCAAATAACACTACTTGAGTCAGTTCCTTCTTACCTTGTGAAGCAATTGTCATAGGGAAAGCAGTTGAAGGGTTGAAAATGTGATTAACATCAGTTGTGAACCATTTTTCGAAGTAAATAATTAGAAGCAAATGTTTTTAATTGCATCAGATGTGTTAACGACTGATGCATGTATAATAATTTGTGTCAGTTCCTTAAATTTGATGCAAATATATTGAAGCAAAATGCATCCCAAACAAAAAATACAACCGCATGCTGCACTTATCATAAAGCCTTTCCCACACACACCTACCATTTAAGACCCTTGTACTGAAAATCCCATGCCCAGGTGGACTCTTTAACCCTAGTCACTTAGCCTTTTAGGACCCAGGAAGCGGACTACACGTGAAAGTTATTCGTTCGTCCCTCATTTGCCTTTAACACCTTTCCTTTTTTAGGATAAAGTAGGCTACATTATTAAGTCATTCCCGTTTAATTCCTTTATACAGAAATATTATACGTACACCATTTATTTGTATCACGGGTTTATATGGTTAATAATGTCTTATATTATTAACCTACTAAGTCCAACTATATTTTTAATTATAAGTTTTATTGACATATATAAGGAAGATTATATTCCCTTTTCTCTAGGATATTTATTTAATTTCTTCCCTAATTTGGACTTAGTATTTAAACGGCAATCAATATTAATTAATCGCCTTTTTGACACCCATTTATTTTTATTTCCTTTTCATTGCCCTTTATGACTCTAACGATCATATTTTCTTAAGGCAACTATTTATCAGTCCCAAGTTATCTATTTGTTATACCCCAATATACAATTCCTATTCTTATTTTTTTGATTGCCCTAATTTGATTTTGCCCTATTTTGATTTTGATTTTGAGTGCTCCATCTTTTAATTTCATACTCGATTGCCATCTTTTGATTTTGATTTTTCCTTATTTGGGTCATGATTTCGAGTGCAGTATTTCGATTTCAATTAATGATTTTAGTTTACAATGGAGTTGCATTAATTTATAGGAGTTATAGATTTCGATTTCAATATATAAGGACATTTTGCCGATTTCAATTTACATTACCCCCAAAAAAATGAATTTCATTGCTAGATACATAAATTTAATTCTTGTTTGTTTTGGAGCAAAGGCTTAATGATGCATATGTCTTGTTTATATTTATTATATGCATGAAAGTGTACGTGAAAGTATATAGATTGCTCTTAGGTTCAACGTCTTGCATCAATTTATGGACTGCGGAGTGGCTGCCAGGGGTCAGGAAAAAAGAGGTGACATTGCATTATATTGTCTTTAAAAAATGGATATGCTATTGTATTTGTTTCATTATTACTTACCAGTGCAATTAGATATGTGCCAGGTGTTTACGGTAGAAACTGTCACTTAATTGAGTTTTGATTGTGAAAATTTCTTCCACACGGTTCAAGTTTGAAATGCTTTCTAGGAAATAATGTATGTTGGGAATCATCGGAGATATTGCACCAGCATGGGTGGTCGATTGATATTTTCATTTTAATGATAATAGATTATTTGCCATAGGGAATCAAAGATTCCAGTAAGGTTAAATGCTATAAGTGTAACAAGGTAGGGCTTCAAGGGGGATTATCCAGAATCGTCTGGAGGGGGACTGGCTCGTAACTTTGCTATGGAAGTGGAAC
Organism: Allium sativum; assembly: GCA_030737875.1. Classification (NCBI taxonomy): domain Eukaryota; kingdom Viridiplantae; phylum Streptophyta; class Magnoliopsida; order Asparagales; family Amaryllidaceae; genus Allium; species Allium sativum. The sequence continues at coordinate 126,421,282 of CM060912.1, read as the reverse complement.
CTGGGAAGTTGGGAGAAGCCCAGAAGGTTACGCGGTCTTGGAAGGTATACCTACAATTTAAAATTTACCGGTTAAAGTATCATTTGATACGGGGGCGTTTCATTCCTTTATATCTAAATACTTGGTAGATAAGTTGGGTTTAAGTAAGTTATACCGTTACATCCCTTGGAGTAGCTAATCACGTTGGAGGCACAACTACGCTTACCTCTAAATGTGATTGCTTGGCCGTGAGATTTTGAATATCCACTGGGATGCCAGAAAACATGTGCCAGAAATCAATTGTGGTGCATAGTATTTTCAAATACAACATAAGATAAAGAATTACATATTGGATAACACAGTATTTTCATTTGCCCATTATTATTCATTTTAAAATAGCATTTCTATTTAACTTAGGAAGCACATTAAATCTTAACCATCCTAAATAAAATAATAACTACACATACTGATTTTAATCGTAATTCAAAGACTGGATAGATAGAATGGGTAATTAGATTGTGTATACTATACATTTTGTCATCAAATTTTTTTGGTTTGCAAAATTCAGATGGTGACAGAAAGTTGGGATGGGTTTCTGATATGCTAAGCAATGTAAAATGTTGGTCTTTAACCAATAATAGACATGTGATATTTGTTGTGGTTAACAATATAAATATAATTGCTCTTTTAAACTTACAAACATTTCCTCAACCAATAAAATAATCCGCTGTTGGTAAATGATTTATGTAAAAAAAATCGAAACAAAGGATTCTATATCACTGGCATCTAATTTAGTTTTATTTAGCAAGTTAATAAAAAAACTTTTCTATTCTAAACCACCACAATGTAAAGAAAATTAATAAACAACCAATGAATAATTTTACGCTGTTAAGAAAACATTAAATGTTGGGAAACAATGGCTGAGTCACGTACTTGGTCGCTTTCTTGAAGACGATTCGGCGATCTGGTCGGTGATGCAAAACCAGTTCGTACTTTCGCCGCCGCCTTTAGGATAACACAGCCTCTGGAATAATAACTAACTTGCTTTGCACAACAAATCAGTGCAGATTTGCACTTTCGAAAATAAAAATACAGCTCGAAAATTTCAGGAAGAATATTTTAATGGCGGAGGTAAAAACTGTGTTATATTATTTTTGTTTTCGTCTACAACTGAAGATAATATATAGATGGGGATTAGAGATGAACGAAAATACTGGGCAGTAGATAAATCTGCTAAAATATCGGGTTAATAGTTTACCACTTCAAATAAAAGTCGGCTCAGAAATATATCTCGTATTTAAAAAAAAACAGTTCGAAAAAAGTAATTTTTTTCTAGTCCAAAAATATAAGTGTTTACACCACAAAGCCAAGCCCGAGCCCGAGCCGAACCAAGCCGGGCCGGGCCGGGTCGGGTCGAGTCGATCGGTCGCGCGCGTGTGTGGTGATCATGATGCATGGTCTCCCTCCTCACAACAAAGCATACATTGGGAGCCCAAGGCCCCAAAATGACTTCTTAGAAACAAGTATAAATACTTGCATCTTTCTTATAATCCCATGATGTGGGACTATTCACATATAAGAGCCATTCATACACTTATTTCAATATTTTTTAATAATTCACAAATTATTTTCAACAATCCCCCACTTGAATTTTTAAAAATATCTTCGAGCAGTTTCTAAAAATATATAAGATTGTGCATAAACAAAGGTGTCATCCGACCACACACAACCTTTTCTATAGTGCAATCAAATAAGCCCGTGCATTTATGGCCATGCACGTCTATCCCAGTTTAGTGAACGCTTTAGAAGTTTTGCCCAAAACTCCATAGGAAACGACTACATTTCCACATTCACATAGGTGAGTCTATCAAGACTACTCCTGAAGGTAGGTACTCCACTCCAAACAGAGTATAGATCTCATTAAGAGTTTCTATCAACTCATCCTCTAATCACTTCAGGAATACATGCTTCTTGGTTTATTAAATAGCATGTTCAACTCCTGTCACTACACAACTTGTTTTTACCCATTGAACCTATTTCTTGGGATCTCCAGTCATTTAGGTCAGGTTACCATTGTGCATGACTCAACAATCTAAGGGCAATAGTCTCATTATTTTAGAAGAATTAAGGACTTTCTCTCTGGACAGTCCTTTCGTCAAAGGATCTACCAAAATTTCATCACTACGTACGTAATCCACTATAACGGTACCTGAGGAAAGTAGTTCTCTAATCGTGTTGTGCTTACGACATATTTTTCGTCTCTTACTGTTATAATAACGGTTCTGAACTTTTGCAATAACCGCGGTACTATCACAATGTGTCAACACAGCTGGTATCAGGTTTTCCCATAAGGGAATCTCAGCTAGTAGATTTCTCAAATACTTTGCTTCATTACTAGTTGTGGCTAGTGCTATCATCTCAGACTCCATAGTAGACTAAGCCAAAATAGTCTGTTTCTTGGATTTCCAAGAGACAGCTCCTCCAGCGATGCTAAATATATAGCCACTGGTCGCTTTAGAATCATCAGATAAAGTATTCCAGTCTGCATCTGAATATCCTTCAAGTACAGATGGAAACTTCTCATAATGTAATCCAAGGTTCATAGTTCGTTTAAGGTATCTCATTACCCTTTCAATAACATGTCAGTGCTCTATACTAGGTCTATTGGTAAACCTGCACAATAATCCTGCGACATAGGTAATGTCGGGTCTAGTATAATCAGTGGCATACCGAAGGCTGCCAATGATGCTCGCATAATCAGATTGTCTTACACCTTCACTAGTGTTCTTAAATAACTTTACACTTGGACCATATGGTGTACATGCAGGTTTACAGTCAAAGTAATTATATTTCTTTAGTATCTTCTCAATGTAATGAGATCGATCTAAAGAAATTCCCTTTTCTGACCTAGTAATCTTAATACCAAGGATTACATTCGCCTCACCTAAATCTTTCATATCAAAATTGGCACTTAATAAGGATTTGACTGAATTTATGGCATGAATGTTTGACCCAAAGACGAGTAGGTCATCTACATAAAGACGTATAATAGTGCAAATGTCATTCTCAGATTTGTAATAAATGCATTTGTCATTTTCATTAACTTTAAAACCATGTGAAATGATTAAGTTATCAAAATTTTCATGTCATTGTTTAGGTGCTTGTTTTAAACCATATAATGATTTATCTAATTTGCATACTTTATGTTCTTGACCATGTACTACAAATCCTTCAGGCTGGTCCATATAGATTTCTTCGTCTAAGTCACCGTTTAAAAATGCGGTTTTAACATCCATTTGGTGTATTAGTAAATTTTGAATGGAAGCAAGTGAAATTAATACCCTAATGGATGTTATTCTAGTTACAGGTGAAAAAGTGTCAAAGAAATCTATATTTTCTTTTTGTCTAAAACCTTTAGCTACTAGTCTTGCTTTGTATTTATCAATAGTACCATCAGGTTTTAATTTCTTTTTAAGCAACCATTTACAGCCTATAGATTTACAACCAGGGGGTAAATCTGCCAAATGCCAAGTCTTATTTGATTCCAGAGAATCCATCTCATCATTTATAGCTTCTTGCCAAAAATCAGCATTTAAAGAAGATAGGGCCTCTTGGAGGTTTAAGGGATCCACCTTTATAGTAAAAGCACAAAAATCCAAACCAAAATCTTTTATGGTTCTTGTTCTTTTACTTCTTCTAGGTTCAGCTTCAGAACTTTTATTAAGTTCTGTTCTAATAGGCATACTTGAAGTGCCTCCACTATTCCTTAATTTAAAAGGAAATTTTGTTTCATAAAAATCGACATCATTTGATTCAATTATGTTATGTGCATTTATATCATAAAATCGATATGCTTTGTTATTAATAGCATAGCCTATAAAGACACATTCATATGCTCTACTTGCCAATTTTATTCTTTTAGGGTCTGGGATGCGAGCATATGTTAAACAACCCCAAGTTCTAAAGTATGACACATTGGGTTTATGATTCTTTAAAATTTCATAAGGTGAAATTTTATTCTTAGATTTGGGGATTCTATTTAGAACATAGCATACAGTCAATAAAATATCCCCCCACCAATGTTTTGCTGCACCAGAATTTAATAGGATGGCAACTACTAATTCGGTAAAAGTCCTATTTTTCTTTCAGCTTTACCGTTCATTTCAGGTGAATAGGGTGCGGTTCTCTCATGTACAATACCATGTAATTTATAGAAGTCCAGAAATGAATTAGATTTGTATTCTGTTCCTCTATCACTACGAATTCTCTTAATTTTCCTGTTTGTTTGATTCTCAATTTCAGTTTTGAACATTTTAAACATTTCAAAAACATCACTTTTATTTTTCAAAAGGTAAACATATGTGAAATCAGAACAGTCATCAATAAAAGTGATAAAATATCGATGTCCATGTCTAGTCAAAGTGCCATCAAGTTCACATATATCAGAATGAATCAAATCTAAGGGTTCAGATTCTCTATCAACAGATTTATGAGATTTTTTTAGTGATTTTTGCTTATGTACAGAATTCACATTTATCAGGTTCAGATTCTGACATCTTAGGTATCATATCTAGGGTGCTCATGTTATGAATTATTCGTTTATAAACATGACATAATCTAGAGTGCAAAATATTAAAATCACACAACATATAAGCAGAATTATTCACTTTATTAGATTCAACATTTAATTTAAACATTCCCTCACAAGCATAACCCTTTCCTACAAAAGTTCCCTTATACCCTATGGTATACACATCAGCTCCAATAAATTGAGTAAAGCTTGCCTTATTAAGGAGAAAGCCAGAAACCAGATTCTTCCTCATCTCTGGAGTATGCAAAACATCTTTAAGAATCATAGTCTTTCCAGAGGTAAACTTGATCTCCAAATTTCCAACCCCTGCAACTTTAGTGGTATGAGAATCTCCCAACAACACTTTCTGATCATCAGCAGCTGTGTATGTGGTGAACATATCACGATCATAACAGACATGACGAGAAGCACCAGTGTCTACCCACCAACCCTCTGATCCACCAACGAGGTGAATCTCAGTAATCATAGCCATAAGAGGCTCTTCAGTTAGGTTCGCCTGCGGTGCAGAGTTTGGCATATTCTGACACTTTCGTGCCATATGACCTGGTTTTCCACAGTTGTAACATAGAAATAACTGTTCAGAGTCATTCTTTTGGGCTGGTTTCTGCTGTCCTTTTGGGTTTCCTTGCGGATTCCCATTCTGTTTATTGTGCCTGTTCTGATTTTTAAATGATTTCTGATTCGGTTTCAGAACAGCGGATGTGGTCTTCTTAGTGCTGTTGTTTGAGACAACCAGCACTTCCTCTTTCTGGTCCTGTTTGCGTGCCTCCTCCTCAATACGGAGGCGAGTGGTCAAGCTCTCTAAGAAAAATTCCTTAGTCTTATGTCGTAGGAAATTCTTAAAGTCTTTCCAACCTGGGGGCAGTTTGTCAATAACAACAGCAACTTGAAACTGTTCGCCCAAAACCATACCTTCGGAGATGATCTCATGAGCTATTTTCTGAAGCTCATGAGACTGCATCTCTACTGACCTGTCGTCTGTCATATGATACTTGAGATAGCGGCTCACAGCATACTTCTTTGTCTCTGCCTCCATTGTATCGTACTTCTTCTTTAGCGCTTCCCAGATCTCCTTCGCTGTCTTGTCGTCCGAGTTATAATAATCATACAGATCATCGCTGAGACCATTAAGAATGGAATTTCTGCACGGATAGTCCTGCTCAATCCAGTTCTGTTCTTGTTTTGCTTGTTCAGTCCAGGAAGCCATCTGCACTTCATCATTTCCGTCAGGTTTGTCTGGCAACTGCGGTTTGTCGGTGGTCAGAGCAGTAGCCGCCTTTCTCATCGTCAGATAGAACTCCATCTTCTGACGCCATCGTTTGAAGTGCAGACATTCGAAACAGAATGGGGCAACAGTCACCAACGGGGTCTGGAAAGCAGAGGTAGGAGCATCATCATCTATGTTTGATGTCGAAGGCATTGTTTCGATTCGTCTTCAAATTGTTGGAAAACAATGGCTGAGTCACGTACTTGATCGCTTTCCTGAAGACGATTCAGCGATCTGGCCGGTGGTGCAAAATCAGTTCGTACTTCCGCCGCCGCCTCTAGGATAAAACAGCCTCTGAAATAATAACTAACTTGCTTTGCACAACAAATCAGTGCAGATTTGCACTTTCGAAAATAAAAATACTGCTTGAAAATTTCAGGAAGAATATTTTAATGGTGGAGGTAAAAACTGTGTTATATTATTTTTGTTTTCGTCTACAACTGAAGATGATATATAGATGAGGATTAGGGCTGAACGAAAATATTGGGCAATAGATAAATCTGTTAAAATACCAGGTCAATAGTTTACCGCTTCAAATAAAAGTCGGTCTAGAAATATATCTCGTATTTAACAAAAAAAAGTGTTTATTCCACAAAGCCCGAACCAGGTCAAGTCGGTCGGTCGCGCGCGTGTGTGGTTGTCATGATGCATGGTCTCCCTCCTCACAACAAAGCATACATTGGAAGCCCAAGGCCCCAACATGACTTCTTAGAAACAAGTATAAATAATTGCATCTTTCTTATAATCTCATGAGGTGAGACTATTCACATGTAGGAGTCATTCATACACTTATTTCAATATTTTTTAATAATTCACAAATTATTTTCGACATTAAACCATGCCGAATAATACATTTGTGCATGGGTGAGTATATTATATTCCTGATGCACGAAGTGCAGTCTTGGTCGGAGGCGTCTTCATTGCAGTTGGATGCTCCGATGACATTAGGCCCCTACCAATTGTATATTATAGTTATGTTTCGGAGCAGCAGCCGTCACGGTTCTCATGCTTTCGAGTACTGTTTGGATGTTTGCTTCTAACATGCTTCCTCCTTTGTTGGTATCTGGGTTGCACGTGAGGTAGGATTTAATGCCAATAATGGTGATTAGCATGATGGTAAGAATGGTAATTAAGTAGATTATTCCTGTGTATTGTGCTTTTATAGACGTTGATGAGGAATCTGGAATAGCCGGACTATCGCTGTTTTAATTACGGTTTACTTTCTTGATATCCTCCAAATTCTTCAAGCACATAATTCTTGCGTTTTGACAAAAGGATTTGTCATAATGGCACAGTCCGTTGTTTTGAATACCGAAGCATGGATCAAACAAATGTTAACTAAACGTGAAATTAGAAAAACAAATATAGAGAAATCAAAGAGACTTTGGCACAAATTTACTATCCTGATACACGTATGTATGTGGGTGTGCTAGCATCATAATTTTTCTATCAAGGTCCTCACTTATATCAGCAAAATTGTACAAAACATAAAGAGGAGGGTCTGAAAACAGAGTGTTCGCGTTAAAAGTCATAAAAGACGGTATTTCACTTTCAAGATCAGGTACGGAAGGAGCATGTATGAGGACATGTGCCTCTTACGTTAACTGACATACTCATCCATGCACAATATGTAATCTTGAGTTAATATATTTTTTAACCATGCCGAAGATTACATAAACGTGTGCCAGAAATAATAACCATATTTTTTGTTTTTCCCTTCAGATTTTGCTTTATGCGTGTTCTGAGGAGGTATTATATTTGATGCCCCGGTCCTAGAAGTGACTTTTCATTGTGGTGCTTGCCCTCTTTGAAGTTACCGAAGTTCGAGCTAAGTTACTTCGACTTTATTGTAGTTACTTGTACTGTCATATTTCTGTTCAATTAACGAGTTGTGTTAGTTACGTAAATATTGGCAATGCCAACTAATATTCAATCTTTTTATAGACATGAGTGTGTGCTGCTGACTGAAAATAATCTTCACTGTACTGTCCATTGTGTTAAAGGTTGAGCGATCCATCAAAAGAAAAAGGCGGCTGAACCATGTGACGTGATAAGGCATCGATCCATGCTGATGGATCTGGCGCGACCCACTATGTAGAAGCATGAACGATCCATCAAGACAAAGGTGACCGACCTGCTTAACTGGATCGTACCAGATCCAGTGGAACACACTGCAACGCCCAGCCATCCATGAATTTTTATGCCACCGATCCATCCGATGAATCGCAACCGACGACCCATGGTTGCTTGCTTCCAACGATCCATCGTCACATTTCTCACGAACGATTCATGAAATATTTTATGGGGTTAACACAATACTTACGGTCTTTACACACCATTCTTAACATTTTCAATTTACTAACATGCCAAGATATACTGCTTAACCACTTATTTAATAATATATTGGAATTTACATTCGTTATAATTTAAATGATTATAAAAACAGAAATAAAAACTTCGACGTTTAATTATTTTAAAACAAAACCCTATTATATATATATATATATATATATATAGATACACACACACACACACACACACACACACAACTTTGAAAACGTTAAAATCGATTTAACATCGATTCCTAAAATCTTTTATTTTATTTTGCAGCTCCACATTCTCTTGCTTGCACAGCGAAATGCTACTACCTTGGCTGCTTTGAAGCAGCAGCAGCAACACAATGCGCAATCCCCTCTTGCTGCGCAAATCCTTACTTTTATCATGACCGCACCAGCTTTAACCTGAGAAGCCCATTCCCATAGCTGGTTTTGCCAATTGTATGTATGTTCTCATTCTTTTATTTGTTGTCCTTGTTTTGTCGATCGTCAAAGTGAAGTGATGATCTTGCATATGCATATAAAAGTTAACTCTTATCAAAATTTTGTATGAGATTAATTCTTGATTAATAAACTAACAAGTGCTCCCCTCATCTGAGGACCACACTGTATAATATTAAAAAATAACAATAAGAAGAACCTTTCTTTTCTCACATGCATTTAGCAGAACCATGAGCAAAAATGATATTTGTTAAAAAGCAATATAACGGTGATGAATTAAAAAGTTCTCCTTCACCAGCAAAGATGATTTTGTAGATCTCATATGCACCCTTTAGTCTAAAAGAGCTGTCTTTTGAGCATGCTTACGCACTGCTTTCATATGTATGTTAACATTACAAGCTATCAGTTAAATGAAAACTGTATAATATCTAATTAATTTGTGGTAACGCTCCTTCCAAAATTTGAAGCAATGGATGTAATGTAATGTAGTCAAATATAAAATTTTGAAAAATACAAGTACTAGTTATCATTGATGAGTACAAAGCTGTGCCAAGGCCAACGAAGCAGCCATTTGTATTCAACAATGATTTCTGCTGACTGAAAATAACCTTCATTGTATTACACACTACTACCCATATATGCATGCCTATAAAGAAGGGCCATGCGTGTGTGCTGCTGCTTGTACAGTGATGTGCTGCGATTGTGTTGTCTAGTTTTCCTCTAAAAAATTTGGGTTTTGATGATTTGCTTTTTGATCTTATTTTTACTTTTGGGGCTAGTTTTATGGCTTAACACGGGATTTCTTATTTTATTAAAAAAAACAATTTCTAGGAAATATTTTTTAAATACGAGCGCCTATATATGAGATGTGTATCAATTAATGCACGAATAACAATATATGTTTGTCCATACATGAGATGTGCATCAATACAAATATGTGCAACCATATATGATATGTGTATCAATATATAAAATATGTCAATATATAATTGTAAGAACAAAAACAACACTTACTGTCCTTTAGCAGTATTGCAAGACACCTACAAGTCCAACAGAGGATGAACCAGTGCCGGATACATAAGTAGCTGGACTAGCATTCTGTGTCGATGTATGTGGGCTACACTGAACAATAGGCACATTTCTGTTAAAACTGATGCTCAATCGATATAAACACAAGTAATTGAATGTCTGTTATATGTATGTATGTGCATATGAAATAACGTTTGTGTATGAGTAATCATTCCTCAATTTAGTTCTCATGTATGCAGTCTTTTTTTTCCTTTTGTGCACTAAATAATTAAATAAGATAGCAAAATATCATTGATCAAACTTCAAGTAATAGGGCCTCTTTATTTTTATTATTATTTGCAATTGAACTTCTTCATTTTTTTTTTTTTTTTTTTTTTTTTTTTTTTTTTTTTTTTTTTGTAGTATCTCTTCCCATTTTGCTGTTGATGACATAAGAAAACAGATTAAGGCAGCTATTTTGAGAGCAAATAAAATTGGGGTTAAAATCATTTGTCTTGCTGCATTGAATAACGTGATTCTCCTCTTTTTATTTGACTAGATAATATTTTCTACACTGAATTGTTAAAATTCTTGTATGCATGACATAGGTAAAAGTAATACAGAGGTTATTGAAAAATCTGAAATCAGAAATGTGGAAGACAGTGTAGATTGTAGTGAGTTTAAAAATGGCGAAGATGATTTAAATAAGGATATTCTCATGAACGAGTCCGATAGCTCATACAGTTCGTATAGTTCTACAAATAGCTTCAAAAGGAAAAGAACGTTTAAACCCAGTAAATACAAAGAGCTTAATAAGCTAGTTTATGATGAACCCTTGGTAGAGGAAAACCCAGAGTGGAACAAACTTATGCAAGAAATTCAAAACCGACCCAAATCCAGAAAAGCAAAAGGAGGAGGTAGAAATCTAGGTGGAACTAACAATGGTTGTGTTACTAAGAAGTAGTTTTTGCTACAGAAATCAGCTTTGGCTCAGTTTGTGTATTTCCTGTTTGGGTGATTTTGTTCCTGGCAGTTGAGTGATGATGATTGGCTAGGTTTGTTGAAGACTAGAGGATGGCTTGCTTAATTTGCTGGTGGAATTATTTGAACAAGTGGTGCTGTCCATTTGTTTTCGTTGCTGACACTTTACCCTTTGAAGTTTGGTTTGCTATAGTACATTTTGAGTGTTGTGTTTAGTGTTTTGCTGTGTATCTTAGTAGTGTGGACTGTTGTCCGTGGGTTATGTTGCTGTGTCTTGTATTTTGAGTTTGAGTTGGCTTTTTTTTTTCGTTTGTAAAGTATTTGTTGTATGGGTTGTTTTATTTTGGGCCAACTCAAACTGTTTGTAACCGTCTTTAATGTAAATAAGTACCCAGTTTTTCAAAAAAAAAAAACACTAAGCTGTTAAGTTATAAAGGTTATGTTTAGTTTTTTTATGAATAAAAATGGTAACTACCACAGTTGTGAAGACCGAACCGTACGTCAAGCCGTGATAGTGAAAGATCCAAGGTTTTTGTGGTTCAACCGGTCAGATCGTGAGAACCGCGCTGATAGTTTATGTATATTTTTATGATTTAAACGTAAAGTTATTTTAAATATAGGTAAATTTTAACCAATTATGACCAAACAACCATGTCCAAACTACCTAATTGAAATAATTATATAATAACTTATCATAACAAAGTTGTAAATTTACTATTTTTTATAGTGAAAAAAGATTAGTTCAATAATAAATCGTAAAATGTACATAAAAATGAATTATATCATTCAAAATTCAGTGATTATGGCTATGAAATTATTTGTTAAATTTATTATAGTAAAAAATAAAGAGCGAAACAAATTTTTTTTTTTTGTAAGTTTGAAAAACTGTGAGGTTCAAAGAGGTCGGATCAGAGGTTTTTATACGGTTTTAATGTTAAACCGCGGGTCTGTGCACACGCAAGGTTATTTCATTTTCAAAACCGTGACGCTCCAGGGTCGAAGGTTAACCATGGTCGAACCGAGGTTGGGTTGGGTCTTTAAAACACTGGTAATTACAGAATAAAGCACTTAATGGTGGTGGGACACTCTTTGTCAATAAACATTCGGATTTAAAGTCTGAGCTATGCATGATAATACACTAACCTCTGCTGTTATTAATGAAAATACATGTAGATGTTAAAGTTGTCTTGAGTGGAGCCACCTCAACGCTGGGAAAAGGGATAGCACTGTACCCATGAAAAAATTGGCATGTTTACAGACATAGATAAAATGTAAAAACTCTCTAGTTGGGTTTGTTCAACCATTTTTCTGAAGAAAAAAAAAAAAATCTCATTATCTTCATTCAAGTAGTTGATTCTTCATTCAAAAAATTTCGCAAGTAGTCCGGTTTGCAAGTTTTGCAATCCAGACATCATCTTGGAGAGAAACGTCTGCTGTATGGAAAATTTGTACGTATTCAAGTACAAATACCACAGTATCAATTGCCAACTTCGAACCTATAAGATTGCACGAAATACCACCAACTTAGTACGACTGAAAATTAGTATATATTTATTTGAATCAACCAGTTACAAACAAATGAATGTTTAGTAACATTAACCTAAATAAAGTTAAACTCTGAAACTTTCACACTAAAAATATTTTCATTTTGATCCATGCCGCATTACCAAGTTCTGCATTAAAATGTCAAAGTCCCTCATTCATATATACAAGAATATACAGCTGCAAACTTCATATTATATACTACATTCAACCCCAATAATTATATTTCGCAGCAATTAGGAATAAAAACATCTATTTTACTGGGGTTATCTTCATATGTTTACCAAAAAGAGTTGAGACTTGGCACACAATTTACTGCAGTTATCTTCCTCTAAGCAAAAGAGCATGCACATATGGACTTCTTACCTTTTACTGCTTTCATAAACATGTTGCACATTTGAAAATTATTTACAAAAACAGTTTCCGACAATGGGCCAAAAAAACAGTGTCTCCTACTGAAGAAAGAACTTGTTATTTGAAACAGTGGTGGCATAAAATAATGCCTTTTGCTATGTAGGTAGAAAATTGATGAAAATTTTAGAGCTCTGATACCAATTTGTAGAAAATATTTTTGAGGAGAAAGACGAAGAAATTTTGTTAGAATATTGATTGGAGAGAAAGACAGATTTTATTGCTTGTTTTTTTCTTAATTTCTTGATTGACGAATACATTGCAAATCTATAGCCTTTTTATACATGTTTCATTCTTATCCATTCTAGATAAGTCTATTCTAGAATTTATCACAATCAATAATTCAATTCCAAATACAACCAAATATCCAAATTAGGCAATATATATTGCAATTAACAAAGGCCATATATAATTACATTTATTGCAATTTAATTTATTGTCAACAATGTTGGCCCTAAATTAAATTTGCTCCTTACTCTCAATCTTTCTGCGTTTCTTTTGAAACTTTGCCCACTAAATGGCTTCTGTCAAAATATCAGTCATCTGGCCATCTTCTTTTAAAGCTCTGATACCAATTTGTAGAAAATATTTTTGAGGAGAAAGATGAAGAAATTTTGTTAGAATATTGATTGGAGAGAAAGACAGATTTTATTTCTTGTTTTTTCTTAATTTCTTGATTGACAAATACATTGCAAATTTATAGCATTTTTATACATGTTTCATTCTTATCCATTCTGGATAAGTCTATTCTAGAATTTATCGCGATCAATAATTCAATTCCAAATATAACGAAGTATCCAAATTAGGCAATATATATTGCAATTAATAAAGGCCATATATAATGACATTTATTGCAATTTAATTTATTGCCAACAAAAATAACATGTATATATAAATCAAGGTATGAGGTTTTAACCAGATGGTCGGCCAGGACTGGAAGCAAACAATCCAAAATCTCAGTTTTGAAAAGCAGCCTCAATAAAAAAAATCAGAAACTTAGCAAAAAGAAATACAAAATTATTAAAAGTGCATTGAATTCAGGTCATTAAATTTAAGTCAAGTGCGTTCATAAGATATATTTATCTTTCTTGTTAAAAGTGTGAATGTAGTCGATCCATGTGTGCAGAGGACCAACTGCCACAAGAAAAGTTGTTTAACTATGCAATCAAAATAAACAGTTTACAGAAGTATGTACGAAAATACCAAGTAGTGTGTGTAAATTTCTTAAATTCCATGAGTTTTGTTATCCCGGTAAGTGAAATAGGTTGTGATGAAATGAAATAGGTTGGACTTTATTCATCAAATTTAAACACATGCAAATTGTAAATGATAAATAATACTACTTACCCTGTTGTGATAAGCTTAGAATGTCTGCAATAGTTTCATTACATAATCGTATGAACGATGTGTCGTGTGGGCATGTGTATACATGCAGGTATATGTCTGTATTTACTGTTGGTGCATAATTTACTTGAATTTGACTACCTATATGAGAACAATATCATCAACTTAACATAATTTAATCCATTATATGTTTTGTTTGTATTATGTAAACAAAATAAACTAATAATATATGTTTACATAATTTGCATGTGTTTAAATCATATGTGCGATGATATCAAAGTATTACTTTAATTTGTTTCATTCGCCTAGCTTGCTATTATATGTTATTTACGTACAATTTAAAATAGTAATCTTATAAATTGTAGGACTTTGCACAACGTAGTTCTTATGACCGATAAGAGATAGTCGAAGTTCGGGATTGCTTAGCGAGTTGTATCATGCATGATTGGATGTAGTTATGTTAGTCTTTTGTTATGTACACGTTGACTTTAGTTTTATGATGGAGCATGTATTTATGTATTTTTTTATTTTTACACATGAACTACGTTGATTGATAATACAATTATATTGTTTGTTTCATTAGATTCGTGGTAATAACGCATTTGTAGATTTTAAATTCTATTTAATATTGCTTTAGGTTAAAAAATCTGAAATAGTGGATTTTTTTTTTTACTTCAGAATAAATTTGCATCAGTTGAAATATCGTAGGCAACTTATGCAATAAATTAAAGGTCATAACAAATGTTATTTTTGCATCTATTCATTAGCGTCAGTTGTTTTAAAAGTCTGATGCAACAGAGTAAGGCTTCGAAAGCGGCTTGCAAACATTTGCATATGCTGTGTTGCATCGGTTGTATTAAACAACTGATGCAAGTAATCATCATTTGCATCAGTTGTTTAACTGATGCAACAGAAATTCGTCTGTTGCATCATCTTTATTTGCATCAGTTCAACAACTGATGCAACAAGGATTTAACAACTGATGCAAATGACCTGTTTTGTAGCAGTGCATCATGACTTCCCAGGGTACATGATCTCTCCAATTTGATCTTAATGGACGTCCCCGCAATACCACTACTTTGAGTTTGCTAGAACACTTCGATAACCAACGATTCTTTGGCATATCAAATCTTTCAAGCCTTTTACTTCAGTGACTCAATCCATTTCTAGAA
The DNA here is from genome assembly GCA_030737875.1 of Allium sativum. Lineage (NCBI taxonomy): Eukaryota > Viridiplantae > Streptophyta > Magnoliopsida > Asparagales > Amaryllidaceae > Allium > Allium sativum. The sequence goes on along the minus strand of CM060912.1, from coordinate 126,406,210 downwards.
CTGTTCCATTATCACTCATGATTAACTCACATTCTATCAATCCATCATCATACTGGATTTTATATCAAATCACGACCAGTGTCACATCACTCTGTCTTCGACCACTCCACTGCGAGTTCACAATCGAAGCACCATCCATCTTTAAGTTGCACATCAATCATATGAAGTCCATTTTAATCCAAACTTCGCCAACACCCTTAGGTAGCCAACATTATTACGCTCCCCACATCCCAAGCTTAACCGGCCTTCCCCTATACTTCGGTTCAGAACCATCATCCACTTAGCCACTTTTGGCTAAGTGGTTGTCTTATCTCCTTTATTGCCTTGAGAACATCCCATCGACCCTTTCTCCAATCATTTTGGCATTCATACTGAAGCTTTTATCGATCTAATCATATCCCGAGAAATCAACCTTCGACCCATCACAAATCAACTCTGAACGATCTGAAAATTTTCACATGGCCTTTTCTCATAGCCTCCACGCCACACCTCAAAGATTGTCACCACACGAGCCATTCACATTGGTCAGTGCCGATCCGTGCATTTGTGCACCAAAATTTGCATGCTCCATTCCCTTGTCTTCTAGAGCGCATCCTCCGAGTTTCTTCTGAATCCGATTATTTTAACATTTGATTTACTATGTTCTTCTATCCTAGGATTTATTGCAACCAATTATAACAAACAACACAGTCAATTCAACTAAAACAAGCCTCAAATCAAACAACATTGAACATACAAGCATGGACAATCCATAAATATAGCGTAAACATATGACAGACATAATATCTAGCATGATTTGGATCTAAACATATGTATAAACATGGTTAGTCTATCAATTATCCTGTTAATATGATAAAATTAGGTTTTTTTAGGGTTTCTAACTCTTAATTAAACATATATGATTAGACCTAAGGTGATGTTAACATGAAATATATGAATATGATTCTAATTTACCGATAAAATCTGTAGTTTCCATGTGAGAGATATCTATCGCTCACCTAATCCCTATTTGATGTAGATGCAATGAGATCAAATCTGGACATCGCTAAAACCCATTGAATTTGATACAATTTGATGTTATCGAACCTTCCTTGATATTGATATATCTTCTAGATGCAATCTACTATGAATATGATTAAAGAGAATGGAGAAATAGGGTTTTTGGCTGAACTGGAGAATCATAGATGCCCAACCTAAAACTTAGAATGAAGAGAGTAAACCCATTTCTCTCTCCAAATCCCCCTATTTATATCTGTTGGTCGTCGGTCTAATAGGTTAGGCTAATCAGCCAGCTAGCTGCTGACCAGTCTACCTAACACAAGCTGAAACTTAAAACAACAATTCCTCCCAAACCTTCGGACCAAATCCTTCATGTGACCACTCTAAGGAATTGTAAACAACTATCCCGATCCAATGGAATCGACCTCAGCACCTGATTCGATTCCTATCAAAATTTATAGTCCAAACAATAAATTCAAGGACAAAATAGTCATACTTGAATTTGATAAAAATCATGGACATTTCGCACATCCCCATGAACGACATATTAAAATCTAAGAATGATCCGACCACTATGGAATAAAGTATAATTATTTTACGATTGGTCGGTACGCAAAATATGGGTCGTTACAGCTAAGGATCGGTAATATGGAAATGTGTGTTGTAATGTAAACTTACTGTGGAAGATATAGTAAAATATAAATAGCAGTAAAAGAATATGAGACACCAGGGATTTTTATATTGGTTCGAATTTTCCGTTCCACGTCCATTCCCAGACTATTTTTGGAATTATAACTATCAGCGACCTTACTTACTATAGAGGAATAGATTTACACCACTTGAGACAACGAGTAGAATTTTGACCATCTGAAGCAAACAAAACCGGATTCTTTCGCCTGAATATCAATAGACAAAAAATAGTTTAACTAATATATGCTCTAAAATTAGCACGGACAAGTCACTTTGATTACAACCTTCCTATAGTCTTCTTCTTTGTCATCAACAAAAAGGAGGCGAATATCAATAGGGGCAATATAGAGATTTCACCTGTAGAGAGTAGGATTAAGTTCGAAATATGGTTTACAAAAATATATATTTACCAGATTTTCTTATAAATTAAATATGCACTAGCACCTTCATTTTTGGCTATATTTCCAAAGTTATCAAAGATATTGGAATAATTTCTTTTTCAAATATGGTGTATGTGCAAAAAATAAGTTATATATTTTGGTATCCACTTTCTACGTTAGGGTATAAGGGGTTAAATCTAAGGAAACCAAACTCAAAAGGGATTGATGGAACCTTTTAAATAAATTTTCATTATAAACTACTTATCAAAACAATCATCAATATATTTTTCTTTGTTTTTCAATTGATAAGAACCCAATACTTAGATAATTTTTATTCGTATTTCCTATCAGGAATTTTGTACTTATTGATATATCATAAACATTTTAGTCATAGAAGTATGTGAATTTCTATATAAATTAGATCCAAAATTTATTTAAAATTTAGTACTAATAGTTAAAATAAAGGGTACGTTAGGCTAACATCGCTATTAACTTTCAAAGTTAAAAAAAAGTCCAGCTGTTGTAACATTAAAAATTAAGTCCCTATATTTGAATGCGGGTCTATTATTTCCAGTTTTACCCTTCCGACGCCTCATAAACCTAACCGCGACTACTTACAACAAATCATTGTTCTAAATCAGTCGATCAACAAAATAAATCAAACCCTAATCGCGATCTTCACTTATCTCGATCTTCTAAAAACTGGAAAATCATTGTCATTTTTATCAACAATGGTGCGAGGGAAGGTATATTTTTGTATTCTTTATTTCAGATTTCACTGTTTATGAAATATGTATATTATAGATTGTAAACAATAGTAATCGAAAGTGATTGTGGCAAATATTATACATAGTTACTAAAAAACTTCAGTATTTACTGATTTTTCGAATTATTATCAAAATTTGTTGTTACTTAAAATTTTTTCATCCTTGAATGCTGTTATTGTAAATTCTTGCACGTTTGTGTGGTTTTATTAATGATAGTCGCATGCGTAAATGCTGTTATTCATAATTTTATTTCAGATAAAATTATTAATGTGGTTTTATTAATGTTTGTTGCTTGATTACATAATTTTATTCCTGATTGTTGCACACTTTTGGGCTATTATTCATGATAGTTGCACACATGTGTGACTTTATTCATGATAGTTGCATTCTTGGATGATTTTATTACGGATAATTGCATACTTGTATGTTTTTATTAATGATAGTCGCACGCATGCGTGCTTTTATTCCGGATAGTCGCACCCTTGTGTGCTTTTATTCAGGATAGTCGCACGCATGCGTGCATTTATTCAGGATAGTCGCACGCATGCGTGCTTTTATTCAGGATAGTCGCACCCTTGTGTGCTTTTATTCAGGATAGTCGCAGCATGCGTGCATTTATTCAGGATAGTCGCATGCATGCGTACTTTTATTCAGGATAGTCGCACGCATGCGTGCTTTTATTCAGGATAGTTGCACGCTTGCGTGCTTTTATTCCGGATAGTCGCACGCATGCGTGCTTTTATTCCGGATAGTCGCACACATGCATGCTTTTATTCAGGATAGTGGCACGCATGTGTGCTTTTATTCAGGATACTCGCACGCTTGTGTGCTTTTATTCAGGATAGTCGCATCCTTGTGTGCTTTTATTCAGGATAGTCGCACCCTTGTGTGCTTTTATTCAGGATAGTTGCATGCTTGTGCGCTTATATTCAGGATAGTCGCACGATTGTGTGCTTTTATTTAGGATAGTCGCATACTTATGTGCTTTTATTCAGGATAGTCGCACGCATGCGTGCTTTTATTTAGGATAGTCGCACGCTTATGTGCTTTTATTCAGGATAGTTGCACGCATGCGTGCTTTTATTCAGGATAGTCGCACGCTTGCGTGCTTTTATTCCGGATAGTCGCACGCATGCATGCTTTTATTCCGGATAGTCGCACGCATGCGTGCTTTTATTACGGATAGTCGCATGCTTGTGTGCTTTTATTCCGGATAGTCACACGCTTGCGTGCTTTTATTCAGGATAGTCGCATGCATGCGTGCTTTTATTCAGGATAGTCGCACGCATGCGTGCTTTTATTCCGGATAGTCGTACGCATGCGTGCTTTTATTCAGGATAGTCGCACCATTGTGTGCTTTTATTCAGGACAGTCGCACCCTTATGTGCTTTTATTCAGGATAGTGGCACGATTGTGTGCTTTTATTCAGGATAGTCGCACGCTTGCATGCTTTCATTCAGGATAGTCGCACGCTTGCGTGTTTTTATTCAGGATATTCGCACGCTTGTGTGCTTTTATTCAGGATAGTCGCACGCTTGCGTGCTTTTATTCAGCATAGTCGCACGCTTGCGTGCTTTTATTCAGGATAGTCGCACGCTTGTGTGCTTTTATTCAGGATAGTCGCACGCTTGTGGGCTTTTATTCAGGATAGTTGCACGCTTGTGTTCTTTTATTCAGGATAGTTGCATGCTTGTGTGCTTTTATTAAGGATAGTTGCATTATTGTGTTCTTTTATTCAGGGTAGTTGCATGCTTGTATGATTTTACTCACGATGGTTGCATTCCTATATTCTATTGTTCAGGATAGTTGCTTTCCTATATGCTTTTATTCAGGATAGTTGCACACTTCTGTGCTATTATTCAGGATAGTTGCACACTTGTGTGTTATTATTTATGATAGTTGCACGCTTGTGTGATTTTATTAAGAATAGTCGCACAAAAGTGTTCAAATATCTGCATATATTCAAAACTTATTTAAATAATTTTTTAACCCTTATTACAGAGAGCAAATGTTGAAGAAGGTGATAAAGAAGACATTCAAAAAGAAACAGCAATAATTGTCACATAAAAGCTTTCAAAACATGCACCAATAATCAAATGAAGGAAAACTAAAGATGAATCAATGCTTGCCAGGAAGGATAATGTATACAGAAATAATCTTAAGGCGTTCATTGAATTGGTGGAAAAGATAAACAAAGATGAACTATTTACAGCACAACATTCAAAATATTTGAAAAAACTACCGCTCTACGGGTTTATTAACATGATTTTTGATGGGCTCATTTCACCTGCAGAAACCATTAAAAATTCTACAACTTTAGATCTCATCATCAAGAACTACAAGAAGAATTTAAAATATTTTCAGTTTGGTGATATGATGCTAACTTTTACACAAGAAAATGTTGCAGATTTACTAGGCGCTCCAATACAAGGAGAGATAATAAAAACAACAGGGCACTTGAAAAAGAACGAGAAGGACGATGAAGAATATAAATCGTTCATGGAAAGACATTTTAAAGGAGAAGCCTCAGTCAACAAGAAAAAAATAAAGAGTCGGATTTTTTTGACATTAAAAGAAGACACAGCCGAAGCAAAATTTGATGCAGTGAAGCTTATACTTCTTTATTTGGCTGCAACATTTCTTCTAACAAACCCAAAATACAGCTTACCATGGACCATGATTCCATATTGTGTATGCAGCCAAAAATTAATGAAAATATCTTGGCCAAAAACCATACACAACCATCTCATAACCAGGTGGAAAAATACTGTGATACACCACGCAAGATTAATGCTTGTGTGACACTATTGCTGGTACTATTTTGAACTTTTATGTATGTTTCTTATTTAATTATTGTTCATTCTAATAATTAATAAATAAAAAATTCAGTGGTGGGTTTGCGAAAAAACCTATGTTCTAAAAAATACAAAGAAAGAATACAGTGATGTTTATCCCCTGGCTGCAAAATGGGATATAAAATTGTTGAAGCCAAACATGTTAATAAACATCAAATACACAACTGTACGTGATATTTAATTTTGAATAATTTTTTAGTGTCATATTAAAAATGTTGCATACAATTATGCAGATATATAGGAATAGTTACATACTTGTATGCATCTATTATAAAGAGGTGCGTCCATGTATGATTATAATCATAACAATTGCATGCATCTATGTGTTCATTCACAATAGTCAAATTCAGTATCATATATTTATGCATATATTTTGAACAGATGCATCTATGTATTCATCTGTATAAAAATGCATGGATGTATGCACTTATTTTCTACAGATGCATACAATACTGCATTTATTTTCAGTATTAGTTGAACATTTGCTACCTTTGTTTTCAGGAGTCCCAAGGAAAGGATTTAGAACTGTTAGAACAAGCTATTTACAAAGACAAAGAGTACGAAGCAGTTTACCAAAAACGGGTGGAAAATTACACGAGCTTGATAGTAAAGCTACAACAAGAAAATAAACAACTTAAACAGGAAAATTTAAGGTTAAAAAAAAGACTACAAGGACTTGCTGACAGTGATGAATCTGAAGAAGATGAAAGTGAGGAAAATAAGGAGAGTGACGAAAACGCTGATAGTGAGAAAATTAATGAGAGTGAAGAAAACACTGAGAGTGACAAAAAGGGAAGAAAAGTACAACTTCAAATAAAAGATGCGAATGCAATTGAAAATGAGGATAATGATGAAAGTGAGGATAATGACAATGGAAGTGAGGATAATGAAGAGGAAAAGGATAATGAGGATAAGATTGAGAATGAAAGTGAGGCTGAGTATGACGATGAGAGTGAGAATGAAAAGCAGAAAAATAATATTATGAACGATGACAATGAAAGTGAGAATAATGATGAGAGTGAGGATGAAAAGCAGGAAAAGCTTAATATGAACGATGAAAATGAAGATGAGAATAATAATGCTGATGATGATGAGAATAAAAGTGCCGAAGGTGACAAGAATGAAAATATTGACAGAGATAATGTGGAAAAAGAAAACACTGCAGAAGATGAAGTAAATGAAGAACCGCAAAAAAATTTAGATGTTGGTATGCAGGATAAAGATAAAAAAGCTGATACAAGAAATATTGATCAAATTGATAACATGGAAGTAAATATAGAGAAGAACAATGATGAGGTCGGACAGAAGGAACAAGAGCCAGAGAAGGAGGCGGAGAAAGAACAGAAAGATGTGGAGAAGAAACAGGAGCCAAAGAAGCCAGAGAAGGAGATGGAGAAAGAAAAGAACGTGGTGGACAAAGAACAGAAGGAGGTGGAGAAAGAACAGAAGGAGGTGGAGAAGGAAAAAGGTAAAAAATAATTATAGTATTCTGATGGTAATAAATAATGAACACATTATTGAGTTTTAAGAAATACAGTATAACAAAATTATTGCATTCTTATGTGCATCCATTACTAATTGTTGCATGCTTGGGTGCATTTGTTCAGAATAGTTCTATGCTTGTTTGCAACTATTCAAAAATAGTTGCATGTTTGTGTGCAGCTATTTCTGAATAGTTGCATGCTTGTGTGCATCTATTCAATTATTGATGAGATTAATAATATGTAAATAGATAACATGGAGAAGAATAATGATCATAAAATTGATGATGAAAAATCAAAAGACATAAAGGAGCTGGAGAAGAATAATGACAACGGGAAGCAAAAGAAGCTGAAGCTTCCAAATGTTAGAAAGCAAAAAGGTAAAAAAAATAAAAATAATTTCTAATGGTAATAATGTTCCAAATAGAAAGTTTTCATCAATACATTGCTGATATCTTATATTATTCTCAGCTGCAGCCCAAAAAAAAAAAAAGGAACCGTGATTGTTAAGGATTATTAGATGAGAACAACATCAGAAGAAATGAATGTACGAACAAAAATGGATGTCAGGAAATTTAACAATGTTAAGCAACTATCAGAGGATCAAATCCAGAAACTAGAAGCATATTTTTCAAATTCAGACCTGGGGTAAAATTACTTAAAAACTTAATTAAATTTTGTAAATGTTTTTATGCAATTAAAAATAAAAGTTGCATATATATATATATATATATATATATGCAATTATTAAGATTAGATGCATAGATCAGTGCTAATATATTTCTAGAAATTCCCTAAATATATTACATAAATTAGCAGCAGAAGCGCATACCTTAATGGCGACGCAGACATATACATTTTTGGAGTTTCATTGGCTGATTTAATATATGGAGGATTCCTTGACTCACAGGTATAGCCGTAGTCAAATTCAAATGTAGTCTCATATGATGATTATTAGCTGGGGGTTTTCCTTAACATTTACAATCTACTAATTTAAACAGGTAATTGACTGCTGTGCACATGAGCTCAACAACGACCATCCAGAAATCATGTACATCAAAACTACTGCTTCTGTAAGTTTTTATTAATTTTCTAGCAAAATTTTCTTGTTACATCAAAAATTTTGGTTACTAAAATGATTGCAATTACCGGCATTAATTAAGAATGAATCATCGGAAAACAGAGAGTATTTGATAGATAAAAAAGTGCAAACATTCTACAACACAAGCACAAAAATATTGATTCCTATCCACGAGGGAAACCATTTTTCATTGTTAGAATTTATAAAAGACAGTAGAAGATGGATACATTACGATTCCAACAAAAATCGTCGTGAAGGAGGAAATCACCAAAGACTTGCAAGAGATTTTGTATGTAAATTGAAGATAATTGACATTCAAACTAGTATCTAAACTGTTATAAATAGTCATATGTATGTATTTTTTTTTATACATATACAGAGAATTTACATCAGTGGATTGCTGAAAAACCTAGAGAACAAGAATTTCCAGAAACATGGACAACTTGAAATTGCTAATTGCCCACAACAAGGCGCCACGTAAGTAAATAAAAATAATTGCATACTTGTATTTACAATTATTTTTACACTTGTATGCATACTTGTATTTACATACTTGTATTTACAATTATTTACTGATATAGTATGAATATGTGCATACTTGTATGCAGCTTTCTTAAATACTAGCATAATATTAATCATGTTTTACAAATTCTGCAGGGTCGATTGTGGAATGTTCGTTATTAACATGATGAAGCAGAGAAGCGAGTACGAAGAAATTGATAAAAAGGATGAAATGTACAAGCCTGCGACTATTTATCTACAACGGGCCAAGCTTGCTTACAAACTTCTTAATCGCAAACCTCATAGTTGGACTCCAGAAGAAAACCGGACATAAAACTTTATATTTTCAGATGCAAACAAACCTTCTGCTTAAATTTCTGGAAAATGGTCTTTTCACTTATTATAAATATTTATGCTAAAATACAATGATCAAAGTATTGTAAATATTCTGACTAAAGTACAATGTATGAACTACTGGCAAGTGATTATCTAGTTTTCAAGCTGAATCAATGGGTAATTTTTTGTACTGAGTTAAGGTCGTTTGATTTTACTTATATTTCTTACATTACTGTTGTTGATTCAATTAATTGTTAAAAAACCGCATACTATTATGTATATATCCAAAATAGTTGCATACTTATATGAGTATATTTAGAAAAGGTGAATTTATATTCTTTATACCAATTTATTACTCGAATGTATGCATCTAATCATTATAAATGCATAATCATATGCTCATATTAAGAAAATCTGAATATATGTGTACTGTATACAAATTTGTAGCCGGAATGTATGCATCTATATAGCAAAGTTGCATACTAAAATGCTAATATTCGAAATAGCAGCATACATGTATGCATATATATAGGAAAAAAAAAACTGGCTACTTACATTCATACACAGTATTCACATAAACAATAAACCAAACTTCATCACAGAAACACTAAACACAAATTCACAGTATATATGTGTACTATATACAAATTTATAGCCGGAATGTATGCATCTATACAGAAAAGTTGCATACTAGAATGCTAAATATTTTAAATAGCAGCATATATGTATGCATATATACAGGAAAACAACAGGCTACTTACATTCATTCACAGTATTCACAGTATGCATATATACATGTATGCAAAACAGAACACATATATTGACAATAATACTCAAAATACAAAACCAAACTTCAGCACAGAAACATTAAAATAATAAACTAAAGTTACAAACATAACAGAAATATTCAACTTGGTTACAAACAGTAAACAACAAAACAGAAAAATTCAAACTAGTTACAAACATATTAAAATACTAAACCAAATTGCAATTAGTTTCCTTGTGAAGAACAAGTCCTTTTGTTATGCCCCAACTTTTTGCATAACCCACATCTAATAGTCTTTGTAAATTCATCAGCAGATTTTAACCTTTTAGAAGACAATGGACGACAGGGCATTCTTCTACCTTTTGGAGGAGCTATAATTGCATCTTCAATTGCAACATCTTCACCCATAAAGTCTATGATAGGATTGATTGCATGAGAATAAGCTAATCGAAAATAAGAAACTTTGAAGTAATCTTCGATGTAGTCATACACATCCAACTTCTCACAACTTAAAATACATCTTACAGCATGAGAGCAAGGAAAACCATTAATTTGCCACATGTTACAAGAACACACTCGACTATGTAAATCAACGGATTGATGGACCGGAGAATGAACTTCAAACACATATTCACTTGATTTGATAACAAACCACAAAGCTCCTTCCAAATAAAGGTTTCTTAATCGAGTTTCAGTCACAGGACATAAAACACTATTCCAAGTAGAAGCAACTTCACGATGGTCAGACATAAGTTTCATTAACTTCAATCTAATTTTATCCAAACAAGCAGTAATTGGTAAATGTCTTTCCTCCAAAATCCATTTGTCAATACTCTCCGAACAATTAGATGACATCTCACCCTAACGACAACCAGGAAAAAAAACATTTGCAAACTTCTCAAAAGGAATTCCGCTCAAAAAATTTACCACTTTGGATCCACCAACATCTCTAAAATTATTCAATGCAGCATTAAAATCAATTAAATTAGAAGCATAAGGAACTCGTGCAAACAAATCTAACAACAACTTCTTGTTTGATTTGGAAAATTCAGATTTTAGAGCAACCTTTAAATTGTTGTTCAAATGATAAAAACAAGAACCATGAACTGAATTTGGAAACACTTTCGGAATAGCAACAAGAATACTAGGATGACGATCGGAAATGAAAACAAAGCTTCTACTATCATCCTTAAGAAACTCTTTCAGTTGTTCAAAATACCAAATCCAATTGTCTTCATCTTCCCCGGACACAATAGCAATTGCTAAAGGAAAAAAAACCTGTTAACAGAAACAAACATATTATCAAAAAAAAAAAAAAAATCAGTAACAATTATAAATAATTTTTGCAAATTTTTAGATTAGTTGCATAATTGTGTATTCCAAATAATAGCAAACTTGAATGCAAATTTACAAAACAGATGCATGCAAGTATGCACTTATTCAGAACAGATGCATGCAAATGAATGCATGTACATATGCACTTATTCAGAACAGATGCATGTAAGTATGCACTTATTCAGAATATATGCATGCAAATGATTGCATGTATTCATAATATTTACACTTATTCACAATAGATGCATGCATATATGCACTTATTCAAAACAGATGCATGCAAGTATGCACTTATTCAGAATAGATGCATGCAAATGAATGCATGTATTCATAATATTTACATACTTCTATGAATGTATTAAGAATAGCTGTATAATTGTATGCATACATGTAGAAGATTATTATATCTCTATGCATTCATCCAGAATAGTTGCATACATGAATGCATATAATAAATATAACCGCATACTTTTATGCATACGCATATAGTTATAAACTGACAAAACACCATACCTTCATTTCTATTTTTACCAGTAGTAGCCATCAAACAACCTTGAGCTCTTCCTTTCATAAAAGTAGCATCAACAAAAATTAAAGGACGACAATATTGAAATCCATGTGCACAAGCTTCAAAACCAATAAAAACCCTTTCAAATTGACGTGTATCATCATTACACTCCAACACAACTTTACTCCCAGGATTAGTAGTAACAACAGAATCACAAAATGACTGCAAATGATGATAAGACATTATATCGCTTCCATGTAACTCTTCTAATGCCAACTTCTTCCCATTATAAGCATAGTAATACTTCGAAATAACATTATACTCGGTTTGAAACAAATTAATAATGTCCTTGGTCTTCATTAATGGATTAGAATGAATATGATCATAAACTAACAACTTAATGAATTTACTGGATACAACAGGATTGTTTATATCATGAATTCCAGCACCACAAGTATGATCTGGTTGAAATCTCTTTAAAACAAAATAGCCAGGAAGATTGAACTTAATAGAAGCATGAATCCTAAAAGTACAATTTTGCTTAGAACAAACGGTTGTAACTCTTTCCTTGTCATTCTTAACCAAATTAAGCTTGTATCCAGTCTTCATACCATACATCATCACATACAACCTAAATTCAGTAACACCTCCTGGAAATTGCTGACCAACACCAGAAAAAACAGGTTGATTCAAATCACTTCTCAACAATTGTTTCAATTGATTGTTTGAATCACATGTACTAGAAAAAGAAGAATCACTACCACAAGAAACATCATCTGACCTAGCATTGTTAACTGAAGAACTACTACGATTGATCTCAACAAAAATAACCAAATAATCCTCATGATTATGTGCAGCCAACAATAGAATAGATCGAAGATCAGAATTACTTTGAATATTCCTTCTCAAGCCATCTCTAATGTGTTACAATTCAAATGATAATGGACTTAAATCAATCCATTTACCACAAACAGCATCTATCACAATATCAACAGTACTATCAAAATAAAGACGTATTGAAAAGCTATCATTCCCAAACTTCAACAAGACCAATACACCAACATTAGCAGGAACACTGTTATAAAAAGAAGAGAATTATTAATAAACCTTATCAGCATTAATCAAATAAAACTACACACACATTTGCAGCATATTATAATTATATGCATACATGTACACATATATCCAGAACATCAGCATACTTTTATGCAACGGTTAATAATAGTTGTATTACATATATTCAGAATAGTTGCATATCTGTATGCGCATATTCAAAATAGAAGCGTACAATTTTATCCACTATTTAAGGAAAATTGCATATTTATATGCACATATACAAAATAGCTGCATACTTGTATGCACATATTCAGGACAATTGCATACATTTGTTATCCAAAATACAGAATAGTTTCATACTTGTAAGCACATAATAAAAATATTAGCATACTTGTATGCACGCATTCAAAAAAGTTGCACAAATGTATTGAAATTTAATCTCACAAAAGAAGCCTTATAAATAATAATAAATACATCAAAACAAATCGAAAATAATAATAACACACGTATGAAAAAAAAAGTGCAAATTACCTTGAAGATGAAACATTCATTATATCTCTCAATCGCTGAAGAAATCGAATATTAGATTCTTCAACAAATCGCAATTAGATCGAATATTGAATCTCAGAAAAAAACACTGAAATCAACGAAAATATTCTCTCTAAATAATAGCTGTATGAATCAAATCCATGAAGAAAACCATGAAGCCGCCATGAAAAGAAAAATGCGTTAATTTGAACAAGGGTGTTTGTGGAAAAAGAATACCGGAAAAAAAATAGGGATGCGAAAAGTATAATTTAAAGCGAGAGGATTACACGTTAATTAACTTTAATTTTAGGGATGTGTGCCTAAGTTTCACTAAAATAAATTTGGCATAGCCGACCAGTTTTAAAAATACTCTGTAACACTTTTATTATAACAAATAATGAATACATTACAAACAAGAGATAGGCCCAATGTTTATCCACTACAACCGGTTTTTAATGTGGATCAACCACATAAACACTATGATAAACTCACTTAATCCCACAACACTACCTCATCAGATTGACTGGGTGAAAACAACAACCCAAATCCAATTACACAAATGGACTTGATAGTTCATTTAAACAACAATGCTTAAATACATTTGCATAGAGCCAGAGAGTGACTCAAAAAGGACCAAAGTCACCGATAATAGTTAGAATTGGAATAACTTTATCCACTTAACATATTGACTTCCATTCTTATTGTAACAACCCGTATTTTGAATAACATGTTATAACATAAATTAAGACAGAATTAAATGTTAAAATCTGAATCAAGGGAAACGGGCTGTGCCATTGCGTTCGTCTCGGAAAAATACGCGAAATAGAGTCCGAGTTTTCAAGAATCGGAGTCTGTATGACCAAGTTATGTCCCGTCAAAGTTTTCAGAAAATTTCAAGTTCAAAAACAGTTCAAATTTCAAATCTGGAGCCAAACAGACTGGGCGGGAAAGCTTCCCGCCCAGCCCCCAAGTCGACTGGGGAGTCGACTTGGGAGTCGACACACCCCAGTGGGTGTCGACTGCCCTGTCGACACCCCTATCGACCTGGGTGGTCGGGCCAGTTTGGCCTGGTGCACCTGCTGTCCACTTTGAGTCATGTTTTGAGGCTTGTGACAAGATTTGATGGCTCAGATCTAAACTAGGGTTAATCCTATGGCCTAAACTAACCTAAACTTCTATAAAAAGACCCTAAGACCTAGCCAAAACCCACACAAATCAATCCTACAACTAAGTGCTGCCAAAATGCTCCCTAATCATGGCCTCCATCTTCATCTTGAGAGCTTCTAAGGCAAAATGGAGCAAGCTTTCTTCATTCTATCAAAGGAGCTACTTATTCTCAAGGCTATTTGCGTTGCTACATCATTCCTAGAGCTTCTACAACGTCTCTATCTTGTTCTATTGTGTTCTAGTTCTCATAGCCATGCTTTGTAAGCCCTCCTCTACTCTTAGATCTAAACTATGAACTTAATATGACATGTAGCAAGTTGAAATGAGATTTTTGTGTTATGCTTGCCTTGGATTTCATGCATAGATTCATTCATGACCCTTTTGATCTATGTTTGTGGACCTAATGTTTACCTATCATGAATCTAGTACCATTTATGTTGACTTTTGGGTGGAAAGCTATGAGCTTTATGTAGTGATTGTGCATAAATGCAACATAGAACCCCTCATAACCTTGATGTTAACTTGCCATGATGCGACCTATATGCTAATCACAAGTTTACCACCCTATTTGCTAAGTTTAATGCCATACATGTGTAGATTGGAATTGGACCTAAGTGCAATATTTGTCTTGAACCTATCATTGTATGCATAGATCTATTCATGTCTCTCTTGATCAATGATTGTGGATCTATCATGGACCTAGTACCGTTCATGTTGACTTTCGGGAAAAATGCTATGAAATGGATTATGGTTTATGCATGTTAACAAACCTTAATCCCTCATGTCCCTTAACATGCATATGATGACGTTGAACCTATTTGCTATGCACAAGTTAGGATTGTCACCCTTTATACTATTGTCATGTTTGAGGCCAAATCACCTTTATGTTATCATACATGTTTTGAGGCCAATATGATATAAGCAAGTCATGATGAACACCTTTGCCTCAAATATCACCATGTTTAACTCGTGATAGACTTTGCCATCTTATGCCCACCTTGTCATATTCTTATGTTCCCTCTTTGATCTATTTTTTTTGATGCGAACTTACGTGCGATGGGGCTACGTTATGGGTAAACTTAAATGACATGAACATGACTTGAAAATATGACATGTGATTATGCTTGAAAACATGAACGTGGACATGACATGTAGAAAACATGAAAGTGGCCAACTCGAGGTTGGGTTGAGTTTGTAGTATAAATCTACCCGGAACCGACCGTCTTAACTAGTAGCTACAAACAATAGGACCCAATGTGAGTAGTTGGTCATGTCGCGCTTAAAACCCGAGGTTAGACTAGGTTGTAGTGTAAAGCTACCCGGACCCGCCCGGCTTAACTAGTAACCACAACGAGGTATAATGTGAGAGGTTGGGGTGCATTAAGTTAATTAATGCCACATAATAGGGTTAAGTCATGGACTACTTGAATACTTAACCAATTAAACACGATGGATTGGTAGGGTTAAGTCATGGACTACTTGAATACTTAACCAATTAAACATGATGGATTGGTAGGGTTAAGTCATGGACTACTTGAATACTTAACCAATTAAACACGATGGATTGGTAAGGTTAAGTCATACACCACTTGAATATACTTGACCAGTTGAACACGATGTATTGATAGGTTAAGTCATGAACTGCTTGGATACACTTGACCGACTCAATACATAGTTAGGATAGGGTTAACCACACTTAACCCGTTTGAAAATCCTAGTTACGTGGTCCTTTTCAGCAGTAACCTATAGTATCATGGATACCCTAGGACTAGGCTAGGGTGGGGCACGATTACTGGGCTGATTGTAAGAGACCAAAAGAGACGGCTGAATGGTGCACCGGTTAAGTTCAGGCGGACCATGGTCGTGCACATTAAGTCCGGAGTTGAACATGGGCACCGGTTGGTTTAGACTGTGCGTGCTTGTTTTGTGTCTGTGGTTTACACCCTAGGACTGGATACACCCTAGGGTGGACCTTGCACAGTTAACTACATTCCATGATTAAGCCGTATGACATAGATACACGACGAGTTAGGCTTATAGGGAGCCGATCGACTAGACCGAGTAGTTGGACCTTGATTTAGGTCATCTCATGAGTTTGGGCCAATATTGAGCTAAGGGATCACTTCTTGTTTATACTTGACATAGGTTAGAATACTAGTACACTCTTGGTGCAACTTAATCTTGTATATGCGATGCCACACTTGATCTATCTTGTTAACTATTCACCATGCCAGTTTAGTTACCATCCTTATGTTTCATCTTAGTTTCTCATGTCCAGTTAACTTTATTAGTTTTTATACTAATAGTAGGTAGGACTTACCAGTCTTTATGACTGACCTGTTTTCCTTTCGCTTCTTTTCCTCCGTCCCCCCCCCCCCCATGTTCTCAGGGTGGGAACATTAGCACCTAGCTTGGATCTTTGGCTTGCTTCTCTGATAGCTCATGTACGGTTTGGACTCGAGCTTTGCTATGGCGACACTACTGTTATCTTTGGGGAATACTTTACTTATGTTAATTTTTAGTTTATGTTTTCTAGACTTTGTTTTTTTGGAAAATGATGACTAAGTACTTTGATGTAACTTGACTATGGTTTTGAAATAGTAATTTTATCCGCTGCTTTATCTACTCTGTTTATTATATGTTCTGTCTTGTGATATCTTCATGCATGTTTACCCCGTTTAACGCCCCTCCAAAGCTGGTGTACTTGCAAGAGTGACTCTGGCGGAGGTGGGGTGTTACATTTGGTATCAGAGCATAAGGTTTACGAGATTGAACAAAAGGTTTTTAAAACTTTGAAGAACCTTTGAAAAACTATTTTCAAAACCGATTACAAAGAAGTATTTTTCCAAGAAAAGTCTAGTTTATTTTAAAAGGCTATTCCTCAAAAGCCATTAGCACTATCCTTTGTTTCCTCGTTCTGAATCTATCCTTTTTCGTTTCAGTATGGCCGATAATTTTGCCATTCTGGAGGGCGTATCAATACCTATTTGGTTTAGATGGTACATGGAGGAAAGGGCGAATGAAGCCGGCCCCGCGGACATTCCTCCTCCTTCCCCCGTGGCTAACATTCCTCCTCCTCCCGTAGCTGAGGTCCCTCCTCCTCCTCCTCAGCATCCACAAGCGGATTTCGTGAAGATTTGCAAGGACTTTAAGGCGATGGGTGACAAGAATTTTATTGGGACGGAGACTTTTGTTGAGGCAAGAAACTGGTTGAAGGAAACTGAAGACCTTTTTGCTATCTTTGGTATACAAGACCGTAGGAAAGTTCTGTTGGCGGTATGGCTATTGAAAGAGGAAGCTGCTTATTGGTGGGTAGTCACCACCACTACTAGGCCAATTGAGACTTGGAATGATTGTAGGAGAAGGTTTGGACTGAGGTTTCTATCATTAGCAGAAGAGAACCTTCAGATGGAGAGGTTCCTCTCACTGAAGCAAGGGGACATGACCGTTAGAGAATACGTGAATAAGTTTAATCAACTTGCTCGGTTCGGTCTAGATTTGGTGAACACAGCTCAGAAGAAGGCCCTACACTTTGCTCAAGGATTGAACGAGCCATTGCACGGTTTGGCCATGTCTCACATACCCATGGGGCCGACCTTCGAGAGTTTGGTAAATATGGCACTGCTTCAAGAGGAAGATAAGAGTGGTAAGAAGGAAGTCAAGTTGAATGAGTCTCAAGGCAAGAAGGTAGATTCCGAGAAAGGAGGCAAGGACAACAAGAACCGCAATGACAACAAGACCAGGGAGACAAGGAAGTGCAACTTCTGTGGGATCACTGGGCACATAGCCAAAGACTGTAGGAAGAAGAAAAGGAAGTTGGACGAATGCTTTCATTATGGAGAGTCTGGACACTATAGCAAGGATTTCCCAAAAAAGCGAGGACAAGAGCAAAGGCAAACTCAGCGAGCAGGACCCTCTGGAGGGCAGTTGCAGGCTCTCCTCGCTCTTCCAGCTTTTGACCGAGGTAGTGGTTCTATAGAAAGTCATGTTTACATTTCTGATTTCCCTGTTCGTACCTTATTTGATTCTGGCGTATCGCATAGTTTTATTTCTGATCTTGTTGAAAGTTTGCACCTAAGTACTAGTCTAGTTGAAAATCCCGTTAGTGTTTCAAATCCAATTGGGGGTTCCGCCCATTTATCTATGATTTGTATGGATTTAAGGATTTCTATCTTGAGCGTAGAATTCATGTGTAATGCTAGTGTTCTCAGGTTTATGGGATACAGGTTGATTTTGGGCATGGATTGGTTGTCCAGTTATGGAGCCATTCTTGATTTTGAACATAGGGTTGCGAGGCTCATGACTCGCCTCGGTAATACCCTCGAAATCTCGTGTGACCTTTAGGGTTCCGTCATGATTAGTTACCTAGAATCCCTTGGCACCTTTATTGGAAATTTGTAATCCGATCGAGTAGTGTTCGTCACTAAGGTGGATAGTCCATTTCGCTTAAGCATGGGTTATAGAAATCACCCAAGTAAGTACATTTGGCAACGTGGATTGGCATTTGTTTTCAAGAGATAGTTATTCTGCGTGGAATACCGTATTGTATGTAAACGAGATCCAGGATTCACTAACGAATTTTGGAAAGCTTGCATGAAACCATGAGCACGCAGTTATGTTTAAACCAAGTATTTTAGGAAAAGAATAAGTGGAAGTGGAACGAGAAGCAACGGTGAAATGAGTTCTAACTCATATTTTGGAAATAAGAATTAAGAAGCTACGAAATTGTGAAGTTAAAAGACAGTCAAGGCACGATAGGATTAAGCTCAAGAAAATGCGACTTAGAAGATTGAAGACTAGATACGCACATCATATCTCTTTTTAAGAGTATATCCTTGATCCCTATTATCCTGTAGAACTTACTCGCATGCTATCTTTTAAGTATATCCTCTCGGTCCTATTTTCAATCTTAGTTCTGTTACAAACCCCATAAGGAGTATGACTCGTCTATTTTTGATATATAGTTGGGGTGAAGGTGTCCACTTAGTTGACCAAACGTTTTGGGCTTTATGGGATATGGGTCATAGATGATAGACTCACGAAGAGTGCTCACTTTGTTCCGTTGAAGAGCAAGAGGACCGCATCATGGCTAGCATCTGTTTATCTTCGAGAGATAGTGCGATTGCATGGAGTTCCTTCTAGCATAGTTAGCGATCGTGACCCAATTTCCACTAGCTAGTTTTGGAATAGTTTGCAAGAAGCGATGGGTACACGATTGAATCTAAGTACGACCTATCACCCACAGACGGATGGTCAGACCGAAAGGGTGAATAGGGTACTAGAAGATCTGTTGAGGCTATGCATTCTTGACTTTGGTGGTACTTGGGAAGACCACCTTCCTCTAGTGGAGTTTGCTTATAATAACAGCTACCAAGCAAGCATAGGAATGGCACCATTTGAAGCTCTATATGGAAGACTGTGCTAGTCACCAACTTGTTGGTGGGAGACCACGGATAAGCTTATACTTGGTCCCGACATGATAAGGGACACATCCGAGAAGGCAGAGTTGATTCGAAGGCGGATGAAAACAGCCCAAGACAGACAGAAATCCTATGCAGACAAGCGAAGGACAGACTTAGAGTTTGAAGTTGGAGATATGGTCTTTGTGAAGGTGTCTCCTTTGCGAAATGTGGTTCGTTTTGGAGCATTTGGGAAGCTGGCACCAAGGTTCGTAGGACCCTTCCCTATCATAGAGAGGATTGGGAAGATGGCTTATAAGGTGGAATTGCCCGAGAAGCTGGCCGGAGTACACAATGTTTTTCATGTCTTGCATCTCCGAAAGTGCCTACATGAGTCAGCCAAGGTAGTTGAGCCTAGCATTCTTGAAGACGTGGAGGTAGAGAAAGAGGCAACCCTGAGGCGAGCTTCGATTCATATCTTGGGAACGGAGATCAAGAAGCTGAGGAATCGAGAAGTCAAGTTAGTAAAGGTTCAGTGGAATGAAGCCGATGAAGATGCAACTTGGGAAACCGATGAGAAGATGCGTGGGCTTTATCCATTCCTTTTTGAGGGTACATTCTCAATCTCTTTTCCTAGTTAGCATATCTTTCTTTTGCTATCCATGTTTATCTTGTTATCTCGTTAACCTTGTCATGAGAACCTTAGGTAGAAACCCTTTGGATGAAACATGTATTTGAGACATGTTATGCTTGATGTTTGCAAGTGGTTGCAAGTGTTTGCAAGTGGATACTCGTGGATGCATGATACACATTAGGCACTAAGATCGGCTCACACACTTTCATATTGCATATGCATGAGTGCTTATACTTATTCACGGATGAAACTTGTTATGCTATCACGTGGATGTTGCATATGGATGAATGTTATGTGCACTCATGTAGAGATTATGGATTATGTTAGGAATTTGCATACATATGGACTCATTTCACTAACATACTTTGCATTAAGGAGGTTTACTGAATCAGTAACCGCCTGATTTTCGCATTAGATAAGTACATATATACACACCTTTCGCATATGATCATACAGCATTTAGAATCTTTTAAGGACAATGACTGCTCGTGGATGATGTTTTGAGTAGATGGATGGTAGGATACGTTCTTCCTAACTTGAAGATTTCGGGGAAGAAATCCTTTAAGGTGGGGAGAATGTAACAACCCGTATTTTGAATAACATGTTATAACGTAAATCAAGACAGAATTAAATGTTAAATTCTGAATTAAGGGAAACGGGCTGTGCCATTGCGTTCGTCTCGTAAAAATACGCGAAATAGAGTCCGAGTTTTCAAGAATCGGAGTCCGTATGACCAAGTTATGGCCCGTCAGAGTTTTCAGAAAATTTCAAGTTCAAAAACAGTTCAAATTTCAAATCTGGAGCCAAACAGACTGGGCGGGAAAGTTTCCCGCCCAGCCCCCAAGTCGACTGGGGAGTCGACTTGGGAGTCGTCACATCCCAGTGGGTGTCGACTGCCCAGTCGACACCCCTGTCGACCAGGGTGGTTGGGCCAGTTTGGCCTGGTGCACCTGGTGTCCACTTTGAGTCATGTTTTGAGGCCTGTGACGAGACTTGATGGCTCAGATCTAAAGTAGGGTTAATCCTATGGCCTAAACCAACCTAAACTTCTATAAAAAGACCCTAAGACCTAGCCTAAACCCACACAAATCAATCCTACAACTAAGTGCTGCCAAAATGCTCCCTAATCATGGCCTCCATCTTCATCTTGAGAGCTTCTAAGGCAAAAAGGAACAAGCTTTATTCTTTCTATCAAAGGAGCTACTTATTCTCAAGGCTATTTGCGTTGCTACATCATTCCTAGAGCTTCTACAACGTCTCTATCTTGTTCTATTGTGTTCTATTTCTCATAGCCACGCTTTGTAAGCCCTCCTCTACTCTTAGATCTAAACTATGAACTTAATATGACATGTAGCAAGTTGAAATGAGATTTTTGTGTTATGCTTGCCTTGGATTTCATGCATAGATTCATTCATGACCCTTTTGATCTATGTTTGTGGACCTAATGTTTACCTATCATGAATCTAGTACCATTTATGTTGACTTTTGGGTGGAAAGCTATGAGCTTTATGTGGTGATTGTGCATAAATGCAACATAGAACCCCTCATGACCTTGATGTTAACTTGCCATGATGCGACCTATATGCTAATCACAAGTTTACCACCCTATTTGCTAAGTTTAATGCCATACATGTGTAGATTAGAATTGGACCTAAGTGCAATATTTGCCTTGAACCTATCATTGTATGCATAGATCTATTCATGTCTCTCTTGATCAATGATTGTGGATCTATCATGAACCTAGTACCGTTCATGTTGACTTTTGGGAAAAATTCTATGAAATGGATTATGGCTTATGCATGTTAACAAACCTTAATCCCTCATGTCCCTTAACATGCATATGATGACGTTGAACCTATTTGCTATGCACAAGTTAGGATTGTCACCCTTTATACTATTGTCATGTTTGAGGCCAAATCACCTTTATGCTATCATACATGTTTTGAGGCCAATATGCTATAAGCAAGTCATGATGAACACCTTTGCCTCAAATATCACCATGTTTAACTCGTGATAGACTTTGCCATCTTATGCCCACCTTGTCATATTCTTATGTTCCCACTTTGATCTATTTGTGTTGATGCGAACTTACGTGCGATGGGGCTACGTTATGGGTAAACTTAAATGACATGAACATGACTTGAAAATATGACATGTGATTATGCATGAAAACATGAACGTGGATATGACATGTAGAAAACATGAAAGTGGCCAACTCGAGGTTGGGTTGAGTTTGTAGCATAAATCTACCCAGAACCGACCGTCTTAACTAGTAGCTACAAACAATAGGACCCAATGTGAGTAGTTGGTCATGTCGCGCTTAAAACCCGAGGTTAGACTAGGTTGTGGTGTAAAGCTACCCGGACCCGCCCGACTTAACTAGTAACCACAACAAGGTCTAATGTGAGAGGTTGGGGTGCATTAAGTTAATTAATGCCACATGATAGGGTTAAGTCATGGACTACTTGAATACTTAACCAATTAAACACGATGGATTGGTAGGGTTAAGTCATGGACTACTTGAATACTTAACCAATTAAACATGATGGATTGGTAGGGTTAAGTCATAGACCACTTGAATATACTTGACCAGTTGAACACGATGTATTGATAGGGTTAAGTCATGAACTGCTTGGATACACTTGACCGACTCAATACATGGTTAGGATAGGGTTAACCACACTTAACCCGTTTGAAAATCCCAGTTACGTGGTCCTTTTCAGCAGTAACCTATAGTATCATGGATACCCTAGGACTAGGCTAGGGTGGGGCACGATTACTGGGCTGATTGTAAGAGACCAAAAGAGACGGCTGAATGGTGCACCAGTTAAGTTCAGGCGGACCATGTTCGTGCACATTAAGTCCGGAGTTGAACATGGGCATCGTAGGTTTAAACTGTGCGTGCTTGTTTTGTGTCTGTGGTTTACACCCTAGGACCGTATACACCCTAGGGTGGACCTTGCACAGTTATCTACATTCCATGATTAAGCCGTATGACACCGATACACGACGAGTTAGGCTTATCGGGAGCCGATCGACTAGACCGAGTAGTTGGACCTTGATTTAGGTCATCTCATGAGTTTGGGCCAATATTGGGCTAAGGGATCACTTCTTTTTTATACTTGACATAGGTTAGTGTAACACCCCACACTCGCTATGGTCACTCGCTAAGGGAATGTCATAACATCGGTGGAGTATTTTAAGTGAATATAGAACAGAAAAATTACAACAAGACAGATATAAGTAATACTTGAAAATTTTAAAACATCATTTCATTGCAGCGGAAAGTAAAACATGTTTGGTTACATCACAAAACCATAATAAGAGTCAAGTACAAAATATCCATCCTGATAAATAAAAGTACATAATCCCAATACATGAACTGATAGCCATAAAAGAAAGGGTAAGCTGAGCTCTACATCTATGGTCCAAGCTCCAAAAGAGAATAAAGCAGCCTGATCAAAGCCCACTTGTACTAGGCCTACCCTGATAACCTGAGGGTTGGGAAAAAAAGATAAAAACAACGGGGTCAGACATAAGTCTGAGTGAGTCCTATAACTTTAACAATACAATCATTAAAGTAACCAGAGAAGACATAAGCTTGATATACGGTGTCGTCTGGGGATGAATGGCTACACTAAGCAGCTTGGTAGACTTAGGATAAACTAAGAAACGTAAAGACTCATCTACCCTTCCAAAGGTAAATTACTAAACTGCACCACACCAGTCATTCCTAACTTAAAGGTTGATCCCACCCATGGACTTATAAAATTAACTTAATAGTTCTCGCATACCCCTAGGTGACTGAGTAGACGCCACAGGGCCCTACAATCCACTAGGTGTACACACTACTCCCCATTCGATCGGCTCCCTAACGTAGATACCCGTGCTGGCCCCACCGTGGGGTGTACCATTCCCCAACGTGGCTACCTGATAAAACTAACGGTGCACGGCTTATATCTACACGATGCAACAACGTCTTATTTACCAGCCCGGGTCCACACACGCATATGAAACCCGTTGGTCGTGCGTTGCCACCGCTAACCCATTTTGGCCTCTTATAGTCAAGCCCAATATGCGTGTCCCGTCACTCGACTAGAGTCGAGCCCACTAAGATACGTTTGGGATATTGGTTGAAATGGGCCTCCACAAGCTACCACCTAAGCTTGTTATTTCTAGTGAATCCCGCTTAACCCTTTAACCATGTCCACTTACATGTTATAAATTCTGGTTAAGTCATTAATCATATTTTAATTGCCATTCAAGGCACCCACTAGATTTCCACATGCCACCCAAAGCACTTACTTAACCCTTTAACCATGTTTTAATTACATGTTCCACTTTGGTTAAGTATTCTAATCGTATTTTCTATTGCCACCAAAGGCCCCCACTTAACCCCTCATGTCCCTCTACATGCTAATATGGTTAAGTGTTTCTTAATTAATTAATTAAGATCATGACCTCATAAAGACCTCTCACATTAGACCGTCTTTTATGACTGCTGGATATGCCGGTTGGGTCCGGGCAGCCTTACGTCATAAAAAGGGTCTAACCTCGTGTCTTTACTTTAATCACGTATTTTATTTGTGCCTAAGACCTCTCACATTGGGCTAACATTTGTAGCAACTGGTTAAGCCGGTTGGGTCCGGGCAGTTTTACGCTACAACTGAGTCCAACCTCGTGTCTTAGTCGATTAATTACACCTAATTAATCACCCTCATAATTTATATTAATTATCCCTAATTAATTAATCATGTTTTCCAGAATATGGGTAGACCTAACTCAATAGGTAAATTCCCAACTCCGTAGTATGGGTAGACCTAACTCAATAGGTAAATTCCCAACTCCATAATATGGGTAGACCTAACTCAATAGGTAAATTCCCAATTATGTCCATTTAATTTATGTTACTCTTAAGCATACCCATTCCACATCATTTTATTAACATGCATATTAACCCCATCGTTCCCCACGTAATTCGTTCTCGTAACGTGACATAATAAAAGGGAAGATTCATCACAAATGTCATGGGTTTAACCAACATAGCTTATAACTTTATCATGGGTTCAAAAGGTGTCAACTTGCATATATGAGCATACATTAAACCCAACTAGCATTTAACCCAAACTTGCATTATGCATGTCATAAAAAGAGACAAACTTGCATATGAACTTGCACATAAACTTGCATATGAACTTGCACATAAACTTGCATGTGAACTTGCATAACATGTCATACATAGAGGCAAACTTGCATATGTTATGCATATCATAAAAAGAGACAAACTTGCATATGAACTTGCATCATAATAGGGTAAACATGCATATGTATGCATAGCATACAAAGGTGTCATCTTGCATATGTATGCATCTTATTTAGAAAAAGGGTAAACTTGCATGTCATAATGTATGCATAAAACCAAACACTTAGCATGCATAAAACCAAACACTTAGCATGCATAAAATCAAATACTTAGCATGCATAAAATCAAATACTTAGCATGCATAAAACCAAACACTTAGCATGCATAAAATCAAATACTTAGCATGCATAAAATCAAATACTTAGCATGCATAAAATCAAATACTTAGCATGCATAAAACCAAACACTTAGCATGCATAAAATCAAATACTTAGCATGCATAAAACCCATCACTTAACTTGCATAAACATAGGGTTAACATTAAACATAGATTAGCAAACTAACATCATATCATATGACTTAAAACCCACAAATCCGCATACAAAACCGCATGATCTCATCATATCTCATCTACTTAATTTAGCAATTGGTTATTAAAGTGATAGAAACTCACCAAAACCAAGATTAGCAAACTTATGTAGTAGAACTAGTTGCTATACAAGAAGAAGATGATGATTAGAGGTTGATTAGCTTGCAACTTTCTTCATAAACTAGTGGAGGTTCCTCTCAAGTTTGATTTTGGCGGCATGGTGGCATCATTTCTATTTTTAGTATGAATTAGGGTAGTATTAGGGTGTATTTATAGATTAGGTGAGTGTTTTAGGCCCTTAGATTAACCCTAAATTAGATTAAGACCCTTAGATTTCGGAACCTTCCAGAAACCAGCCCAAACCCCAAACTGGTGCACCCAACCACAGAACTCTCTAGAAACTGTGCAGGTTTCCTGTCCCGACATGGGCGCACTTCCCAAGTGCGCCAGTGTATTTTTGTGCTGGCGCACTTCACAAGTGCGCCAGTGCATTTCTGGCCTGTTTCGGGTTTTTCTGCCTAACTTCGTTCGTCCATATCTTTTTCATACGGTACCCGTTTTACGCAAACTCGGACTCTATTTCGCGTATTTTTCCGAGACGAACGCAATGACGCAGCCCGTTTCCCCTGATTCTCACATCTGAGATTAATTATACTTTAATTACTAACCATTAGTGTTAATTGAAATTCGGGGTGTTACATTCTCCCCTACTTAAAGGATTTCGTCCTCGAAATCTCTAAGTCAAGAAGAACGTATCCTACCAACCAAACAACCATCTACTAAACCATCAACCACAAGCAATCATTATCCTTAGAAACTTCAAATGATGTATGAACATATGCAGAAAGTGTGTGTATATGTCCGTATACTAATGCAAAATCAGGCGGTCTACTGATTCAGTCGACCTCCTTAATGCAAACCATGATAGTGCCATGCATCCAATATGTATGCGAAACCCTATTGACACATACAATTTCTATATGCGTGCACAACTATACACAAAAATGCATCATCCACATGATAACACAGCCATGATACATCCATCAATCTAACTACCACATCCATTTATGCGATATGCAACATGAAGTGACTGAGCCGATCTAGTGCCTAATGTGTGTGTATATGCATCCACGAGCAACCACTAGCAAACAATTGCATCCACATGCATCCATCAACCATAACATGTTTCAAACACATGTTTCAAGCATAGGTTTTACCCTATCTAAAGGTCATAGGTACTAGCGAGAGGATATACTAAAGATAAGATAAGTACTAGACAAGCGATAAAGGAGAAGTTAAAAGACATACTCTCAAAAAGAAATGGGTACAAAGAACGCATCTTCGCTTCCGTCTCCCAAGTAGCATTGCCCTCGTCTTCTCCCCATTGCACTTTAACTAGCTGAACTTCTCTGTTCCTCAACTTCCTAGTTTCTGACCCAAGGATGCGAGTAGGAGCTCGTCGAATCGTCGCATCACGCTCTACCTCTACATCTCTAAGCAAGCTCGGCTCTACGACCTCTACGGTCTCATGTAAGCACTTCCTCAAATGTGATACATGGAATACATCATGAACACCACTAAGTCTGTCGGGCAACTCCACCCTATATGCCATCCGTCCAATCCTTTCCTTAATAGGAAACGGCCCAACAAACCTCGGTGCTAACTTCCCAACGGACCCAAAGCGAACAACATTTCTCAACGGAGATACTTTGACAAAAACCATGTCCCCAACCTCAAACTCAAGATCCGTCCTTCTCCGATCCGCATAAGATTTCTGTCTATCTTGCGCTGCCTTCATCCTTCTTCGAATCAAATCAATCTTCTCTGAAGTCTCTCTAACCATATCTGGCCCAAGCAAGATCTTATCCGTAGATTCCCACCAACATGTAGGAGATCGACAAGGCCTTCCATAAAGAGCTTCGAAAGGTGCCATGCCAATACTAGACTGAAAGCTGTTATTGTATGCGAACTCCACCAAAGGAAGATGTTCTTCCCATGTACCTCCAAAATCCAAGAAACAAAGCCTCAAGAGATCTTCTAAGATACGGTTCACCCTCTCGGTCTGACCGTCCGTCTGAGGATGATATGCGGTGCTCAAACACAACTGAGTCCCTACCGCCTCTTGCAAACTTCTCCAAAACTCACTAGTGAAGATAGGATCTCGATCACTCACAATGCTGGATGGCACGCCATGCAATCTAACAATCTCTCTAACATAGACTGAAGCAAGCCGTGGAGCGGTCCTCTTACTCTTCACGGGTATAAAATGGGCACTCTTGGTAAGTCTGTCTACCACAACCCAAATTCCCGTATTGCCCTTCCTCGATCTCGGTAACCCATCGATGAAATCCATCGAGACACTATCCCACTTCCATTGTGGAACTTCCAATGGGTGTAGCAACCCACCGGGTTTCCTTTGCTCCGCTTTAACTTGTTGGCACACTAAGCATCTAGCCACATACTCGGCCACATCTTTCTTCATACCGGCCCAGAAGAAAACTCTCTTCATGTATTGGTACATCTTGTCCCTACCAGGATGAATGGTCATCTTTGACCGATGTGCATCATCAAGTATAGCCTTCCTCAGACCCTCGTCTTGCGGTACACAAAGTCTACCGTCTCTACGCAACCACCCCTTACCATCTAGGGTGTACCTACTCAAATGGCTGTACGACTCCCCCTTATGAGCTTCTCTACTAACTCAACCAACTGTGGGTCGTCTCGCTGTGCCTCGCCAATCCGCCCCAAAAGAGTAGGCCTAACCTCCAAGGAGGCTAGCAAACCGGGTACAAAGTCAACGGAAGGTCTAAAGTCAATCATAGAATTAAACTCCAAGCTTCGCCATTCCACGAACAATGGACTCAAAGACAGCCTTTTTCTGCTCAAGGCGTCTGCCACCACGTTACCCTTGCCAGGGGTATACGCTATCTCAAACTCATAGGATGCTAAGAATTCCATCCACCTCTGTTGTCTTAAGACAATGCGCTCAAAGAGTCTCCAACACTTCCCTAAGATGTAGGGCATGCTTTTCTCCACTTCTAGAGAAAATCAGGATATTCTCCCATGCAAAATCGTCACAACTATCGATCTCTCACACAGACCACCTTAGTCGAACTCGACATCCCCCAAATGCAAGCCCCAAAGGCCTAAACCAATATCAGACAAACACCCAAGGGATACCTCCTTCGAATTCAGACGACCTACGTGAGATGATACTAGTAAAAACGGCTAAATAATTAAGCCCTTGTCCAACTCTGGATGTCCTTGTCAGTCTCGCTCCAAAACCACCGTTTATCCCATAACTGGCTTTGCTCAACCTATTGAGCACATACGAAAACTTATTTCGCTCCTAGAAAAGACCAAGATGTCATCCACCAAGATCGTCACGAACTTATTTAGGTACTCCCTGAACACCCTTCTCATCAAATCAACAAAGTATGCGGAGGCGTTCGTCTAACCAAATGGCATCACCAGCCACTCATAAAACCATCCGGAGTCCTAAAGGCAATCTTCTCTATACTATCCTCAGCCACTCTCAACAGACGAAACCCCGTGGCTGAGTCCAACTGCGAAAATACTGAGGCGCCAACCAACTGATCAAAGAGATCATCAATCCTCGGCAATGGGTGTCTATTCTTCTTTGTGAGTTTATTTAGTTCTCTTTAGCCTACACAAAGTCTGAGGGACCCATCCGCCTTCGTAGCAAAAACTACTGGAGCACCCCACTCCGATATACTTTGTCTTATGGACCCCTTCTCAAGCAACTCCCCTACTTGCTTATGGAGTTCCCTCCTCTCGCGAGGAGCCATGTGGCGCACTGGTAAAGATACAGGTTTAGCATTGTCTACCAGATATATTCGGAAGTCAATCTCCCGCTCCGGAGGTAAGCCCTTCACCTCCTCAAACACATCCGAGTATTCCCGGACCACTCTAACAGATTGCAAACTCTCGACCGACGTGTCAAGCGATTCTAGATAACTTAGCATAACAGATTCCATGGGATTACAAGAGATCCCGAGAGTGTTACCCAAGCGGGTCATAAGCCTAACAACTCTCCCTTCAAAATCAAGAACGGCACCCCTACTGGATAACCAGTCCATGCCCAAAACTAACCCATAGCTCGTGAAGCCCAAAAAGCATCACATCTACTCTCAACGCTAAGTATAGCAACTTTCAAACCCAAACACTTCATGGAGCCCCAATTGGGTTTGAAACAACTAAGGGATCATCTACTAACTGGTGTCTAAGTGCAGTGACTCAACTAACAATGACGAGATAAACGAACTCGGTGCGTCAGAATTAAATAAAGTTCGAATCGGATAATAAAGAAATCCAAATTCCAACCTAGACGGTCTATCCCCATTTGGTACCCTAGTCGTGAGGGAATACAACTACCCTCTAGGAGATTCCGTACCTTGCCCTTGC
This sequence comes from Allium sativum, assembly GCA_030737875.1. Lineage (NCBI taxonomy): Eukaryota > Viridiplantae > Streptophyta > Magnoliopsida > Asparagales > Amaryllidaceae > Allium > Allium sativum. The sequence goes on along the minus strand of CM060912.1, from coordinate 126,375,570 downwards.
CTCTTTGGGCAATCCTAATAAGGTGTCCTATTCCTCCCAAAAGGATAACTACTCGCCTTCTTCATCCCATTCTCCACTCGTAACCTCCCACCAATGAGGTTTCATCCTTCATTAACCAAACAATTATTTGAGCCTTCCTCCCTTCGTCTATCCAATAGATACCTACCAGTCCTCCTCCTTCTTGAACCAACTTCTAATCTGACTAACGTCTAAGTCCCTTGAAGTGGTTTTCCATTCTTATCTATCTTAGAAAGGTCATCTATACGCGGAGGGGAAACTCAAAACGAAAGAGGAAGAGATTCAAAATGGAGAATTCGAAAGATATAGATATGGCTATTGGGGATTATGCTTTTCTTTCAAAAACTTTTCTTTTAAAAGACATGTTTTTGAAAATACTCCTTTCAAAAATATTCTTAGAAAATAGTTTTTCTAAAAATTTTATTTGTTCTGGTAACCTTAAGCTCTGATACCACGTGTAACACCCCACACCCGCTATGGTCACTCGCTAAGGGAATGCCATAACATCGGTGGAGTATTTTAAGTGAATATAGAACAGAAAAATTACAACAAGACAGATATAAGTAATACTTGAAAATTTTAAAACATCATTTCATTGCAGCGGAAAGTAAAACATGTTTGGTTACATCACAAAACCATAATAAGAGTCAAGTACAAAATATCCATCCTAATAAATAAAAGTACATAATCCCAATACATGAACTGATAGCCATAAAAGAAAGGGTAAGCTGAGCTCTACATCTATGGTCCAAGCTCCAAAAGAGAATAAAGCAGCCTGATCAAATCCCACTCGTACTGGGCCCACTCTGATAACCTGAGGGTTGAGAAAAAAGATAAAAACAACGGGGTCAGACATAAGTCTGAGCGAGTCCTATAACTTTAACAATACAATCATTAAAGTAACCAGAGAAGACATAAGCTTGATATACGGTGTCGTCTGGGGATGAATGGCTACACTAAGCAGCTTGGTAGACTTAGGATAAACTAAGAAACGTAAAGACGCATCTACCCTTCCAAAGGTAAATTACTAAACTGCACCACACCAGTCATTCCTAACTTAAAGGTTGATCCCACCCATGGACTTATAAAATTAACTTAATAGTTCTCGCGTACCCCTAGGTGACTGAGTAGACGCCACAGGGCCCTACAATCCACTAGGTGTACACACTACTCCCCATTCGATCGGCTCCCTAACGTAGATACCCGTGCTGGCCCCACCGTGGGGTGTACCATTCCCCAACGTGGCAACCTGATAAAACTAACGGTGCACGGCTTATATCTACACGATGCAATAACCTCTTATTTACCAGCCCGGGTCCACACACGCATATGAAACCCGTTGGTCATGTGTTGCCACCGCTAACCCATTTTGGCCTCTTATAGTCAAGCCCAATATGCTTGTCCCGTCACTCGACTAGAGTCGAGCCCACTAAGATACGTTTGGGATATTGGTTGAAATGGGCCCCCACAAGCTACCACCTAAGCTTGTTATTTCTAGTGAATCCCGCTTAACCCTTTAACCATGTCCACTTACATGTTATAAATTCTGGTTAAGTCATTAATCATATTTTAATTGCCATTCAAGGCACCCACTAGATTTCCACATGCCACCCAAAGCACTTACTTAACCCTTTAACCATGTTTTAATTACATGTTCCACTTTGGTTAAGTATTCTAATTGTATTTTCTATTGCCACCCAAGGCCCCCACTTAACCCCTCATGTCCCTCTACATGCTAATATGGTTAAGTGTTTCTTAATTAATTAATTAAGATCATGACCTCATAAAGACCTCTCACATTAGACCGTCTTTTATGACTGCTGGATATGCCGGTTGGGTCCGGGCAGCCTTACGTCATAAAAAGGGTCTAACCTCGTGTCTTTACTTTAATCACGTATTTTATTTGTGCCTAAGACCTCTCACATTGGGCTAACATTTGTAGCAACTGGTTAAGCCGGTTGGGTCCGGGCAGTTTTACGCTACAACTGAGTCCAACCTCGTGTCTTAGTCGATTAATTACACCTAATTAATCACCCTCATAATTTATATTAATTATCCCTAATTAATTAATCATGTTTTCCAGAATATGGGTAGACCTAACTCAATAGGTAAATTCCCAACTCCGTAGTATGGGTAGACCTAACTCAATAGGTAAATTCCCAACTTCATAATATGGGTAGACCTAACTCAATAGGTAAATTCCCAATTATGTCCATTTAATTTATGTTACTCTTAAGCATACCCATTCCACATCATTTTATTAACATGCATATTAACCCCATCGTTCCCCACGTAATTCGTTCTCGTAACGTGACATAATAAAAGGGAAGATTCATCACAAATGTCATGGGTTTAACCAACATAGCTTATAACTTTATCATGGGTTCAAAAGGTGTCAACTTGCATATATGAGCATACATTAAACCCAACTAGCATTTAACCCAAACTTGCATTATGCATGTCATAAAAAGAGACAAACTTGCATATGAACTTGCACATAAACTTGCATATGAACTTGCACATAAACTTGCATGTGAACTTGCATAACATGTCATACATAGGCAAACTCGCATAGGTTATGCATATCATAAAAAGAGACAAACTTGCATATGAACTTGCATCATAATAGGGTAAACATGCATATGTATGCATAGCATACAAAGGTGTCATCTTGCATATGTATGCATCTTATTTAGAAAAAGGGTAAACTTGCATGTCATAATGTATGCATAAAACCAAACACTTAGCATGCATAAAATCAAATATTTAGCATGCATAAAACCAAACACTTAGCATGCATAAAATCAAATACTTAGCATGCATAAAATCAAATACTTAGCATGCATAAAATCAAATACTTAGCATGCATAAAACCAAACACTTAGCATGCATAAAATCAAATACTTAGCATGCATAAAATCAAATACTTAGCATGCATAAAACCAAACACTTAGCATGCATAAAAGCAAATACTTAGCATGCATAAAACCCATCACTTAACTTGCATAAACATAGGGTTAACATTAAACATAGATTAGCAAACTAACATCATATCATATGACTTAAAACCCACAAATCCGCATACAAAACCGCATGATCTCATCATATCTCATCTACTTAATTTAGCAATTGGTTATTAAAGTGATAGAAACTCACCAAAACCAAGATTAGCAAACTTATGTAGTAGAACTAGTTGCTATACAAGAAGAAGATGATGATTAGAGGTTGATTAGCTTGCAACTTTCTTCATAAACTAGTGGAGGTTCCTCTCAAGTTTGATTTTGGCGGCATGGTGGCATCATTTCTATTTTTAGTATGAATTAGAGTAGTATTAGGGTGTATTTATATATTAGGTGAGTGTTTTAGGCCCTTAGATTAACCCTAAATTAGATTAGGACCCTTAGATTTCGGAACCTTCCAGAAACCAGCCCTAAGACCAAGCCCAAACCCCAAACTGGTGCACCCAACCACAGAACTCTCTAGAAACTGTGCAGGTTTCCTGTCCCGACATGGGCGCACTTCCCAAGTGCGCCAGTGTATTTTTGTGCTGGCGCACTTCACAAGTGCGCCAGTGCATTTCTGGCCTGTTTCGGGTTTTTCTGCCTAAATTCGTTCGTCCATATCTCTTTCATACGGTACCCGTTTTACGCAAACTCGGACTCTATTTCGCGTATTTTCCGAGACGAACGCAATGACGCAGCCCGTTTCCCCTGATTCTCACATCTGAGATTAATTATACTTTAATTACTAACCATTAGTGTTAATTGAAATTCGGGGTGTTACAGTTAGAATACTAGTACACTCTTGGTACAACTTAACTTTGTATATGCGATGCCACACTTGATCTATCTTGTTAACTATTCACCATGCCAGTTTAGTTACCATCCTTATGTTTCATCTCGGTTTCTCATGTCCAGTTAACTTTATTAGTTTTTATACTAATAGTAGGTAGGACTTACCAGTCTTTATGACTGACCTGTTTTCCTTTCGCTTCTTTTCTTCTGTCCCCCCCCCCCCCCAAGGTTCTCAGGGTGGGAACATTAGCACCTAGCTTGGATCTTTGGCTTGCTTCTCTGATAGCTCATGTACGGTTTGGACTCGAGCTTTGCTATGGCGACACTACTGTTATCTTTGGGGAATACTTTACTTATGTTAATTTTTAGTTTATGTTTTCTAGACTTTGTTTTGTTGGAAAATGATGACTAAGTACTTTGACGTAACTTGACTATGGTTTTGAAATAGTAATTTTATCCGCTGCTTTATCTACTCTGTTTACTTATATGTTCTGTCTTGTGATATCTTCATGCATGTTTACCCCGTTTAACGCCCCTCCAAAGCTGGTGTACTTGCAAGAGTGACCCTGGCAGAGGTGGGGTGTTACACTTATCATAACTAGAGCTTTTATCTCACTATATCCTGGAATAGCATTAGAAAGTGGAGAGTTTGAGAAAAATTCTTTGTTTTATTGGAAGAGCCAACGACTGTGGTGAGGATGGCAAGTTCACTAACTTTAGAGGATGGGTTATTAGATAAGCTGACAGTTGAGTTAGGAGCAACAAGTGCAGGTGGGGCTCTGTAGGCTGTTGAGAGTAGGATGTGAGTGTAGGGATGATCTAATTCAGAGGTAGTTTAACCTACAGTTTCACAGTGGAAGAAGGTGATACATTGTTCTTAGAATTGCATGCAAATTTGGTTGAATGAGTAAAAAAATAAGTCTACTAAAAAACTTTAATTAAAAAGCTAATATTCAAATCTTCTACTGAAAAATTATAATTGTTTACAAAGACAAATGCATTTATCTTTTTGTCTGCTTGTTTTGTAGTAGAGAAAAAACAATATTTTGCGTAATATTTTAACAATATTTTAAGTAAAAAAAACTAATGTTTTTGTATAAAAATACATTATCTGTTTTAAAAGATAAATTTATTTATCTTTTTTGACAACTCCTATCCTACCTTAAATAGTATTAATAATTTAAAAAGATAAATGTGTTAAAACATTTCTTCCTTAATAACTTAACAATACTTTCATGTTAAAAAACGAAACTGCAAATATGATTTTCTGTAAAGATATTACTCATCTAAAAAGACTCTTTTTATCCTTTTCTTCTTTGTTTTTTCATAATACAAATATGTTACTTTAAATGAAAAATGTGTTAAAATATCTAATGCATAAAAAATTTACAATATTTTTAGTAGGGAACCATATTTTTATCCTGTGTAGAAGAAAACATCAGTCGTTTAAAATGATAAATCTATTTTTTTTTTTTGGCTAGTAGTTTCCTAAGTGCTTAAAATAATAAACATATTAAAAACATGTATAGCATAACACCTTAACGCTATTTTAAGGTAAAAACTGATAGGTAAATGTATTTTTATATAGAAAGCTAATGTTTATATCTTCTTGTATAAAAATATATCAGTTTTTTAAAAAGGTAAACCTATTTATCTTTTTTGATACCAAAAGGTTTTATAAGAACAAACTACATTCAGACTATAAATACAATTTATTTTTAAAAAGCATTATAATTTTTTCATAAATTACCTATTACGTGCAAAAAAAATATCAAATGTGAAACCAGGAAAACACATGCATAAATTACCTTAACTTTTTCTGTAAAACCTGATCTATGTTGTTCAAACTAAATATGAAAGTGAACCGGTCTATTGTATGTCTATAAAAAGTAACTGCAAGGATTCACGAGAAGAAGAAAAGAAACAAGTTGTACCCGATGTAAGCGAAACTAGTATGCATCAAATAAATCGCTAATACGCAAATGCAACTTCCCTAGTTTAGAGCGTAAATCTAAAAAATTCATAAATATATCAATAAAAAAATTATTCTTTAAATAAGTTGCTAATATGTATAGTAATTTGACCTATAAATTTAAGTTTTTGGTAGAGATGAAGCACAGATTATAAATAGTGTGGTATGGGGCACACTGGTTTATTATTTCGGTTGATTTCAGAGTTGTTCATTCGAAGCTATTGTGATTTTCGTGTTTCTATGTTTTCTTTTTCCCTTGCTGAAGTGACTAGAGGTTAGTAAGAACGTGTGGTATGGAACACACAGTTACCACTATTCAAGTTACCGGCTAAGAGCCTATGACATGTTCCTATATGTTCGTTAGTACTTGACCTTTAGGTCAATTAGGTGGACCTTCAGGTCAATACGATGATATGACCTTTAGGTCATCTTATAAGGTACCTTTTATATACTAGCGAAGTTTTGAGCCATTATGGTGTTATATATGTTGGCATAGCTTGGACTTTCCCCTCTGGTGGTTGGATCCAACAATCCGGTGTTTTATTGTGTTTATAGCTGATTCCACCATTTCGAAATTATTGTTATTATATACATATTGCTTCAAGTTATTCTAAGGTTCTTGTGTGTGCATATGGTTATCTCATTTATGTGGTTTAAACTTTTAAATGAGTTTTTGTGTTTCGGTGGCCTTTGTGGCTTTTGAGGAAGGAAATGTTATGTCAAGTGAAACTACTTTCCATGTGTACTTCATTAGTGAAGTCTTGTGCATTATCCCTTTTATCTTGTGGAAACTTACATGATCTCATTCCTTTAGGACATAAAGGAATACTTCCTTTATCCACATCTTATTATATACTAATAATCTTTTCAAGTTAGACTAAGTAATGTACATCAGGTCAGACCGGGTTATCTTCGATTACAGCTTACCTTTGATTTGTGGTTAGCTGACCCATCTTGGAGTATCTTTCTTGGAGCTATTGTCTTAGATGACCAGTAGAGTATTCTTAATATTCATGTTTTTATTCTACAGGGACATGTTGTATTTGTGTATAGTTCATGTGAAACGATTCGAGTTAACATGTGCATGTATTCTATTATTGTATCCATATGAATTTTGTTCTATGATCTACTATTTGTAATGTGATGTAGTTTGTTCTGAATATGATCCTTAGTCATCGTAGTTTTATATTAAAAGAATTGAGTACGTTGACTTGAAGTGTGAAAAAAAAAATTATACACTCAACCGATGCATTTGACACTCGTCTAATACAAGATTACAGGTGGTCGCTCCTAACTAGCCCTATTCCCCGATCTAATAATCAGTATTACCCTATATTGCTCTTTATTAGGCTGGGTCCCAGGGTATGGCGTTACATACAACATATCAAAACGAATTTTTCTACATCTTAGTGCATGGTCTCTAACTATATATATTAAAAAATGAGATGGTACATCAAACTAATTTTAGAATAAAAATAAAGTAGGCATTATGCAGTCTTTTCTAGAGAAAGAAATTAAAATGTAAAACAATATTACAAACAGAAACATGCATGTGAATAAGAAGATATTTCGTGGAAATATGTAACATAGTGGATAACTTTAAATTCCAATGCAAAATGAGTATATTGCAAGCTTTAGGTAGATTGTTGTATCTATATTCAAAGATAAAAAAGGAAAAAAGGACATTGTTTATATTTTACAAATGTATATAGTAACTAATAAAAATTGAATGAGGCCTCCCTGAAAAATGAAAGATCATTATCCATTATACTAGGTCTGCATACGAATAAATAAATAAAAAGATATCTACTAGGTTAAAAAAAAAACAAAGACGTATGGAGCTAGTCAACGGTGAATCAACTATACATATAACGTAAGAAAAAAACTAATCTAATTGAACACTATTACAATATAAAGCCTAGTTCTGATAACGTGTTATAAAACAAAAATAAAAACAGAAGAATAATGGAAAGAAGAAATTAATAATTAGTTCAGGTACTTCTACAACACAAATAATCTCTCTATTTATAGGCTTCACATATCTTGGAAATTTTAATAATGTCCCTCGCATTAAGCGTACTCATCCTTAATATTCCAATATGATACAACAGTAAACCTATTTATCTTTTTGGTCCACTTGTTTGTAATTTAAAAAATCGTAACATATTTTGGCAAGACCGGCCGGTTTTTAAAGTGATCTTTAACACTTTTTTTTTATTATATCTAAATTATAAACACAAGGATAATAGGAGATATACAACTAAGGTATCTACTACAAAGTAAACTTCCGCGCAGGGAAGAGGACCAAAAACAAATCAGTTCGAAGACAAACAAACAAAACATGACATAGCCAAAAAAATCACACAACAGAAATAACATAAAGACATCACAAGAGTTAATGACATGAGTGCATCACATGAGCCTAAAGAAGCTCAGGAAAGCACAGCCCAACATAACTGCACAATAGAGCCATCGAACACCAGAGCTATCCCTAACCCTCCTGGCACAGGCCAAACAACATTGGACATAAAATCACTTGGCAATGAATAGATCAAACTCACCAGGAACCCTCGAGTTGCACATTATAGGGCATCGTACATCATGGAATTCTATAGATCTACCAACATGGAGCATAGGAAATTCTAAAAGAAAAAATCACAGGAGGTCCACCATGCCACGGGGTAGGAAGGGACGACAGTTGTGAGCACAAGAAAATGAAATTGAGTACGTGAGGGTCTAAGGAAAATAAGGGAAATTAGGTGTATAGGGTTAGATTTGTACGAAGTAAACGCGATTCACAGTACCCACTACGCAGGCAAAAGCAAGGGAATTAAAAGAAAGGGAGGAAGAGAGCAGCGAAGAAATAGATGGGAAGGGTGATGGTTGCAAAGAAACAGAAAAGGATGCCCCTTGTCGCCATTAACAGTGGAAAACTCTGAAGTGAACCAAAAAGATAAACTTGTTTGTCTTTTTTGATAACGGGTTTAGCTATTTGCACCCCATAGTTTGCTCTTCACCCCCCAATTATAATTTTAGAATCTTATTTCCAAATTTACCCTTTAATAGCCGATTATATAACTTGTCTAATGTTGTACGATAACTAAAAAATAATAATATAAGTCATACACATACATAGTTATTCAAGGCTAAATTGCAAACAATAATTTAAAATTTAAAATCATTACTGTACATGCTCTTTTAAAAAAAAAAGGGTAAAAAATAAAAATAATGGTTAGAAAAAATTAAAACAATAATTAAAATTTTAAAAATTGTACTGTCATCGATGTGCATCATTATGTATATTTTGAGACGGAGTTCGTTGCAAGCTGAAAACCAGATAAAGGGAAAAAAAATAAGGATGAAAATACAGTAAGGGCATTTTTGGATTAAACGGGGTTAGAAGAGGAAATGATGGGGTGTGCATTTTATTTTCTAATTAGTGGGGGGTGAAGAGCAAACAGAGGGGTGTTAATAGACGCACCCTTTGATAACTCCTATCCTACCTTAAAAAACATTAACAATTTAAAAAATAAATGTGTTAAAACATTTTCCCTTAATAATTTAACAATACTTTTATGTAAAAGGCAAACTTGTACATATGATTTTGTGTAAAGACATTACTCATCAAAAAAGACAATTCTTATTATCTTTTTGTTCTGTGTTTTTGCATAATACAAATATTTTACTTATTTTAAAAGATAAATGTGTTAAAACATCTAATGTATAAAAAAATTACAATATTTTTAGTATAGAACTAATATTTATTTCCTTTTTATAGAAGAAAACATTAATCTTCTAAAATGGTAAATCTATTTATCTTTTTTGTCTGATTGTTTCCTAAGTGCTTAAAAACGTAAACATGTTAAAAACACGTATATCATAATACCTTAACACTATTTTTAAGTTAAAAACTAATAGATAAATATATTTTTATTTAGAAAGCAAATGTTTTTATCTTCTTGTACAAAAAAATATCAGTTTTTTTTTTAAAAATAAACCTATTTATCTTTTGAGGAAGATAAACCTATTTATCTTTTGATGGTTTTACTATGAAGGACAAACCTCGTAACTTTTTTAAATTCAAGGGCAACCCACCAAAAGTTTATTACCAAGGATGATACACACTGTAAAATTGATACCATACACACCGTGAAACTGATGCTTAAAAACCGATAGCTAAATTCTGACACCATGCACAATGTAAAACTGATACTTAAAAACTAATAGTCAAACTCTGATATCATGCAAATTGTAAAACTGATACCTAAAATCTGACGATTTGCCCTATAAAATAAAATTTCAGCAGGCAGTTCTTACGACTGAAAAGTCTATAACTTTGTCCATAGCACTATTTTCTTGTTATCTTTTTTTAGTATCAAAAGGTTTTATAAGAACAAACTGCATTTAGACTATATATACAATTTATTTTTAAAAAGCATTATAATTTTCCATAAATTATCTATTACGTGCGAAAAATAATCAAATGTGAAATAAAAAAACACATGCATAATGCATAGATTACCTATTACATGAATATATTAACCTTTTTTTGTAAAACTGGATCTATATATGTTCAAGCTTAATATGAAAGTGAATCAGTCTATTGTATGTACAAAAAAAATTAACTGTACGGATTCACGAAAGTAACTAATACGTGAAAGCAACTTCCACAATTCAGAGCATAAATCACCGATATTCATAAATATATCAATAGAAAACTTTTATTTATGAAATAAATCGTTAATATGTATAGTATTTTGACCTAGAAATTTACATTTTTGGTAGAGATTAAGTGTAGATTGCAAGAAAAGGGAAAAAAAAATAAAAAAAAATGGTTAGGGTCTTTTACCTGCGATTTCTAAAAGATAAGTTTGCTACAGAGGTCGGGCGGGTTTGCTATAGAAACTGAATCGTTTATGAATTCAAATCGAGTATGAATTTGAAGTTAAGGAATTTTCGAATAGTTCAGATTTGGTATAGTTTTGGTTATTTTATATTGCCGACTATAAAACTTCATGATGCAGTTTAAAATTGTAAGTGTACTGCATGCATGCATGGTAAAAAAAACATGATTCCATTTCACACGGTAAAACAGAAAAGTCCTCATATTTCCAATTCGTAAATTTCAATCAAGAAATGTAATTACAAGAAAACCAAGAATTAGCAGTAATCAAATATACTAAACAAAGAAAAATCAAGAACTCATCTCTATAACCGTAAGAACTTCAGGCTTCTTCTCAAGGAGCATAAGGAACTGAATTTCCAACATCAAATTTATTTCCAGCCAATATCAGATCCGAGAATGGAAGATCAACCTCCCTCAGCACACCAGTCACATCATTGCTTTCTATCAACACTAACCTTGCACCTCCTACACAATACACAAACTCAAACTTATGGCTTTCGAATCTGAAAGGCACAACCTCCTCATTCTCTTCAAAATACCCAACTAATCTTAAAACAATGCCCAAATCTTCCCATTCCCCATTACCCTTCAGAATAAAGAACCTCCCAAAAAGACCATTGACAACAGCCATATGGACATCACCCAAGATTCTTCCAAGTTGTAGCTTCATTCCTGATGAATTTTCAGATACAGGGAAGTTTCTATCCTTAAACTCTACTACACAATGACGTGGGTCAAACATAATACACCTTGGCCTAAACCCATCAGTAAGCCAATAGGCATACCTATACGACGAAACACCTGAGTTTAACCGTACTCTTCCATACACTGGCTTGATATGAAGACCGCACACTCTTGGCAGCCATCCGTAATACGAATGGTACACATCGAAGGTGTAGGTGCCACCCCCTTCGTAGATCACGCAACTAATGTATAAAGTATGGTCGTGGGCGAAGGAAATAACTGCGGGGGATGAGATGTGATGTGGTCTATGAGGGTAAGGAAGGTACGAAGTTCTGAAGTTTGGGTGCATTATGAAATAATAGGAGAATGTGTAGGTGCAGCGGCAAAGGATGTAACCGTTTGAAGAAGACAGGACGGTGAAGGTTTCAGGGAAGGGGCCGTGAGGGTGGAGTAGGTGGTGAGGGCTGAATTGTTGATGTAAAATGTATATGCAAGCAGTAGTGTTGCTGTTGTTGTTGTGTTCGTGGTGGTTTTGGAAGAAGATGCCTGCTGTTGAATGGCCATGGCGGTAAGTGCCGAAGCCTTGATCTTTAGCGTTGGGTAATGCCATTGATCGCCTTCTTGATGAATATATTGATTTCTTTCTTGATATTTTGCTGTTTGTTTTAGGGGATTGGATTACTGGAAGAGGGAGGGATATAATGTTACGTGATTTGATTGGAAGGGTTACGAGTAAGATGAGGTTGTGATGAGTTGATACTCTGTTTAATCGGTTGTAATGCCTAACTAATCAAGAAGACATCTTTTGACTTCATTGCTTTAAGTCTCCCAAAATTTGTAGATTTGGGTTTTGCTCGTTGATTTTCGGTACATGTTCTAGTATGAAGACTTGCTGTTTTATTCAAGGGGCTGCTCTTTGGACTCAAAACGGTCCGTTGTCAAACGGATGCGTTGGACGCGTCGGACGCATCCAACGCGTCCGTTGAACAACGGCTTGTTTTGAGTCGTTTTGCCAACGGCTCAAAGTCCAACCCTTATATATGATCTCTCCGCTCTTCTACTTCCCACACACCTTCTTCCAACTCCCCTTCTTCCACTTTTTCTTACAATGGAGAATCCATTTCCAAGTGATGGTGATTCCAATTCAGACGCTTTAGAGGATATCGTCCTAATTGGAGCGTAAATACATGGTCGCCGAAACGAAGTAGGACGCCGGATTCATACGTCGACGTTTACCGGATTGATGTGGATAGACGACATATTTAACGGTCATCAGACAAGATGTCAAAGGCAGTTTCGTATGAAACGGTTATGTTTTCTTTCGTTATGCGATAGGCTGGAACGTTGCGGATTGACCACCTCAGAAAATGTTACTGTTCGAGAAGCGGTTGGGATATTTTTATGGACTATTGTCACTGCTAATTCGAACAGACAAGTGGCTGAAAGATTTCAAAGGTCAGGGTGCACAATCTTTCATTATTTTCATGCTGTTTTGAATGTCGTTCTAGTATTATCTACTGCTATTATAAAACCGGTTGATTCTCAATTTAACTCAATTCCTGCTGAAATTAGCAATGATAACCGTTACTATCCGTACTTTAAAAATTGTATTGGTGCAATAGACGGCACACATGTTATGGCGCACTTACCTCCAGATCGTATTGTTCCGTATATCGGACGAAAAGGATACGCTACACAGAATATTTTGGCTGTATGCTCGTTCGATTTACTATTTACGTATGCTGTATCTGGATGGGAAGGTACTGCACACGACAGTCGAATTTTTAATTCCGTCGTGAATGACAGAAATTCCGGATTTTCTCATCCTCCTCCTGGCCAGTATTATGTTGTGGATTCTTGTTTTCCACTTACAACTGGGTATATACCACCATATCGAAATGTTAGATATCACATCCCCCAGATTCGTATGACCACAAATCAACCAAAATCGCATAATGAAATTTTTAATTTCTACCATTCAAGTTTACGCATGGCAATTGAGAGGACATTCGAAATATGGAAAAAGAAATTTGTTATACTCCGAAATAAAATTCCAGATTTTATGGCGTATGACGATGATCCAAATAAAATTCCAGATGAGTACGAACAAGAATACAACGACGTGCGAAACATAGGCAATAATGACCTAGCACCGGCTCAACGCTATCAAGGCAGCGCTGATATGGCAGTGCGTCGCGATCAGATAAGAGACGAGCTTGTTGCAGCAGGATTGCACCAATAGATTTCTGCAATGTATCACTTTATCTACTGTTTTATTTGTTCTGCAATGTATCACTTTATCTACTGTTTTCTTATTTCTGCAATGTATCCCTTTAGCTCTTTTATTTGTATTTCTGCAATGTATCACTTTCTGTACTGTTTTTATGTAACGAACTGTTATGTTTTGTTAACTGTGTATTTCTGCAATAATTATAATGTTATGTTTTAATATGTAATTAGTTAAATTACAAATATAAATAAAATACTCCGCTTAAATTCTCCGCTTAAATACTCCGCTTAAACCGAAGAACACATCGTCCGCTAACTACTATTCTCCGCTATAATACTCCGCTCAAATTCTCCGCTTAAACTTGCAAAGAACACACCCTAAGAGTCAGCTACACGCACTACAATCTAATGCAAAATAAATAAAATCAAAAGTGGAAATTAGGTTAAAGTGCAATTTGTTTCAGGTTAATAAGTTTTAAGGACAACACTTCTGAATAATTAGTTTTAAGAAAAATTTACAGCAAAAAGATAAACTCATTTATTTGTTTAAGTTATGTAGAAAAAAAGATTAAAAAAAATTATCTTTATTTATACATAACTGAAAATGATAAATTTTTGTGGTTTTTCTGTAAAATGTCCTTAAAACTATTTTTTCAGCAGTGTTGTCCTTAAAACTCATTATCCTGAAAAAATAAGCACTCTAAGTGAAAATCCCCAACTATGAGTAATATAAAGATCCATATATTTTGGATTACTGTTCGTTTGTTAGTTGACATTTCTGTGTTTTGATTTTTGAATTTATATTATCAAATGAAGTAAAAATCGAAAGGCAAAATGATGATGAGAAAATACTATAAGATTGGGTTGCGACAACGACGACGAGATGGAGCAACGACATCATTGAAGAGAGAACGTCTCGATAGAAAGACAATATCAAGAAAAAGGTTTATGATTTTCTAAGAAAAAAGTAATAGAGAATAAATTGGGTAAATATGAAATAAAACATGGATGTTAGGATAGCTAAACTAAATTTGGTAAAATGAAGAGTGAGTAATTAAAGTTTACGCTGTATTGTGTATATAAACCATGACTCTACTTTAATGAAAATATGTTGGTAAATTCTAAGTAAGATAACATATGTTTTGAGATATATTTAAAAAGAGATATTTTGAGGAAAGGGTACTTTTAGAAAAACAGTTGTTAGGAAATATCTTTTTACATATTCATCTATTTGTTTCTTTTTTTCTAGATTTGGACGTAATTTCAAGGATATGATATTTGTTTCCTGGTTTCTAGATTTTGACAGGATAAGAAATTTGGTGCGTTTGTACTATAAATGTATGGTTTCATAATTGATAATAAAGCAAGCAAAGATTCATCAATTCTTCATGGTATCAGAGCCATAAAGACTGTTTTTTTTTAAGAATAATCTGAGATGGCTATATCTGGTCTTCTTGGTAACTCTAAAATTCCTGACAATGGATTGAATGCCAAGTTTAATGCCTCGTCTTGGATTATTGATACCGGAGCAACTCACCATGTTACAAGAAAAAACTCTTGGTTGTTTGACACACAAAAATTTGAATTCCCGGTTGGTTTCCCGAATGGTGAAAAATTAGTTTCCACTTTGGTGGGATTCGTTCGTTTATTGCACAGGATTACTCTTACCCGAGTTCTTTATGTTCCAAATTTGAGTTGCAACTTACTTTCTATCTTTCAACTTAATTATGATTTACAAACTGTTGTCCAATTTAACTCTCATATTTGTGCTATACAGGACCGAACGAAGGAGCTGATTGGAACACGAATTAGGAGAGATGGATTGTACTACTTTAGCAAACCGAAATTTGTGTCCACTGCTGAAGCTACATCAAATTTGAGTTGTGGCATCGTCGGCTCGGGCATCCTTTGGAAAAAGTAGTTAAGTTAATTCCTAATAAAGATCATTTAGATACGAGATGTGAAGTGTATATGCGTGTTAAATATCCTAAAGACAAATTTTCTTTAGTAATAATAAAGCTTCTAGGATTTTTCAAGAGCAGCTTGAATTTATTTGTTAGTTGATAAATTGGAAGTATTTCCAATGTTTATGGTTTTTGTTGCTATCGTTGATAGACAATTCTCTCAAACAATTAAAGTAGTTCAAAGTGACAACTGGACTTAGTTTAATTATTTGCTTGAATATTTTAATGCAACCAGAATTTTGTTTCAAATTTCTTGTGTGGGTACTCCGCAACTAAATAGGAGAGTGGAGAGGAAGCATAAACATGTCTTGAATGTTAGTCAGGCATTGCAGTTTCAAGCAAAATTACCTATTTATTTTTGGAGGGAATGTGTTCTTGTTGTTGTTCACTTAATCCTTTGTACCCCAACTCCTCTTTTACTGAATAAAACACCAATCAAATACTTTTTAATAAACCCCCCTCTTTTGCTGTTATTCGAACCTTTGGACGCTTGTGTTTTGCTCATAATCAGAAAACTAAAAAAGATAAATTTGGTAGTCGAAGTCGTAACGTCCCGTATTTTCCATAGTCAAATATTTGTTTTATTTTATCTTATTTAATATTGATTTGGAATTTTAAATGGATTTAAAATATATAATTCGCTTATATAATGAAGTTTAATCGTTTAATTTATATATAATTATAAAATGAACTCATAACGTCGTGGTAATTCATAATTTACGATTTGGACTTCAATTGAATATGCAGAGTCCATTTTAAGTCAGAATTCGGTGAAAAAAGAATCGTCCAGATTGATTTGATTATAATTTTCTAGTGTAAGAAGAAAATGGAGATTTCGTGTTATAGATTGTGAATTATGTTCAATTCAAAAATTAGAATAGTCGCTATGTAATTATTTATAAATTATAGCAATTAATTTAATAATATAATACGACTTAAAAAGGAACTTGAGCGTAACTCGAGATAACAATCGAATTAAGCCACGAAACGTATTCCGTTGAACTTGTATTGACGTTAGAGTCACGATAGATATATTGTTTGTTATTTTTTGAGACCGGATGTTTTTGATGTCCAAAATAGCGTTGGTTAACGCGTAAAATTGAATAACCGATATGCAAACGAACTCCGTTTTCAACGAAACTAATTTACTAAATCCGTAATGATAAGGTCTTGTAGTGTTTTAAGTTATTTGGATTTATTTTATGACCATGGAAAATTTAAACGTGTGTTTTTTCACTTGTGAATTATAAAGGACTTTTTACAAACGATGTTCGAATTCGACGAAATCTGTCCCGTCGTGTCTGGAAAAAAAATTATGCTAAGGTTACAATTTTCATCAAAAATGGAGAATGTATATGACGGTTTTAAGACGTTACTTCGTCACTAAGTTCATATTTCATAAAATATTATATATTTTATCCCTATATATACCCAACTTTTAGCATTACCCTATTTTAATCAACCGAGCTTGCGTGGTCAACCAGGGAAATATTTTTCCGCCTCCATCTTTATAAAACAACCGACATATTTGCTCCGATCTTTTGATCAATTTAACTCCACATCCATGCATTTAAATTGAAGGTCTTCAACAACAAAGTTCGAGTACTCGGCAAGATCTCCAAACCGATCGGCGGTGATCGTTTTCTGGTTGGTGAGGCGGTCGAAAAAACGACAGGAAGGGAGCATCTTTCGAGGTGTTTTGCTAGCGATTGGAAGGACCGGAGGCACGAGATTCGAGGCGCAAGATGAGCTAGCTGAGGCGTATGAGGTGACGACCTCCGGTCGAGGTCCGGTGGACTCCACTAATGGCGACGGACGGGTGAAGTAGAGCTCCTACATGTTGAAGACGTGGTATATGGTTTTGAACTAGCAAGCTTTCGAAAACCAAGAGGAATGATCACTACAAGAAAAAGCTGATTTTGCAGCGGCGTAATCCGCTGGTAATCCGTCGCTATATAGGCGTTAGCGACGGATTACCTGCGGATCTGAGTGGTCGGTAAATTTCAAGACGGTACTTGTGTCAAACTTTTGCGACGGATTTTAGCGTGAGTTCTCCGACCATTTTCCGTCATTTCTCTCAATAAAAAATTTTAATTTTAAATTATTTTAAAATTTATTTACCGATGTTTTAGCGACGGATATGTATTTTTGAGAAATTATTATTTATAAATATCCGTCGGTAAACCCTTGCTAATTAGCAAGGGATTAGCAACGGATATGTATTTTTGAGAAATTATTATTTACAAATAACCATCGATAAACCCTTGCTAATTAGCAAGGGATTAGCGACGGATATGTACTTTTAAGAAATTATTATTTATAAATATCCGTCGGTAAACCTTTGCTAATTAGCAAGGGATTAGCGACGTATCTTTTTATGTGAACATTTCACCTAGCAACATTAGTTGGCAATCCGTCGCTATTCCCCTTCTGACCAGCCTATATATATATATATATATATATATATATATATATATATATATATATATATATATATATATATAACACTAATATCATCTAATTGTGAACGCTCAAATAAATAACATATAAAAAAACAAATTTAAATTTGCCAACGATATTAATTTTGAACTGAAAAGAACATTCATAATCACATACAAAAGAGAACATCCATAATCCTTCATTAATTCATACACGAAACTGAATTATGATCAACATAACTATGACAAGCATGTTTGTTCAAATGAATTCCTGTCAAAGGCAAGCTTACCACCGTTATGTGCTTGTTTAGATTATGAGTATGCATCACAGAGTGCTTGTTCAATATTCCATACGTAGGTGTTTACATGATGGGTCCAGTCTATACGATTGCCAAAAACAGCTTTGGTTTTGTTGTGAGCAGTAACCATTACATCCCGGCGATCCTTTGCTGTAGCGGCCCATATTGATCAACCCTTCAGTATTGTACAACTTTCTTAACAGCTATTGATTTGTATCATCATTCAGATGTCTTGATTCCTCGATACAATGACTATATGTCTAGTAATATTATCCCATAATTCAATGCTTTCCTCTGCACAAATTGGGCAAACATACTAAATAGGTGTTTCAAACATATTAACCTCCATTTTAGAAATAAAAATTAAAAATTAAAAAAATTGGAGCATATACAATAGTAACAGTATAGCCTTGTATGTTGTGTATGTAAAGCTTTATAATTGGCATAGTAGCGTACCAGTATTTGTTGAACATCCTTGTTGTAACACTGTTCGATCTTCACTTCTGATAATTATTTAAAACATTTTTGCACAGACAAAAACTTACGGGTTGAATTGGCTGATAGTAAATTGAAATAGATCTCATTAATGTAACAAGCTAAATAGTTGTAAGAAGCTAAAACACTTCCATTATCTCCACTTCCCGCAGAAACAACCAAACATTTCCACAATCCTTGCGCAAGTCAGACTTTCAACAATCCAAAGTGGAGCTTTGTCATTTTTTCTCTTTAAATAATGATGCCATGAAGGGACGTTGGAGCAGCTAAAAGCACGCATGTCTACAATGCTGTCCTTTTCTGAAATCAATACAACATGCAGGAATATTGGTCAATTGGTCATGTGAAGATGCATTGTGAACAAAAGGAATTTAAATCTAACTGTAAAATGGAGGGGGCAGCTACAAAACAAGAATGTCTCTGGAAGAATCATTTTAGGCTTCCAGCTCACATGATTGACCTTGTCAAAAAAAAATAAAAGCTGGCATGTTATTGTTACTCTTTGAGCATGAGGAGGGAAAGCTGTATGGGGTATTTGAAGCTACATCTGATGGTGCAATAAACATAGTTCCGATCTCTTTTCATTTTCTTGATAAATCATTCCCTGCACAGGTACATCTTGAGAATTACTTAATCTATATATTTGAATGCATTAGGAAAACTAAGTTAGATTATTTGTCGTATGACTCATATCTCATGCTTCTTATTATATTCTTGTACCATGTGTTACCCATATTAACCAAAAATTTATGATAATATGTCTACATATGTATATAAAAGTACATATGCAATTATGCATGCACGGACACATACATACATACCCCCCCCCCCCCCCCCCACACACACATATATACTTACATATACATAATATCATTTTGATACGTGTTGGTTGCTAATCAAAAATACAAAAACAGAAAAGGTTGTATTTTCGGAAACATTTGCTTTTATTAAATTAATGCATAAAAACATCCTTCCAATCCTATTATGGAATGATGCATGGGCCTCAAATCGAGAAAACCTTCTGGTATAAGTTTCGTTCCCTGTTTTCTGCATTTATCTTGCTATACAACTAAGTTATTCTTGTGCTGTGATGGTAGGGGAATATATCATAGTTCTAAATTCACTCCAATGTGAATGATTTGCATAATTTATTGTGCACATTTAGGTTCCTTTCAGAAGAGTTTGGATGTGCAGGCCGTTATGCGAGGATGAGTTCTGTCATGTTATAGACAATTACCATGCACCTAAGCCAAAAAAAAAAACACACATCAAGATTCTTAAAGCAATGACATTAAACACAACTAGTCAGTCTGAATATTGAAATATACACAAGCTAGAACCACATAGTAAAAAGTGTGCATATGTTACCCATTGTCCACTAATTACCCATCTAAATTTGTTGGAATACACATTCATAGATTGATAAACTAGATAATAGGTGAGCTTCATCACAGATCTGCTATGGAAAAAGAGGTCATTGTTTTACATATCATTCTAATGTCGTATCACATTATGACTACAATTCTGCATCTATTTCATATTGTTTTATTCATGCAAAATAGCGATTGATCTGCAAGCTGAACTATTGAAATAAAAGGAAAGTCTAGGTTCTCCTTTTTTAATTAAATCAAGAATTTGAACTTCTGTTCAAGCAATCAATGAAATATGTTTGAAAATTTGGCTTATGTAATTTTATTCCTCAAATTTTTTTCAGCTAGCAACTAACCTAACCGCTTATTGTTCCAAATTTAGAATTAGTAATTTGGAGGCCTTGGATCTTCTTTGGTAACATTCAACTTGCATTCGTAATTTGGTATCAAAATATACTAACTATATGCAAGATTCTAAGAACAATGCATATGTAGATCTCTGTCACTTTGCATTATATGCCTTTGTGCTGGACGTGACGGTGCAACACAGTGGGTCAGGAAAACTGAAATAATAAAAAATTCCTTATGCCTCTGAAGAACATTTTGCAAAGTATGTTGTTTCATTTATTTATTTATTGCTCTAGGTTTATTCTGTCTATTGAGAAAACAATGCATCTTCAGGTAGAAGCATCAAACATGTTGTCAGGATGTAAAAAAATATCACAAAGATCTTGATTTTGTATTATTACATACAAGTCTCTTTTTTTTTTTTGTAATTGTACTGATTGTTACATAGGTGATTTGTCTGGTGTGCAATGAGGGAAAGAAGGTACCATTAGTAAGCATTGATTATATATAGTGTGAGTAATTGGTAACTATTGATTTTTTGATCTGATAGCAATGACATTACTGGAAGAAGTTTTGTCAATTCACAATCTTTTTCCAATTTTGTTTGCTTATTTAATAGCCCACGAATTTTACTCTTTCTTAAAATGTTTTGTCTTCTCATTTTTTTTATTTGAATATATTCATTTTTATATTTATCTCTTCGTTGATTCCTCATTTTATAACGTTCGGTATTTTTTGATCTGATGGCAATGACATTACTAGAAGAAGTTTTGTCAATTCACAATCTTTTTCCAATTTTGTTTGCTTATTTAACAGCCCACGAATTTTACTCTTTCTTAAAATGTTTTGTCTTCTCATCTTTTTTATTTGAATATATTCATTTTTATATTTATCTCTTCGTTGATTCCTCATTTTATAACGTTCGGTTGTCTTGCAAGATAAAAGTTTCATACTGTTAGTTTCTTTTGCTTATTCTTGCAAGATATAAGTTTCGATAGTCTTATGGGAAAACAAATTGAGGCATCTAATTATAATGTTATTTTCATCAGAAAATCCATTAACAGAATTATATTCCCAAGTCGTTTTCTTTATGTATTCATTTGTTTACAATGATTTATGGTCCACATGGTTGTCTTGGCTGTCTAACTATATCTAAACTAGATTTATGTTACAAATTCCACTTTTATGAATCCCATTAATACACTTTGTCATATTTTATGGGTGTCTTGACTGTCTAACTATATCTAAACTAAATTTATGTTACAAATTCCACATGGTTGTCTTGGTTGCCACAGGAGAATCGCACTACTACTACATGGTTGTCTCATGACCACCAGTCCTAAACCTGCCCATCAATTGAAGGTATCGACAAACTAAGGTTAGCCCATCTTTCTCTGTTTTAAGAACAATTAGTCGTAGTACATCGTGCAACATAATTCCACTTTTCGTCTCCACTTTACTAACTGAAAACCTATGCATCACTTATATTTTAAAGAAATTTCAAGTCTTGAAAATTATGTTGATGGATCTATGCATCATAATGTCTAAAGTTAAAAAAAAAAACCGAACCTAAACATACATGTAAAAAACTTCTCATTTTCTGCATGGATCTATCCTGACGGGGCTTGAATGCATGTCCTCCAATTTGCGAGTTTCTGATGACTAAGGCACCGAAATATAAACCTCGATTTCATTTTTGACGGCTTGGTCTTTCTGACAACTAGGTTTCACCTGCAACATACTACGAATATAAACCTTGTTACACATCAATTATCATACAGCTTCTCATTAAAGACAGATACGGAGTGGCATCCCCTTCTTACATTCATATCGGGCAATTTTCACCAACAACTTTCTCTTGGATCCAGCATTTCCATAGTTCTAGACACGTTCAAAATAGTTCTCAGAAACCAGATTCAAACAAAATGTAAACACACCATTTAAATACAAGATACATCATCATTATGTTATCTCATCAATCGGTGACATTGATATACCGCACAACCATAACAAAATGCATCCAAAAACTATCAGGCAAATATCAGGAGTCAACGCAATGCTCTGCAGAACTGACACCAAGATAAAATCTCTCCATTGTCTTATTCTAACAAAATTGTATTTTAAATTAAATGAATAATGGCAATAACATTTGAGTAACAAGGATAGGCATAGAATAGAAAGCTCGCGCCAGTAGCCTAGGGACTTAGCTCTTTGAACTGGGTAAGCCCAAACGCTAACTTAAAAGATACAATCTCAACGGAACTTATATTTAAGTTGCTTGAAAAAATTATATTATTAACAGAAGAGACATCCCTCTTCATTAGCAATGACCATGCTATACTTACGAATTTTTTTGTTCTAAGAAATGGCATACTTCATCAATGTTTTATTAGCATTCTTAAAATAATATTGTTATACTTATATTTCGAAGACAACAAGAAACTTGTGTTTACTAAAAATTGCATTCCATTCCACATCCAGAAATGATGGAGTCGAACACAGTATAATTTATATATGCAACTATGAATTCAACCAGAAGCCTGACCAAAGTTGCATACAAAATTTAATGATGCAGAGTTTAGGCTTGGTTATCCAATATACTAGGTTTAACAATTCATTAATATGAATAGTGCAGGATGTTGAATTGCCTTAATTAAAATACAGTACACCACAAAAGAATATCTAGCATGAAATTCTAATAAGTAAAATGTTATCATTAACAACATTTTTTTGATGAGGAGAGTGGGAATGTATGAAATGAATACATAATGCATTGGCAAGAAGATCCATTACGCATGTCACGTAGTACTAGAACTCAAATCAGTTATGCAGTTCATGCATGATCGAATCCAAATGAAAATCATGAAATAGCTAATTGTTTATCCTTATTGTTGTATTCTTTTACCTATTATGTTTACATGAATATTTGAAGCAAAAAAGATACGGAGGTTCCACAAATTTGAAAACACGTCATATATTTTATGTATGATTCTTAGATCGTCTTTTGATATATGTATTCAACAAAATACACTTCAAAGCTATTGTAAATATATTTTTAATTATTAGTATTGTTTAATATAGAAAAATGTAATAAATGCAAATGTTGTAAAATAGTTGCTTTGAACAATATCCGAAACACCATTTCACTTTGAGCATGATTTATTTATGCTAGGTTTAGAAGACTGTATATTAATCGACATACACATTTAATTTATATGATAAACTCATTTTGAACTTTTGTCTGTTATGTCCGACATTTGAAATTGGTAGTAATTCATAGGAATGTAATGCTTTCTAAGTAAGAACAATTGATTATTGATATTAGCATTTGTTGTACAGATCCATTGTGCTTTAAAACATTAGTTACACTTCACTTGCTTCGAGATCACCTAACCGGATTTATTAATAAGTGTACGTAGTAGTAGGGTTCAAGGAAAAACTAATATAAAAAATAATTACAACCAACGAATACACGCTTTCACCTTCATAAAGTCTTTTTTTTAATGGAGAAAAAAGTTTTAAATATGGAGCACTAAATAAATTATGTTGTGATCAAGTAAGTTCAAACAATGATAATGCAAAAAGGCAACTCCAGATAATAGTAGAGATAGACTAAAGATGATGATTAATAGCTAAGGAAAGTTGGATTAGTGTTTTGGACCTTATGTTTCTCAGTGCCAAATAACCTTTGCACAAAAATCTTAAGGGAAGCTTAGCAAACCATCAATGACAATTTGCAAATAAAAACAATATATGACAAACCGAGAAGGGATTGAATCTTCAATCCTCATAACCAAGTGTTGTAGATTGAATTAACTGTTTTAATTAATTGCTTAACTCATCAAAGTAGAAGGTTAATTTACGCTGAACGTATGACTTTCTTTTCTCTAACTGCTCGCTGCATACAAATACATGATTATATTGAATTTTTTAGATGTCGCCACATCATTCAATGCGAAAAGAACATCTTACATGCAGCTTGATAGCTACTCAGAAAATCATACCTTATCACCCTTTGGATTTCTATTCTTTTCACTCCACATAATTGTTGTTCCATGAACTTGTACATTAAATCAAAGCAATTCCCTGAAAATACATCAGAAAAGATTATTCAACAAAATGACTTAACGTAAGTTGATCCAAACCAGACCTTAAGCTTAATAAATCTTACTAGAAAGAATATCACGTTAAATTCTCTAGGCAAATAATTAATTATGTCAAATTTCCCCAAGCGCTGATGCACATATAAAACAATGACAGGATGGAAAGATTGATTTCATCAATCTCAACATACATGTATCAATCTAGTGTTATACATCTGGGTTGGGTTGAAGTCATATCTAAAACCTAAATAAATTGCATTTTCATGCTCATATGTGTGCTTCAGTTGTGCAAAGGATAACTTTCATGCTCAATACGTGCGTGCGTCATTCGTGCAAACATAAATCGAGATAGCTATTTTAACTACTGCATTGGAATGCCTATTCAAGTTTGTCCAATGCCTTTAAATTAAACTATGTTGTAACCGGTTTTCCTAGATTTTACTGCTAAACACGACAGTATATAGCAGTAGACACGGTCCCGATAGCGACATCAAACAAATGAGCTACCTAACTTCAAGTATCTAAGTAGGTAGAAGAGACTTGGTCCTTGCTCATGCAACATATATTAAAAAAATAAAATCATAATATATAAAAATAACTATATTTGTTGGACGTGTTGTTATCATGTTACTTCATATAAAATTGACAAGTATCAGAATAGAAGTCAAGTAACCATTAAACAAACTTAACTAAAACAAATTAAACTGCATAAGAGTACTCAGACTGCAAAAAGGAAATATGCAGCGGGAAAGACAAATTAAACTGTATAAGAGGCAAAACGTTTGGGCCCCCATGTATGACTGAAGTAATCAAATGAAATCTAAAGTAGCGAATATTTAAACTACTACCCAGACAGAGGAAATAGCTTCATAAAACAAAAACAGATAAATATATCGTTGGTGTGATACATTGGTACACAATTAGTTAGTAGTTTTATAGTGCCATTTAGTTGAAGTCAACCTCAAATGATAGATAAACATGCAAGACTGATTCTGCAAGAATACTTTTTCAATTGCTAGTAAACATTTTTCATCTTCTCTTAATTAAGTTAATAAGACAAGTACAGTGAATCGTACTGTATTTTAATTTACAAAAACCACAACATAAAAAGATAGATTGCATTTAGAAGAACAAAAACAACTTGCATTGCATTTTTATTATAGTTGGCAGTCTGTTCTCAGTAAAATGTACATTATGCTTTCAATTGATATTATATTCTCAGTATTCAATTTTCATTGGTAATTTCATTCCCAGTTATCATTTAGAAGAAACATTCCCCAACCACCATACATACCTTCAACTGCCTTTACAAACAACTGAACCTCTCTGCACATCACATGAACCTGCTATAGTTCGCACAATTCATACTGTTAAATTCTTTAGGCAAATAATATTTTAGCGGAATTCTTACTGGAACCTGACTATCTTTGACGACATCCTTCCAAGCACGGGAATCTTGTCGAGACGCCTGCTGTGAGTTCTTCAATTGCTGCGGATTTTACTGCGGGAGTAGGCAATGGTAGGAAGGAAGCGCCTTCTTGGATGCTATTCTGGCAAGCATTACCCTTTTTCCTCAAATCAGCTCCATTCGATTTTGCTTTATGGACAGAGCATTTAGGATTTCAACTTTCAGGAACATATGCAGAGGATAGCAGATTTTGAGATGGCGGAAACAATTGTGTCTCTATGGTTTCGATTCCTTTTAGAAAGTACCAGCTGGAAACCATCCGCATCCATCGCAGGAGGAAGCGGGGCAGGCAGCGAATTTTTATTAGCAAGATCAGTCGGACCTGTACCAGGAACCTTCGCTGTCGACTTCTCAGGAAGATAATTCGCGGAGGCTTGGGATTCGTCTACGGCAGTAGATTGGGCACGATTCTTGAGATTGCCATGTCAGGAGGAGGTTGGCGTGATGGATCTGGTGTCGGAGAAGACCGGAAAGGGGTTGGAAGGTCGGAAACAAAGATAAGTCGGCTTGCCAGGCGTGTCTAGAGGACGCCATTATAAATCGGATAATATCTCAACAGAACATTTTTTTATTTTAATTTATGTAGCTTTTTAAAATTTGGAGAAAACTTGTTGATCTAGGTTTAAGATTGACGAAGAAAAGAAAAGGGGAAGGCGTGATTTTGATCTGTAGAGAGAATTAAAATTCCACGTTACAATTTGTTTTTCCAATTTGAAGGTCCTCAATGCACACGGATGACTAATTACAACCGTTAGATAGTTTGATCTCAATGGCTCAAATTAACAGTAGTGTGAGGATGTTGATTGCCCTATGTATATCTTAAAAATAAAAATATAAACATCTCTTGCAAATCCGTCGGAATTCTGCTGCAAAAAAGCTTCTATAAATATTCGTCGGTATTCTGCTCGTATTTGCAGCGGAAAATAGCGGTAGAAATTTTCCGTCGGTGATTTGACGCAATTTGCAACGACTTAGCGAGAGATGGCAGAAGACGACGGTGATAAATAAAAGGAAAAAAAATGAAAAAACAAAAATTTATCCCTTGCAGATCGCATGGAAATCCGCCGCTAATTAGCGACGGAAATTTCCGCTTCTAAATTTTTGATGCTAAATCAGTGTTTTCTTGTAGTGGAAGGAAATCAAAACAGTACCGCAGTTTACAACATGAAGCCATATCAAAGGCTTAACGAAAATTGTTTGAACACAGGTGTATGAGGGGAAAGTTTGAATTGGCAATTCTTTTAGTTTGAAGCAGTGGAGAAGATAGATAGATAGAAGGAGAACAAAATGAAGCAGAAAATGGAAAAGGATGAGGAACTTGCGAAAGCAAGAAAGTCTGGAAGAAGGAGTTGAATTAACGAGAAGAAGGATTGCTAGTAATTCTTGAACGAAGGGATTAAGATAATGGAGCGGATTCATTAATAAGAAAGGAGTGCACATTTTGATCAAAATACATGATAGTTGTTTTGAGGATGAAGCAGAAAAATATAAACAAAGTCCAGCCGCATTCTATTCCACCTGAAGTTTTAACAAACAAAATTGTTTGGCAGCTAGTGGGAAGAAGATAAGTCAGGCGTGGGGAAGTTTTATTGGACTAGTTAATTGTGAGCAAGGTCGGTCGATTTAGGTTATAAAGTAATTAGTTTATTTCCTTAAATATAATTTAAGGTCAAGTTAAATTAATTATATACTTCTATCTATGAAGTTAATATGGTTATAACTTGTACTCAGCTTATCGGAGTTTAACGAAACGAGCTATATCGGAATTATGGCAAAGAGCAAGACATTATGGAACTGATCTGGACAGTATAGGAGACGGCTGAAATTTACAGTTAAATTAAACGACTATTTAATTTGATTGTAACCGAACCACTTCAGAAACGAATCAAATCAAAATGAGTTTAACTCGCTCGGTATTTACCCACTTATATTTTATATAAGTCGGGACTTGTTTTGTGTGCTATGGTTTATAATTATTTACTGTGTGTTGAATATTATTTATATATTCGATAAATTGGGTAATTTAATATTCGTTTATTTTAAATGAATTCTAATCGCTATTTTTAATGATTACTTCTGAACGAGGAAACTTACCTTGTTGGTTACGTTTACAATAATATGAACGTATTAAATTAAAATATGGATGATTGGATTTTTGTTATTATTTATTGTTAAATATTATATTTTTTTATTTAATCAAATAATATTATTTGATATAACATATTTGGATGCAGGGAAACAGGTTGGAGGAATCCAACTGGATTTCTTAAATTTATTATTTATTTTCATATTACCATTATATGAACTGTTACCCAATATGAATTAGATAAATTGATTTAGTTGTTGATTGGAATTCAACGTTGTGTGCTTTTAACCAGTGGGCAGTATTGGTTGAGTAATTGGCATCAAATGGCTTGAAAATCAAACATTTTATAAATATGGATTTACCGTCGGTGAATCAACAGAAACGTAGTTATAAAATTTATTTTACAACTGAAAACGGATTTTTAAAACTATTATGTTGGAATAGAAGTTTATTAAACAGGAAATATTTATTATTTATTAATTAAGTTTATAAATAATTATAGAATTATTTTATAAAGCAAATTCTTATAATAAGGAAATTCATAAGCAAGTGAGTACAAATTAACCAGAGGGTTAAGAAATAGATTAATTATTTCGAAGAGTCAATTAAATGAAATTATTTAATTATTTATATTATTTATTAATTTAAAAGGAAAATTACTTAGAATTGATTAACGAGATAATCAAGTTTTGGGGTTGATTAAGTCAGCTATTTTAATTAGAATTTGTTAATTGATTTACTTGATTTAGTAAATCAAATGGGATAGTTCAACGAGTAATTGTTTAATTTTAATAGGAATTTTTAAAAGAAATTTATTTTTTATTTTAGTTAATAAAGCAGTTAACTAATTTTACAATATTTAGTGCTGAAGTAAACTTATTATTTAATTTAAGAGATTATTTTTTAAAAGGGAAGTGATTTAAGCAAGAAATCGATAATGTAATGGAATATAGTTACATTGTGAAATGAGTTTATGATCGGGTATATATTTTAAACCCGAGTTTTTGTGAATGAAGTTGTAAAAGGGGTTTTATGCAAATACGACAGCTTAAAATAAACGTTTACTTAATATTTAAATTAATTAAGAATAAAACGAGATGTAAAACGAATTTGTATTAAACCTGAGTTTATAAATAAGATTTTTAAAAGAAGTTTGAAGTTAAAACATCGATTTTAAATGGGCGAGACTTAGTAATGAAATTAAGTGAAATGAATGGAATTGAAATGAGATTTTTAAAGTGGAAAAGGATTAAATGGATTATAAGTGAGATATAATGATTTGATAATGAGTTAAGATAATAATTGGAACCTAACTATTGATTGGTTGAGTTGAGTGATTTTCCGAGTGTTAATCTGATGTTGATTTCGGTATTCGGGGTTGATGCTTAAGGAATCATTCTCTTACCCATTTATCGTCAGGGACTAATGAATGTTGAAGTAACGGGAATAAAAGATTTATTAATTTTAAATTATTTGTTAATTATTTTTAAATAAAGAAGCAAAGTGATGCTGAGTACTGAACTAGTAAATTCATTTTATTTTTATGGTTGAATATTTGTTTTTTGATAGTTAAATAACCGACTATCAAATCTGACCAATACAATTGTTGTTACGGAAAAATCGGAATCGAATTTATATTCGAAAACCATTCCGGACCAAAAATACAAAATATTGAAGATATTAGATGTTGATCGAGATGAAGTAATTGAAGACCGTGGATATTCATAAAATGGTAAAGACACTTAAAATCTCCGGGTCATGACCGGAGATATGCTGTAATTCTATCATTAAAATATACGGATTGCAAGGACTACTCGCTACTGATCTAGAGGGTGATGTCTAGGATGTACTAGGAGGGTACCTTTGGTTCATCTTGTTTTTGGACGACTTGTATGGACGAATATCTAACAGAATATTTCTTAAGAATCACGTACGTTGATATTTACAAATGTAATTCTATTAGTGGTGGAGAGGGGCACTTCTTTTAGCTGAACGACCAGAGTATTTTTAGGAACGTCAATTAGTGATTTGACATATCTGATAATGTGACATTCAAAGTGAATGTTGATGTGATGTTCTAAAGATAGTGATAAACCTCAAGCCTCTTCAACTGGGAAATGACAAAAATTAGGCAGGTAGCATGGCTAAGTGGGTCGCTCCCAAGTAGGGTGTATAATCACCTATTTAGAGAAAATCTATTTCATCTATTTCGATGCTGTCCCTTTCCGGGAAATGGTAGTTTGAGCCCAACCGTTGGTGATATACATTCGATACGCTCAAGAGAAATGAGTGATCGACAATATGTGGTTCGGTTGCAAGATGTTCTTATTTAACCCTGTGTATTCCCCTCTAGAGATACACTATCAGCAGAAGGTTCCATACTTTTCATAGTCGGAATCCAATTTCCAATAAGCGCCTACGGATTTTGATTTTATATTATATATGTAGAACATGAGATGCAAGTGTTCTGCTAGATGATTATTTATTTGATTTAGACACTATTATAATATCAGAATAAGATGTGAGTTCTAAAATGTTTTGGGTTATCGTAAGGTAAAAACCATCCGTGTTTATGTGTGGACTGTCTTGCGATTATATTTTCTTTTGAAAAGAAAGGTTTTGACTTTAAAATCAAGTTGGGTGTTGTTTATAAACTTAGCGAGTTTGCTCACTCTGGTCCAATAGGCTGATCCGACATTTGTAACTGCTCGGGTTAGACCGCATTTTTCAGGTTCCAGGTTATGATGATACGGATTTTAGAAGACATGCTGGAAGTATTCAGACGTATATATCTAGTGTGTGTTCCACTGTGTGTTGTATATGAGGACAAATTATTATAACTATCCAGATGTATTGATGTACTCTGAGGATTGTAAGTTTTTATTTCAAATCTCTCAATAAAGTTTTATTTCTTTATTTTTTTTTGTTCCGCTGCGATATGAGATTCTATGTTGTGTTAGTTAGTTGGTTCTTCTTATTCTATTCTAAATTTTCATTCTTTCTTATCTCACCCTCTATTATCTTTCATTAACTAACTGGTATTATCGATACTTAAGTTCTGGCAAGTAATACGGGTTTATGTATTATTGTTGGAATTCGGGCGTCGAATTTCCCGGGTCGTTGCAGTGGTATTAGAGCATAGGGTTTAGTAATAACCTTGGCTCTATGGCGTAACTCGATAGAGATAGGGTTAGTAATACCCTAGATTGAGTTGAGAGTATATATATGAGAGCGTATTTGTAAATTTTATATAAAAATGTTTTATGTTGTGTTATTTGATTGGTTCGATTTTGAACTGATAACTGACACGATATTATTTTATAAAGGGGGTAAATGAAATAATTTTACCTAAATTATATATTTTATAGAAAAGAAATATTTTTATCAAGTTATTTAGATATTGATTTGTTTGATTGGTTTGAATGGAATTCAAATTGGATTATAAATTTAAATGGTTTAATATAACTTGAAGAGATTTCACATATGGAATTTGTGAATGAGGAATTGATTTTTAAATTAAAATGGATCAGAATTTAACTTAAAATAAGTTAAATAAAATTGGAAGATAAATTGGATTAAAAATTTGAATTTGGAATTGAATTAGTAATAATGAAATGGGAATCAGTCTGATATAAATCGATTGATATGAAAACCCTTGTGAATATAAGTAAATATTAGTATTGAATATTAATAGTTAGTAAAAGATGAATGATTGGTTATATTGTTTGTGCATTATTTGTTGGTTGTTTGTTAAATTTATGAATATAGAATTTATAAATGGTTTAGTAAGAAATTGAATGAATTGTAAGCTAAAGAAAAGTATTCCAGTATTATAAATTGGAACTGAATCGTTTACAAATTGAAATTAGATGATTTAATCCTTGTTTCGTTTTGGAATTTTATGTTGTTAACCTATTGATTAATGAAATGTTATTTAAAATTTCATGTATTGGTTACTTACATGATGAATTGAGTTGAATACAGGTGCCAAATGGCTTTGAGGTTGATTTGGGTTGAGTATATTGCAATAAATTGAGCAAGTATGCTCAATAGAGCTTGCATAAGGTACGCTTACACGAAAATAAAAAATTTGGGTTTTGAATTTTGTTTTTCGGTCGTGTAGGTCGACGTATATATATTATTTGATCCTACGATATCGCAGAAGTCACTTCGTACAAGGGAGACTCTGCAGAATTTTTCCAGGAATTTCATATGTTAGATTTTTTTTTTTGATATTTTTGAAAAGTTTTAGAAATGGTTTGGATTTAAAGTAAATTGGGTTTTTGAAAAGATAGTGGGTTGTAACAACTTAGCAATTTCGGGGACGAAATTCTTTTAAGGGGAAAGGAATGTAACGTCCCATATTTTCCATAGTCAGATATTTATTTTATTTTGTTTTATTTAATATTGATTTGGAATTTTAAATTGATTCAAATATATAATTTTCTTATATAAAGAAGTTTAATCTTTTAATTTATATATAATTATAAAACGAACTCGTAACGTCGCGGTAGTTTGTAATTTATGATTTGAACTTCAACTGAATATACATAATCCATTTTAAGTCAGAATTCGGTGAAACAAGAATCGTCCGGATCGATTTGATTATAATTTTTTAATGTAAGAAGAAAATGGAGTTTTCGTATTATTGATTGTCAATTACATCCAATTCAAAATTTAAAATAGTCGTTATGGAATTATTAATAGATTATGGCGATTAATTAAATAATATAATTTGATTTAAAAAGGATTTGTGTGTAACTCGAGATAATGATCGAATTAAGCCATGAAACGAATTCCGTTGAATTCGTACGGACGGTTGGAGTCAGGAAAGATATATTGTTTGTTATTTTTGAAGACTGGGTGTTTTCGGTGTACAAAATAGCATTGGTAGACGCGTAAAATTGAATAATCGATATGCAAACAAACTCGGTTTTCAGCGAAACTAATTTATTAAATCCTTAATGATAAGGTCTTGTAGTCTTTCAAGTTTCAAGTTATTTAGATTTATGTTGTGATCGTGGAAAATTTAAACGCATGTTTTTCACCTGTGAATTATAAAGGACATTTTATAAACGATGCCGGAATTCGACGAAACCTGGCCCATCATGTCTGGAATATTATTTTTATGCTAGAATTACAATTTTTTTTCAAAAATGGAGATTGTATATGGCGGTTTAAGACGTTACTTCGTCACTAAATTTCGGTTTAATAAAATATTCTATATTCTATCCCTATACATATACCCAACTTTCAGCGTTACCCTAATTTTAGTCAACCGTACTTGCATGGTCAACCACGGAAATATTTTTCGCCTCCACCTTTATAAAACCAATGGCAGATTTGCTCCAATCTTTTGATCAATTTAATTCCACATCCATACATTTAAATCGAAGGTCTTCAACTGCAAAGTTCGAGTACTCAGCAATATCATCAAACCGAGCGGCGGTGATCGTTTTCTGGTTGGCGAGATGGTCGGAAAAAGGATAGAAAGGGAGCGGCTTTCGAGGTGTTTTGCTGGCGACTGGGAAGGACTGGAGCATTGGATTCGAGGCGAAGGAGGTGACGACCTTGTCCGATGGACTCCACTGACGGCAGTGGACGGATAAGGTGGAGATCCTGCGTGTTGAAGACATGGTATATGCTTTTGAACTAGCAAGCTTTCGAAAACCAAGAGGAATGAAGGAAATCAAAATAGTGTCGCAGTTTACAATGTAAATGCATATCAAAGGCTTAAGGAAAATTATTTCAACGCAGGTGTACAAAGGGAAAGTTTGAGTTGGCAATTCTTTTGAACGTAGCCACTTTGAAGTAGTGGAGAAGAAAGATAGATAGCAGGAGAATGAAATGAAGTAGAAAATGAAAAAGGATGAGGGACTTGCGAGAGCAGGAAAGTTTGGACAGAGGAGTTGAATTAACGAGAAGAAGGATTGCCAGTAATTCTTGAATGAAGGTATTAAGATAATGGAGCGGATTCATTAATAAGAAAGGGGTGCACATTTTGGTCAAAATACATGGTAGTTTTTTTTAGGATGAAGCAGAAAGATATAAACAAAGCCCAGTCGCGTTCTGTTCCACCTGAAGATTTAACAAACAAAAATGTTTGGCAGCTAGTGGGAAGAAGATAAGCTAGGCGTGGGGAAGATTTATTGGACTGGTTAATTGTGAGCAGGGTTGGGCGATTTAGGTTATAAAGTAATTAGTTTATTTCCTTAATTATAATTTAAGGTTAAGTTAAATTAATTAAATACTTCAATCATATGAAGTTAAAATGGTTATAACTTGTACTCAGCTTATCAGAATTTAACGAAACGAGCTACATCGAAATCATGGAAAAATGCAGGACATTATGGAACTGATCTAGACAATACAGGAGACGGCCGGAATTTATAGTGAAATTAAATGACTATCTTATTTAACTATAACTGAACCATTTCAGAAACGAATCAAATCAAAGTGAGTTTAACTCACTTAGTTTTTACCCACTTATATTTTATATAGGTCGGGATTTATTTTGTGTGTTATGGTTGATAATTGTTTGTTATGTGCTGAATATTATTTATATATTCGATAAATTGGTTGATTCAACGTTCGTTTATTTTAAACGAATTCTAATTGTTATTTTTAACGATTGTTTCCAAACGAGGTAACTTACCTTGTTGGTTATGTTTATAATAATATAAACATATTAAATTAAAATATGGATGATTGGATTACTGTTAAATATTATATCTGTTTATTTAATTGAATAATACTATTTGAGATAACGTATTTGGATGCAGGGAAACAGGTTGGAGGGATCCAACTGGATTCCTCAAATTTATTATTTATTTTCATATTACTATTATATGAACTGTTTACCCAATATGAATTGGGAAAATTGATTTAGTTGTTAATTGGAATTCAACGCTGTGTGTTTTTAACCAGTGGGCAGTATTGGTTGAGTAACTGGCACCACATGGCTTGAAAATCAACCGTTTTATAAATATGGATTTACTGCCGATGAATCAACAGAAACGTAGTTATAAAATTTATTTTACAACTAAAAATAATTTTTTAAATCTATTATGTTGGAATATAAGTTTATTAAACAAGAAATAAATATTTATTAATTATTAATTAAGTTTATAAATAATTATAGAACTAATTTGTAAATCAAATTCTTATAATAAGGAGATTTATAAGCAAGTGAGTAGAAATTTACCAGACGACTAAGAATTAGATTAATTATTTCGAAGAGTCAATTAAATGAATTTTTTTAATTAATTATATTATTTATTAATTTAAATGGAAAACTAATTGGAATAGATTAACGAGATAATCATGCTTTGGGGTTGATTAAGTCAGCTATTTTAATTAGAATTTGTTAATTGATTTATTTGATTTAATAAATCAAATGGGATAGTTCAACGAGTAATTTTTTAATTTTAATAGGATTTTTAAAAGAAATTTATTATTTATTTTAGTTAATAAAGCAGTTAACTAATTTTATAATATATATTGTTGAAGGAAATTTATTATTTAATTTAAGAGATTAGTTTTTAAAAGGGAAATGATTTAAGTAAGAAATCGATAATGTAATGGAATATATTTAAATTGTGAAAAGAGTTTATGATCGGGTATACATTTTAAAACCCGAGTTTTTGTGAATGAAGTTGTAAAAGGGGTTTTTACCGAATACAACAGATTAAAATAAACTTTTATTTAATATTTAAATTAAGTAAGAAGAAATCAAGATATAAAAGGAATTTATATTAAACCTGAGTTTATAAATAAGATTTTTAAAAGAGGTGTGAAGTTAAAACATCGATTTTAAATGGGCGAGACTTAATAATGAAATTAAGTGAAATGAATGGAATTGAAATGAGATTTTCAAAGTGGAAAAGGGTTGAATTGATTATAAGTGAGATATAATGAGTTGATAACGAGTTAAGATAATAATTGGAGCATAACTGGAGATTGGTTTAGTTGAGTGATTTTCTAGGTGTTAATCTGATGTTGATTTCGTTCTTCGAGGTTGATAATTAGGGAATTATTCTCTTACCCATTTACAGTCAGGGACTAATGAATGTTGAAGTTACGGGAATAAAAGATTTATGAGTTTTAAATTATTTGTTAATTTTTTTTAAATAAAGAAGTCAAATGATGTTGAGTACTGAACCAGTAAATTCATTTTATTTTTATGGTTGAATGGTTGTTTTATTTTATAGTTAAATAACCGACTATCAAATCTAACCTATATGATTGTTGGTACAGAAAGACCCACTACAACAAAATGACCCTATTATATACATTTTACAATGGTGGGCTAACCGTCATGCATTAAGAAGTTGTAATAGACTAAAATCTTTTACAACTTTTTTACACCGTTGCAACACTGTTGTAATATGTATATTTTACAACTTTTTTCCACCATTGTAATAAACTTTATTACAATAGTTATGCATCGTTGTAATAATATCTACTACAACTGTTTTGCACCGCTGTGATTGACAGTTGCATTTAAAAAATAAATAAACATCTTTTATAGCTGAAATGAACAATACACTAAATATAGCGATACTCCATAAGCAAAACAATTATTACTGCTATTTACAAACTAATTTATTTAGATACTCAAATTTTCAATATTACAAACAATAATTTTTAGAAAATATTTGGCGTATTGTTACATAATCATACACCAACTTGTGTGCTTGACATCAAACAACAATGACACAGAAAAAACACTTCCGAACAAATAGCCTTGAAATATGACATGAGAGACTCACTTGCAACACCATTAAGTTGAGTTCCTTGACTTGCAACTAAGAGGAGGCAAGCTGCCAAACGAAGCTGATGCATCAAGAAATCCAAATGATAATTACTTGATCTCAAGTCACCCCAATAGCATAAGAACCACAGCTTCAACATAGCAACACTACAGACCAATACACATCAACCAGAGAAACACCTGGCCTCAAACAAGCCGAAACACCAAGCATAGGAGATAACGCAGCAACACTACAAAGTTACAAACACTATAATAAGCTTATGTGCCATACTTGAAAATTTTCATTAAAAGAAAAAAGAAGAACTGTTATCTTTACCTTTGGGGTAGAATTCCACCAAAAGAGATTCCTCGCTTGTCATCTAGTTCACATATGCTTTCGGTAGTGCGTTTGAACTATAAATAAAAACAAATAATTAGTACATTGTTTTTTGTTAAATTATTAATAATCAATAACAACATAACTATATTATGTAATGTACAATTGAGTTGGTAAAGCGGTTCATGATGCATACATTTTCGGCTATTGGCTATACATTTTAGGCCGATTATTAAATTTATACATCCGAAATAAATATTGAAGTTGTTTTAGGCTATTGGTTATCGAAAATCTGGGTTACAGGATTTGATTTTACTCTTTTTCCCTAATGTAAAATCAAAGTTAATGATATAACACGGCTATGGTCCATGTATCTCCATAATGGATAGTGGAAAGAAAAGCAAAAACTATTGAAGATGCAGGTATATATTATGCGTCAATGCATGAACTAATTGTCCAAGAAGAAAACAAGTTGCCTTCTATTGATATATTTTATATTTTAGCAGTTGGCATCATTTGGATTGAGAAGTTTATATCATATAGTTACTTGAATAAATTGCACAAGTAAAGTTGCTTTTGATGTACACTGCAAGGATAATCTCTAGAAGTCAGTCATATTTGTGGTGTCTGAAACTATTCAAATTGAGTTATAGACTTATAGTAAACCGTTTACCAATATATTTAACCTTTGCACAATGTAGAAATCTCAAATTACCAAGGCTTAAACATAAACTTAACATTAAATATCACAAGGACTTTATACTATGATTCTAGAGGTTTCGAGTTCCAGCTAGCATTAGTGCTATTCTTGAATAAAAAATAAATATAATTTTATTAAAAAAATGTCAAAATTGAAAAGAAAAAAAACCCTTAACATTAAATATATATACTCACCAAGGGCATGCAGGGAGATTTTAACCTGTTATTTCTATGTTACTAGCAAATTCCATTTTCTTCTTTAAATTTGTCTCGACTTTCTTCTATGCAATGTTAAACCTCTTTACCACAATCCAATACCAAATGCCTGCAAGAAAACAAATTATCAAAAACGAAAATAAAAAACAGCATGTTAAATTTTGGATATACAGACACTTTTGGTATTCTGGTTGGTGTACAAAATGCTTTCATGGAGCAGAAAGTAGGGACATAATGGCAAAGCTTTTATGTTTGGAGAGTCATGTGCCGTCAGACAGTCTGTCCTCTTTAACTGATCAGAAATCTAAATGACATGAAAAAATATCAGACAGTCTGTCCTCTTCAACTGATCACAAATCTAAATGACATGAATAAAATATCACAAGTAGTGTCATAAATAAGCCAATTGATATGGAGGTGTTCAATACGGTGCTTCTGAAAACGAATATTCCGAAAATCACTTTAGTGAAATAAATTCTCCAACGAAACAATAGATAACATGCCAACTCTTTCCAACAGTACATAGTCAAATTACTCAGCTACTAATGCTTTAACAACGAATTATTGAGCAAATTGGAAGCGCTAATTAGATAAGCTGCCAAAACCCGTTTATGTATGCTCAAACTTCGATTGTGAATCTAAGAACCTTATTGCTTAAACCCGTTTATGTAAAACTACTTTCTGCATCTGAAATGGAATGTGCTAAATTAGTATTTACATCTACATAGATCTCTCTGAATGGATAATAAGAATACCAAAATGATTACAATAGTAATATTTCATTATTAATTCATCTCAATACACTTTTAGTGGCAGCTGCATATGAATGCCACAAAGTTTTGGCAAATTTAACTTCTAATAAGAACCTAATTAAAATTTACAGAAATTGATAGCAACAACGCACCTTTAGGAATTACCCCCTCTTTTCAATTTAATCCACGGTCCACAGAAGAAGAATGAAGAATACCAACCGATATGAAAATTTTGCCCTGGCCTTGCCTGCCCCTTCGGTATTGTTGAAATTTGAGATTCTGACTAGATGGTTGGAGTAGTTATTATGTGAACAAAAACGGAGGAGCGGTAAATCTGAATGAATTATCAGGTCGCTGCCGTTCTAGAGTCATTGCCGCCATTGATTGGAGTTGCCACCTTTAGTTTCTGGCTGTCATTCTATTCTAGGGTTGCCGCAATATTTAAGTTTTGCATTTTTTTTCCTCACCTAACAAGATACCGAGTGAGTGGTGCCCTCTGTTTCGACGAGGCCCAAAGAGAATGCTTTATCTGATTCACCAAAAGACCGGCCATGCTGACGAGGTGACTTTGGATTACTCATGGCACGGGGGCGGGCTCGAACGATGGTGGTGAACGCTGGTGAACTGCAGTGGTGTGGTTGCTCAGAAATGGGTCATGTAACACCCCGCATTTTTAAATTAAAAATGTGCAAATATTATATATGCATAGATAGATAAATAATGGTGATGTATAATGAAAATTAATTAATATATGGAAGAGAAGGAAAAATTAATTCGATAACAGTGTGCGTAACGGAAAAGATAATAAAATAAGGATAATAAATATCAGGAATTAAGTAAAACAGACATCACCACTGCGTTCGTCTCGGAATTCTGCTTGGAATAGAGTTCATTTTTTCAAAAATTGGACTCCGTATGAAAGAATTATGGCCTTCGGAAGATTCGAGAGAAATTCAGAAATTAAATAGTAAAATAACCCAGACAGGTCGACCTATACCAAGGCAGGTCGACTTGGAGGTCGACCTACCCCAGGTAGGTCGATTTGGAGGTCGACCTCCCCTAAACAGGTCGACTTGGGGGTCGAACTCCCCCCACAAATCTGGGTAGGGTTCATTTTCTGCACCTGGACGCGATCTCTGACCTGATATGTTGACTAAACAGCTATATAATGACCCTTAACCCATTATTTTTTCTTCACCCAAGACTATGGCGATGCCATGGCTCTGTTCTAACTCAAATTATTCTTCGCCAAGAGATTTCTAGATCCACTTTCTTCCCCTTTTCTCTTCAAAACATCTATTCTTAAAATTAAAAAGTTTAGAATCAAGACAACCTCCAAATTTAAGAGAAAAAGGGATTCAGATCCGCAATTTACACTATGCAAGGAGGAGAAATTCAGATTCACAACTTACGCTGTGCAAAGAAATCAAAGATAGATCAGATCTATGGATTGGGGGATAAAATCAATTAAAGTTAAATCAAATCCATGAATTGAAGATGAAAAGCAAGGGGAGTAGAATTACAATAAACTTGTTGCATAATAGTATTATTATCGTTCGTCATTCCCCAGTTATAGGTTCAATTCAAGATTCATGTTATAGTAATTGTCCTTTTATTCTCCTTCCCCTTTTTATTTTTGGATCTAGGTTATCTCGAACCTAGACGAAATCTTATTATACATACGTACGATTGAAATATGGGAATATTGGGGCATAATTTATTTTATGCAATCAAGGAATATAATATGTGATTTGGGGATTGTGGCGTAACAATTATTATTGGAAATATTGGGACAATTGGTGAATTGAATATTGGGATTATTCAATGAAATAAAGTTTGAATTGGAAATTTTGGAGCGTATTTCAATAATGAATCTTTGGGTATGTTTTGGAAACATGAATCTATGCTGAATAGTGCGCAACTATGAATTCCGATTTATAATGTTAACCTGAAATTGTGTAAATTTAATTGGAATTATTGAATATGGAATGGGATTGGGAAGAAGTGATTTATTTCAAATCTAATATTGCGGGATTAAGGTCTTAAACTATAAGTTTGAATTTTGGGTTTTGGGAAAAACGAATCTAAAGGTAAGAATCCTAAGTTGATAAAGGAACAGATAAAACTTAGCTTATGCAATTATGAGACCTCTTATGTGATTATGAAACCTAACTCATAACCTGAAATTGATGCTTAACGTTCTCATAAAAATTGTTAATTGGCTAAAGATGAAACATGGATAACTCGAGGTTAGAATGAGGTTGCGGTGTAATTCTGCCCGGAACCGCCCGGCATATCCAGTGGCCGCAAACAATAGGGTCTAATGTGAGAAGTTAGTCAGAACGCGCTTAAACCCAAGGTTAGAATGAGTTGTGGTGTAAGACTGCCCGGAACCGCCCGACGCATCCAGCAACCGCAACAATAGGTCTAATGTGAGAGGTTGGTTCATTAGTAATCAATTAATGCTAATGACACATGCTAGTATGGTAAGGTTAGGTTAACAACACATAACCAATTCGACATGATGCATGGGTGGGTTAAGTCAATATAAACTGAAAGAAACCAAATTTGTGGAATATACGAGTAATGCATGAGCATGAAGGAAGGGTTAAGTAAAACTTGACATATGGACAAACTTAACCAACACAGTAATGGGGAAAGATAACTAACTATTATAAACCAGAGTTGCGGTAATGTAAAATTAAATAATAGGTAAACTTGTCCTAGGGACAAGGGAAGATTATGACTTAAGATGTAATACAAGACTTGAAGGGTGGGACGACTTATACTATGAAATAAGTTAATCTAAGATGAAAGTGTGGGAAAGCACTCGGACGCTATCGTTTGATAAAGAAAACTTAAGTCATGTTTGAGTTCATTGGTAAACCTTAGTTAGTGAACCAAGTAAATAACGATAAAGGAAACCAAGTGTTGAACCTTAGTTAGTGAACTAAGAAAATAACGATAAAGGCAACAAAGTGTTAAACCTTAGT
Organism: Allium sativum; assembly: GCA_030737875.1. Taxonomy (NCBI): domain Eukaryota; kingdom Viridiplantae; phylum Streptophyta; class Magnoliopsida; order Asparagales; family Amaryllidaceae; genus Allium; species Allium sativum. Next base: position 126,333,647 of record CM060912.1, on the reverse strand, counting down.
TAGAGAACTAAGTAAATAACGATGATGGCAACTGGGTAATGAACCTTAGTTAGAAAACTAAGTAAAATGGCAACCGAAGCAATGAACCTTAGTTAGAGAACTAAGTAAGCAACGGTAAAAATAACTAAGTAAGTAAACCTTAGTTGAAGAGGACTAAGTAATAAATCTTAGTTAAAGAGAAACTTGTTTATTAGAATTGAAGGACAACGTAAACGAGGACAACCAAGTTAATAAGACAAAGCAAGCGCGTAATCAGAAGTTTAAACATAAGGTCTAATAGTACGAAAGGATAAGGCGCTTGGACCAGTCCATACGATAGGGGATGAATAACCAAACTCTGTAGATCATCACGGTGTCGTAGGACGCGAGAGGGAGTGTAGTCCATCTGATCATATAGAAGGCTCCAACGGACTGGGTTACGAAGCACGTGGCTTCGAGGGGATGTGAGGATACTCTTGGTATCCCTCTGTGATAATGCAGATGACCCGCCTGGGCTGATAGAGGTTAAGGTCTACATAAGAAGAACCAAGAGTATGCCTTGGTTGCAATAATAAGGTAACCTAAAGACTAGGATGGACCGGCGTGAGTCGGCGATAACCAGTTGGCCCTGTGATAGTACGTCGTCGGCTACCTACCATGTACTTGCTGTCTAGTTATGGGTGAGGTTGGCCAATAGGTTTGTGGGGGCATAGAGGGCCTGCGTACAGTTCTCATTCTTGATATTCTTGGGTGCCTTTCATTAGTTGAAGGAGGGGTCAAGTGGGACCATAGCCACAGTAAAAACAGACCTTAGCATCTGCATCGGCATCGGCAGATAACTTAAAGCTCCCGACCGAGTTCCATGTTTCTTGATTTGTCCTGCCACGGGACTCGGATCGCACATATAGAGGACATGTGCAACTAGATATCTAGCACATTTAATGATACAGTTGGGACGTAAAGTCTAGGAACGCATATCGCTCAGGGTAGTGTGTCCTAGACAGAGGGCATTGTTCGATAGACAGAGGGCATTGTTCTATAGGATACGGGTTGGTTCTAGGAAGGGATTTCTTGTGACCTAAAAGGAGTCTATCATGCTTAGTTTCCTAGAAACATATATATTGGTTGAGTAATTCTTTGGGTATCCGTCTGATGTTGATTCCGGTCTTCGGGTCTGGTGCTTAGGGAGTTCTTCTCCTAATCAGTATATATGTGACGTAGATTTCCAGTTTTGACACTGCCTAATGGGCACAAAGTTTTTACTTGCTTCTATCGTTCAATTATATCTTTAGGTAGGAACAATTGGGTGTAAACATGTGTTTGAGATATGTTATGATTGATTGTTGCAAGTGGTTGCAAGTGGCTGCTAGTGGTTGCTCATGAATGCATATACACGCACATTAGGCACTAGATCGGCTCCGTCACCTTTCATACTGCATATGCATGAGTGTTTATACTTGTTTATGGATGAAATTGAATGTGCTATCATGTGGATGTTGCATATGGATGGAAGTTTGTGCACACATATATTGTTTATGTGGCTAGGACTATTTGCATACATGTTGGACTTATGCACTAAACATATTTTGCATTAAGAAGATCAATCAGGCCTGATCATTTGCATTAAATAAGGAACATATACACACACTTTCTGCATATGTTCATACAGCATTAGAAATATCTTAAGGATAATGGATGCCTGTGATTGATGATTGAGTAGATGGATGATTGGATGGTAGGACACATTCTTCTTAACGTGAAGATTTCGGGGACGAAATCCTTTAAGGAGGGGAGAATGTAACAACCCGATTTTTAATAACATATTGAAACTAGAAATCAAGGTATAATTAATTTTAAAATGAGGATCAAGGAAAACGGGTTGTGCCATTGCGTTCGCCTCGGAATTCTGCATGAAATCGAGACCGAGTTTTTGAAAATCGGAGTCCGTACGACCGAGTTATGACCTCTAGAAGTTTCACGAATTTTCAGAGTCAAAAACAGCTCAGAAATTCGATTTCAAATTCGAATTCAAGACCCAGAAGCGGGCTGGGCAGGAAAATTCCCGCCCAGAGCCCAGGTCGACCATAGGGTCGACCTCGCCAGACCAGGTCGACCATAAGGTCGACCTGCCCTCCTTGGTCGGGCCTGGGTGGCCTGATTGGGTGCACCGGTTGAGTCAGTGGGCTGGGACGATTTCTGAAGGTCAGGATTGATTCTAGGGTTAATCTAAGGGCCTAAACTAGTTACTACACCTATAAAAACACCCTTAGACCTAACCTAATTCACAACCAATCTTTCTTACGCCAAAATGCTGCTGAACTCCCTCTTGAACCATGGCCGCCGCCTCCAATTCAAAGTACAGGCATTCAAACTCAAATCAATTCAATGAACAAAGCTTCAACAACAATCCAAACAATAAATCAGCATTCTACAACAAATTCAGTTCTTAATTCATTAGCCATGCTCTGTAAGTTCTAGTTGTTTTTAGATTTAAACATTTAGTTGTAATATGGCCATGGAATAAAGTGGAATTGAATTTAAGTATGTTTAACGATTCAAACCCATTCCTGTTGCTTCTTGAATCTTGGGTTCTTGAGACTTGTCTATCTTTATTCTCATGTCAAGTTCATGATCTATTCAACCTGTTGTAAATCAGTTTTCTTGATTCATGTCGAATTTATTATCCAGTTGTAATCTTTATGCCTGTAATGATGTTTTTCTCTCTGATCTTATTTTTATGCAAAATTCTATCTTCCCCTATTTATTTTCTTTTGATGAACCTTGGTCAATTTTGGACCTAGGCCTAAACCGCGATTTGCTTACGATTGAATACGGGGAAATGTTTGGGATATTACCTATTTGGGTTTACGTGTTTGGCATAACATGAAATTGGAAACTTGGGTATTGTCAACATAATTGAAATTGCAAGTTTGGCCATTGACATAATTAATTTAGCATAAAGTGGGCATATATGAATTGGCTTGTATATTAAATCACGGGTTCGGGCCTATGTAAATTAAATCAAAAGATTAGGCTTAAGATTGGGCATAAGTAGAATTGGGAATTTGAACATAAAAGCGATTGTAAACTTGTTAAATTGGCATAAATGGGTATTATGAACTTGGGTAATTGGCGTGTATTGTAACAAAACGATTATAGTCTGGGATAACTACACCATGAATCATGATTTGGGTTTATTTGGGTAAGAAACTTGACACATGTAATCTTGGCTGGAACTTCATATGGCTAAAATGGCATAAACTTGGCATACATGTAAATAGGCAAGAATTGGACATATGTAAACTGACTAGAATTGGGTATATATATATATATATATATATATATAAATCAGCATGTAATTTTGGAACCTGAGCATATGTTTATTTATATGTAATGTCGGGAATTTGAAACATGAAAATGACTTTGTATTGGATAATTGAATTGAACACGAATATGAACATTTTCTTATGTTAAACATATGAATTGGTATTGGGGTTTTGGGTGGAATACGACCATTAATGAACCTTTGACACGAGGTTAGACTCAGATTGTGGTGTAAATCTGCCCGGAACCGCCCGGCAAATCCAGTAGCCACAAAGTGTCAGTCTAATGTGAGAGGTCGAAGGTCAAATTGTAGGCGTAACGGTTTATGACACGAGGTTAGACTCAGTTTGTGGTGTAAATCTGCCCGGAACCGTCCGACAAATCCAGTGGCCACAAAATGCACGGTCTAATGTGAGAGGTCATGATTCGTTCGTCATAATGAATGAATTAAGGAATACTAACAATAATAAGACGTGGGTATGGTTAGAGGGTTAGGTGGGATGACATGGAAATTTGACATGTAAGTGTGGACCTAACCGATATGAGTTAAGAACCTGTAAACTTGTAAATGTGGGCTTAACCAACATGACTGTTAATCAGACCAATGGGTGGGGTAAGTAATATGACTAGACTAATGACACTTAACCAATATAACATAACACATGGCAGGGTTAAGTCAACCTGAACATATAGATAATACTTAACCAACTTAGCATGATACGTGGGCGGGTTAAGCCATGAATTACTTGAAATACTTGACCAATGCAATCTGACGAATGGGAGGGTTAAGTTAAATGGGTTGGTTTAACTTGAATGGGTTGATAATACCCAACCGATATAACTTGATGTGTGGTAGGGTTAAGTAAATACACGAGCGTAACACTTAACCATTATAAAATGGCCAGTGGATAAGGTTGAGTTAACATACACTTAACCAATCTAACGTGAGGTGTGGTAAGGGTTAAGTTAACACAGGGGAGAATGATTAACCGATATAACAAGACATGCGGTATGGTTAAGTAACACAAGAGAGAACACTTAACCACGGTATCATGATGGGGGCGGGGTTAAGTTAAATAGATAACACTTAACCAACCTGTGGGGTATACGAATAGACCCTAGGAAAACCCTAGTAGCGGGACTCATTTCAGCAGTAACCCACATTAGGTATCAACGGTACCCTGAGCTAGGCAGGGTGGGGCACGATTACCGGGCTGATTGTAAGTGGTCAAAATGGCGGTAGGAGATGCGGCAGTGCAGGTTCCGACGGATTACGGGCGTGCACGTACTCCTAAGTGGAAAGTTTAGCCACTAGGCATCAGTAAATATAAAGTTGTGCATCAAAAAGGGTGCCGGGGTTGCCATCCTAGGGATTGATACACCCTAGGGTGGGACCAGCACAGGTATCTACAAGTAGGGGGCCGCAAGAACTAGGTCGAGTAGGAGTCGATCGATTAGGGTAGTAAGGATACATCTAACACATTCATGGTAATTGGGCTAGTTGAGGAAAAATCCTCATATTAGATGTAGTCCTGAAGGCTACCACACTACGGGGTTAGGATAACCTTAGTATATAACACATGTGAAACATGGTAAGTAAGAGCCGATCAATTAAGGTAGGTACGGTGGGGACATGAAACTGTCAATATGGGGGGGACCCTCATCGTGGGATATGTACCTATAAAGCTATCATGTGGGGTATGAGGGATCACTTATCTTGTAATTACAACTAAGTAAACTAATTAGAACGCTAGTTAGGTGGTGCAGAGAATATAGGAAATCAAGGAAAATAGGGTAATGGTGAAACTTAGAAATCTTGCGACGTTATAGAAACCCTGCGATATGATACTTGGTAAGGACCTTGTGATGCCACCCTTGATGGGAAGTATGGGATGTTATACTTGATTCATCGTTCCTGTAGCTTATCTTGTCATCATGCTTATGTTTACTTTCTGTTTATTCATGCCATGTTATCTTTACCTGTTTTTATGCTGAAAGTCACTAGGACTTACTCAGTCTTTATGACTGACACGTTTTGTTTCGCCTCTTTTTCTTCCATTCCCCTCCAAGGTTCGCAGGGTGGGAATACAGCTTAGTTTGGATCTTACCAAGCTCCAAGGCTCTTTCATGTGCGGCTTGGATCTCTCTTGGCTATGACTTGCTTTGCTTTATTGGGGAATACTACAATTTGTTTTCATGCTTCTTTGTTTTTAAGCAAGACAGATATTTTAGCTATGTAATTGGGTATTTGAAAGTTGATGGGCTTTTATTGTAAACAATTATATTTAATAAATGATTTGAAATACTTCTACTTTACTTTCCGCTGTTTTATATATGTCTGTCTTGTAATATTTCTGTTCTAGTACCCATTCCATTGAAGTTAAGGCATTCCCTTTGTGAGTGACCTTAATGGATGTAGGGTGTTACAAAACCCTAGTTGAACCTAGGTAATACTCGATGGTGAACCCTAGTTGGATCTAGGTAGTATTCGATAACAGAACCTAGTACGACCTAAGTTGGCAGTCCAAACGCTTACGCAACAAAGGAATGGTGGTTTTACGCAGACATAGTAAGAATACACACACACACACATGAAAGCCCGTACGACGTACGACATTGGATAAGGAACTGCATACATATGACAAGATGACACGAGTTGGATAAGGGACTGCGTACACATGAAAAGAGGACATGAGTAGGGGGCAACTACATATGCATTGTATTAGGTTAATCTACTAGTGGATGGATAACTATAGCTTAAAGAGCTAACATTGTTAACAACCTAATAACTAAGAAAATGTAGCTGAACGGTATATGTAGGATTATACAGAAGTTTATTCTAAGTCCAGTTACACAGAACTTATGTTCTGACCCCTTCCTCATTACATACTTCCAGGTTAGGTTCATGATAGAGTTGGTATAGCTTTGGATACTGGTTTAGCAGTATTGTTAATAAGGTAAGGCTATATATGAATATATTATACTTTATTTCCTTCCGCTGTGAAATGCTTTGCGAGTTCTGACATGTTTCTTTATCTCTGTCTTTTTCTGTAGGATACCAGAGCACCCAACTCGGGTTTCGATAGATTGGATTTTTGAAAAAAAAATCGGTCTGTCAGAATCCGGGTTGTTACATATGGTATCCGAGCTTCGGTTTAGTGTTCCTAGGGAGATAATGAGTGAACGTATTTGTATTTTCTAAAATATAAATATAATATATACATATATAAACCTAAATCCATAAAGTAGCCCACTATGTATGGGAAGAGTTGGGATAACTATTTTGTACACTAAAGGAATGAACCTAGAAATCTTAAGACCCTTAGGTGGTTTGGTTAGAAAGTGTACAATACGATTTGGTATTGGAGAAAGGAAGTATCCCATAAGAATTAAAACTGAAATGTTATTATTTCAGAGTAGTGGATTTAGAAGTGAAACCTTCTAAATTAGAAAAAGGTTAAAATGTGGAAATGGATTAGGAATATATATAGTTGAGAGAATCGGTTTGGAAACTGCCTAGGAAAGCCTAGTTGAGTTGAAAGACCCACTTTGAGTCTAGCCCAATGATTAACTTTTAAGAACTTGAATTTGTAAAAGTTTTGGTAGAAAGATATTGTAGTATTTTCAAGTTTTTATCTTAAATGATAATTTTGGATGTTTGAGAAATTATTTAGTGCATGTTGGGTTTTAAAAGTAAAGTGGGGTATATTTTGTAAAACAACGATTATTTGTTTTTTTTAAAAAGAATCGTCTCATTAAAAGGTGCATAATATAGAGCATATATAGCTCGCTAGTTTTCATATTATAATATATGAAAGGATTGAAAAGAAAGTGTTGCATTCTGTAAAAGAAGTTTTAAAATCTCTATTCTGTTAACAATAAATTTTGATTATTGTTTTAAAAAGAAATTTTGTTGGGTGGACAAAATAAGTTGTAGGAATAGAAAATGTGTCTGCACCTTATAGCGAATAGTTAAATTAACGTTGTAATTAGAAACAATGTAAGCCTGATAGTCGTCCTTGTCTACTCCAGTTTTGTGATTTGAAAAAAAAATTGTTTTGCATTTTACTTTGTAACATGTTTTTATGGTTTGGCGAAAACAAGTTTTGGAGAAGAAAATAAAGTTTTAACACTTTTAATTTTTGAAAGAAAAATGTAACGAAAAGAAAGGAGGCCAAACCATTTTTTAAAAAGAATGGAGTAGGTAAGGATTAGTGCCTAGAAAAGAACGAGAGAAAGTTAAAGATATGGATTAAACAATTGGAACCAACTAGAGAATGGTTGAGTTGAGTGATTCTTTGAGTGTCAATCTGATGTTGATTTCGGTCTTCGAGGTTGATATTTAGGGAGTTACTCTCTTGCTAATTTACAGTCAGGGATTAACTAATATTAAACTAATGGAAATTGCCCGTAGAATGCATAAGCATTGAGAAACCTAGGTTTTTGCTTGAGAAAAAAGATAGGCTAGTAATACACAGCAAGGACTAGTGGTGATTACTAAGTAGTAAAGGGCAAGTAAGTGGGTAGATCCTGTTATGTGGACTCGTAATTGTAAAGTCCTAAGATTCTTGGCCCATAGTAGTAGCTATGTAGGATGCTGTTTGAGTTGAAAACAAAAAAGATTATTTGAAAATAATAAACTTAAGTAATTTGATTAAGTCAAATAAGCTAAGAAAGAAACTAGCCAAACTAAAAAGAAAACAACAAATCCAGTAAGACAACAAGTGTGACGGGAAAAGAAAATGAAAATCTTAAGAAAAAGATGAATAAATATGAAATTTTTCCAAGATAAGTTGAAAAAGAGAAGAAATTTTCTTATGTGGTTGTGCTTGGATAGGAAAATAGGAAATCTTCATAGAATAGTCATATAAAAATCCAAGTACGATTAGAAAAGAAAACCGGAGGATGTGAATTTTTCCATTTTATTCCTTTTCGTAACATAAGGAAATCAAATTTGGAAAATTAGATTTTTCTAAATTTCGAATTTAATGATGGGTAGCAGGGTTTTGGATGCGACAATTGGGTGAACTATGCCCTTATTCTATAAGAGTATAGGAAAACTTGGATGAAAAATATTTTGATTTTTCAAGAATATTTCATTCATATAGAACTGCAAGTATATTTAGGATGTGAGCATCATGTTTTGAAAGAGTTTTTAAAATTTTCATACATATAGGTGGATCTAAATTAGGCATACATACTTTACTATGATGTATCTCACTTTGCACATGTGCACAATGTTTGCAACAATTGGATGCACACTTGATGGATGGATATTGCGAGGGATTATCTATTTTACTCTTATCGAATTTCGGGGGCGTAATTCTTTAAGGGTAGGAGAATGTAACATCCCGCATTTTTAAATTAAAAATGTACAAATATGTATATATGCATAGATAGATAAATAATGGTGATGTATAATGAAAATTAATTAATATATGGAAGAGAAGGAAAAATTAATTCGATAACAGTATGCGTAATGGAAAAGATAATAAAATAAGGATACTTAATTTAAATATTAGGAATTAAGTAAAATGGACATCATATTGCATTCGTATCGGAATTCTGCTTGGAATAGAGTCCAAGTTTTCGAAAATCGAACCCCGTATGAAAGAATTATGGCCTTGGGAAGATTCAAGAGAAATTCAGAAATCAAATAGTAAAATAACCTAGACAGGTCGACCTAGAGGTCGACCTATACCAAGGAAGGTCGACCTACCCCCAGGCAGGTCGACCTTCCCTAAAACAGGTCGACCTACCCCAGGCAGGTCGACCTCCCCTAAAACAGGTCGACCAGGGGGTCAACTCCCCCCAAATCTGGGCAGAATTCATTTTATGCACCTGGACGCGATTTCTGACCTGATATGTTGACTAAACAGCTATATAATGACCCTTAACCCATTCTTTTTCTTCACCCAAGCCTATGGCAACGCCATGGCTCTGTTCTATCTCAAATTCTTCTTCTCCAAGAGATTTCTAGATCCACTTTCTTCCTCTTTTCTCTTCAAAACATCTATTCTTAAAATTAAAAAGTTTAGAATCAAGACAACCTCCAAATTTAAGAGAAAAAGGGATTCAGAGCCGCAATTTACACTACGCAAGGAGGAGAAATTCAGATTCACAACTTATGCTGCACAAAGAAATCAAAGATGGATCTGATCTATGGATTGGGGCATAAAATCAATCAAAGTTGAATCAAATCCATGAACTGAAGACGAAAAGCAAGGCGAGTGGAATTACAATAAACTTGTTGCATAATAGTATTATTATCGTTCGTCATTCCCCAGTTATAAATTCAATTCAATATTCATGTTACAGTAATTATCCTTTATTCTCCTTCTGCTTTTTATTTTTGGATATAGGTTATCTCGAACCTAGATGAAATCTTATTATACATATGTACGATTGAAATATGGGAATATTAGGGCATAATCTATTTTATGCAATCGACGAATATAATCTGTAATTTGGGGATTGTGGCATAACAATTATTATTGCAAATATTGGGACAATTGACAAATTGTATATGTGGATTATTCAATGAAATAAAGTTTGAATTGGGAACTTTGGAGCGTATTTCAATAATGAATCTTTGGGTATGTTTTGGAAACATGAATCTATGCTGAATAGTGCGCAACTATGAATTCCGGTTTATAATGTTGACCTGAAATTGTGTAAATTTAATTGGAATTATTGAATATGGAATGGGATTGGGAAGAAGTGATTTATTTCAAATCTAATATTGTGGGATAGAGGATTTAAACTATAAGTTTAAATTTTGGGTTTTAGAAAAAACGAATCTAAAGGTAAGAATCCTAAGTTGATAAAGGAACAGATAAAACTTAGCTTATGCGATTATGAGACCTCTTATGTGATTATGAAACCTAACTCATAACCTGAAATTGATGCTTAACGTTCTCATAAAAATTGTTAATCGGCTAAAGATGAAACATGGATAACTCGAGGTTAGAATGAGGTTGCGGTGTAATTCTGCCCGGAACCGCCCGACATATCCAGTGGCCGCACACAATAGGGTCTAATGTGAGAAGTTAGTCATAATGCCTTAAACCCGAGGTCAAAATGAGTTGTGGTGTAAGACTGCCCAGAACCGCCCAGCACATCCAGCAACCGCAACAATAGGTCTAATGTGCGAGGTTGGTGCATTAATAATCAATTAACGCTAATGACACATGCTAGTATGGTAAGGTTAGGTTAACAACACTAAACCAGTTTGACATGATGTGTAGGTTGGTTAAGTCAATATGAACTGAAATACAACACTTAACCAAATTTGTGGAATATACGAGTAATGCATGAGTAGGAAGGTAGGGTTAAGTAAAACTTGACATATGGACAAACTTAACCAACACAGTAATGGGGAATGATAACTACCTATATAAACCAGAGTTGCAGTAATGTAAAATTAAAAAATAATAGGTAAACTTGTCCTAGGGAACAGGGAAGATTATGACTTAAGATGTAATACAAGACTTGAAGGGTGGGATGACTTATACTATGAATAAGTTAATCTAAGCTGAAAGTATGGGAAAGCACCCGGACGCTATCGTTTGATAAAGAAAACTTAAGTCATGTTTGTGTTCATTGGTAAACCTTAGTTAGTGAACTAAATAAATAACGATAAAGGCAACCAAGTGTTGAACCTTAGTTAGTGAACTAAGTAAATAATGATAAAGGCAACTAAGTGTTGAACCTTAGTTAGAGAACTAAGTAAATAATGATGATGGCAACTGGGTAATGAACCTTAGTTAGAAAACTAAGTAAAATGGAAACCGAAGTAACAAACCTTAGTTAGAGAACTAAGTAAGAACCGATAAAGATAACTAAGTAAGCAAACCTTAGTTAAAGAGGACTAAGTAATAAACCTTAGCTAAAGAGAATCTTGGTAATTAGAATTGAAGGACAACATAAACGAGGATAACCAATTTAATAAAACAAAGCAAGCGCGTAACCAGAAGTTTAGACATAAGGTCTAATAGTATGAAAGGATAAGGCGCTTGGACAAGTCCATACGATAGGGGATGAATAACCAAACTCGGTAGATCATCATAGTGCCGTAGGGAGCGAGAGGGAGCGTACGTCCATGATTATATAGAAGGCTCCAACGGACTGGGTTACAAAGCACACAGCTTCGAGGGGACATGAGGATACTCTTGGTATCCCTCTATGAGAATGCAGATGATCCGCCTGGGCTCACAGAGGTTAAGGTCTACGTAAGAAGAACCAAGAGTATGCCTTGGTTGCAATAACAAGGCAACCTAAAGACTAGGATGGACTAGCGTGAGCCGGCGATAACCAGGTTGCCCTGTGATAGCACGTCGTCGGCTACCTACCATCTTGAGTCAGTCGAGCAAGAAAAGAGGAAAGGCGGAGAACTCCAAAAGACCATATAATTGCTATCTAGTTATGGGTGAGGTTGGCCAATAGGTTTGTGGGGGCATAGAGGGCCTGCGTACAGTTCTCGTTCTTGATATTCTTGGGTGCCTTTCATTAGTTGAGGGAGGGGTCAAGTGGGATCATAGCCACAGTAAAAACAGACCTTAGCATCTGCATCGGCAGATAACTTAAAGCTCCCGACCGAGTTCCGTGTTTCTTGATTTTCCCTACCACGAGACTCAGGTCGCACATATAGAGGACATTTGCAACTAGATATCTAGCACGTTTAATGATACAGTTGGGTCGTAAAGTCTAGGAACGCATATCGCTCGCGGTAGTGTATCTTAGACTGGAGGGCATTGTTCGATAGGTAGCATAAACCCTAGTTGGACCTAGGTAGCGTAAACCGTAGTTGAACCTAGGAAGCGTTCGATAAAGTAAACCCTAGTTGGACCAAGGTAACACTCGATGGTAAACCCTAGTTGGATCTAGGTAGTATTCGATAACAGAACCTAGTAAGATCTAGGTTGGCGGTCCAAACGCTTACGCAACAAAGGAATGGTGGTTTTACGCAGATGTAGTGAGAATATATATATATACGTATACATGAAAGCCCGTACGACGTACGACATTGGATAAGGAACTGCGTACATATGACAAGATGACACGAGTTGGATAAGGGACTGTGTACACATGAAAAGAGGACACGAGTGGGGGGTAACTACATATACATTGTATTAGGTTAATCTACTAGTGGATGAATAAGTATGGCTTAAAGAGCTAACATTGTTAACAACCTAATAACCAAGAAAATGTAACTGAACGGTATATGTAGGATTATACAGAAGTTTATTCTAAGTCTAGTCACACAGAACTTATGTTCTGACCCCCTCCTCATTACATACTTCCAGGTTAGGTTCATGAAAAAGATAGCATAGCTTTGGATACTGGTTTAGCAGTATTGTTAATAAGGTAAGGCTATATTTGAATATATTATACTTTATTTCCTTCCGCCGTGTGATGCTTTGCTAGTTCTGACATGTTTCTTTATCTCTATTTTTTTCTGCAGGATACCAGAGCACCCAAATCGGGTTTCGACAGATTGGATTTTTGAAAAAAAATCAGTCCATTGGAATCTGGGTTGTTAAAGGGCGCGATGACGCCACTGGTTTAGGGTTCTTCATTCTAAAGGGGAAATAGAAGGCGAAGGGAGCAAGATTTTTTGAGGAAGGAGGAACTGGGGATTTTTATTTTGACATACAGATGAGAACTGGAGAGGTCGGCCTATAGAAGGTACTAGAAACACAAGACGCGAATTACGTGAGAGCCAAATTTTCAGTTTTACCGCCCTTAAGTTTCATTATTTTGCATTTAACATGGCTGTCAGTTTTCCATCGGTTTCAATTAAAATTTCACCAAAATTTAGAGAATTAAAAATTATAATTTAGAATTAATACTTAAATTTCTATATAAATATAAATATATTATGAATTTCTTGAGAATTGATTTTTACTAAAGTATTAAATTTTACTGATTAATAATATTTATTATTAATTATTACTTATTTCTTCAGAATTATAATTGAATTCCAACTATTAAAAGTTAAACATTATGTAAATGTTATTGATTATATACTAGTAAAAAATTAATTGTAATTTTTAAAAAGTAACTATTATTTATTAATTATCAATTAAGCACTTTTTAACTAATCTAATAGTAATTAATAGTAATTCGTATTAATTTGTAAATTTATTATGGAATATGAATTATTCTTAAATATTAATTTTACTAATTATTAAACATAAGTTGTTACTAATATTTAATAGGTCTCTAATACAAGAAACAGAAAAAAAAAGTTACTAAAAATAAGTTTAAACAACTTTCTAATTTAACTATTAATTAATAGAAATTAATTAGCATATATTAGTTATTACAACATACAAAAAAGAAAAGTTGTGATATATATGTTTATTACAACAGTGATTTTTTCACAGTTGTAATTTTTTTTTATTACAATAGTGCGTTTTGCACAGATGTAAAAAAGCATTATTACAACTGTGCTTTTCGCACAGTTGTAAAATTGAACTTGTAATATGGTGTTTTTGTTGTAGTGACCGGAATAGAATTTATATTTGAAAACCATTCCGGACCAGCAAATACGAAATGTTGAAGATATCAGATGCTGGTCGAGATGAAGTAATTGAAGACCGTGGAAATTCAAAAAATGGTAAAGTTACTTAAAATATTTGGTTTAGCGGCTGGAGATATACTGTAATTCTATCATTAAAATCTATGGATTGCAAGGACTACTCGCTACTAATCTATAGGGTGATACCTAGGATGTGGTGGGAGGGTACCTTCGGTTCATCCTGCTCCTGGATGACTTGTATGGACGAATGTCTGACATAATATTTCTTAAGAATCACGTACGTTGATATTTACAAACGTAATTCTGTTAGTGGGGAGAGGGGCACTTCTCTTAGCTTAACGACCAGAGTATTTTGAGAACATCAATTAGTGATTTGGCGGACTTGACAATGTGACATTCAAAGTGAATGGTGATGTGATGTATTAAAGTTAGTGATAAACCTCAAGCCTCTTCAACTGGGAAATGACAAAAATCAGGCAGGTGGCATGGCTAAGTGGATCACTCCCAAGTAGGGTGTATAATCACCTATCTAGAGAAAATCTATTTCCTTCTTTAATCTATTTTGATGCTGTCCCTTTTCGATAAACGGTGGTTTGAGCCCAACCGTTGATGATATACATTTGATACACTCAAGCGAAATGAGTGGTCGTTCATATGTGGCCGGGTTACAAGATGTTCTTGTTAAACCCAGTGTATTCCCCTCTAGAGACACACTATCCACAGGTGGATCCATACCTTGTCATAGTCGGAATCCAATCTCCAATAAGAGCCTACGGTTTTTTTTATTTTTTTTATAATGTAGAAGATGAGATGCAAGCTTTCTGCTAGATGATTATTTATTTGATTTGGACACTTTTATAATATCAGAATAAGATATGAGTTCTAAAATGTTATGGGTTATCTAAGGTAAAAACCATCCATGTTTATGTATGGACTTGTCTTACGATTATCTTTTCTTTCAAAAAGAAATGTTTTGACTTTAAAATCAAGTGAGGTGTTTATTTATAAACTTAGCGAGTTTGCTCACTCTGGTTCACCAGGCTGATCCGGTGTTTGTAAATGCTTGGGTTAGACCGGGTTTTTCAGGTTCAGGTTAAGATGTTATAGATTTCAGAAGACATGCTGGAGGTATTCACACGTATATATCTAGTGTGTGTTCCGTTGTATGTTGTATATGAGGATAGATTATTATAACTGTCCAGATGTACTGATGAACTTTGAGGATTGTAAGTTTTTATTTCAAAACTCTCAATAAAGATTTATTTCTATATTATATTTTGTTCCGCTGCGATGTGAGACTCTGTGTTTTGTTGGTTAGTTGCACTACACCAAATATGCTAACTAGGCTGTAGTTTAGTTGTATCTAAAGTAGTTAGGCATGACAATAAGCCATATCAAGAAATGGCACGTTAAATTTTTAGATACGGCTGTAAACCGTATCCCTCTAGCAATAACATATAGCTATTGGCCGTATCTAAACGATTAGTAGATACGGCTATAAAGCGTGTCTTATATGTTTGTGTGTGTGTGTGCATATATATATATATATATATATATATATATATATATATATATATATATATATATATATATATATATATAAGCAGAAAATGCAACAGATATTATTTGTAACATAAAGCATATATAGCACAGTTTATACACGGAATACGCTAATTCACAATTGTAACTATAAACGAAACAATTGTATGAAATATTTCATTACATTACAATATATAATGATACATGCTATTTGACTACATTCTAATAAATAAGATACATGTTGTTTCATAACATTACAATAAAGAAGATACATAATGTTTCATTACATTACAGTAAAGAAGATACGTACCGTTTCATAATTACATTACAATAAAGAAGTTAAACTTCAGCGATCAACCACTCTTTGCTTTTCAACTTCGGCGATCGACCACTTAGATCCGCAGCTAATCCATTCACCAAGCTGAAGGTGTAACTTTCTGGTTAAGAATTTACTGGGTGATTCACCAGGTGGATGCACGCTCACACACCTAGTTATGGTATTTATCTTAACTTATGCATTTAACTAAGCACTAAACTAGCAAAGGGGATAATATGTCAAGTGTCGTATGCTGCTACACTAAAACTTAGGAAAAAGCATTCGACACTTAATATTATCCCCTTTGCCAGTCCTAGCGCTTAAGTAAATGCATAAGCTAGGATAAATACCTGAACCGACATCGTAAGCTAAAGTGCATCCACCTAGTGAATCACCAGTAACTCTTAACCAGAGAGTTAAAGCCTTTAGCTAGCTTGGTGAGGCTTCACTGATGGATCACCCAGTAAATTTTTAACCAGAATGCATCATGTTCGTCTATACTTGCAACCTAATTTATATTAGAACAATAACGAGTTAGAATATACGTATACAACACACACATATTTAAATATAGAAGAAAATATTTCCACAAGACTAAGTACTGACTTGAATGCACAAGATAACAGAAGAATATACATATACGACACACACACACCTACTCTACACAACAGCATCATGAACATACAAGCAAGAAGGACACAGTCAGGTCATGGATGAATACAACAAATTAGTGCACTAGCACATGCACATACTTGATTCACATAATGTCATAAACATGAGCACAAAGCAACTTGGTTCAAGGAAGCAAGCCATAAATGGAAAAGCAGTTCAGGTGGGGCAGCAACAAAAATAACACATACACACATATTTACACATAAAAGAACATATTTTCACAAGACTAAATACTGAATTGAATGCACAAGATATATAATAGAAGTATATATTGAATATACATAAATGAAAGTGTGTGTATTGATAAGCAATACAACCATCAGAGGAATTAGCAAGCAAGAATGAAGTATATGTTCTTATCGATTTTTAAAGTGTCCAAAACACACAGAAGAAAACATCAAATACATGCAACTTAGTGAATAAAGAATGAATGAAGTTTCATGTGTACTTACAGCTCAGTCAACAAAACTAGTATTTTTTAGTTCTCAAATCATACCACATGAATTTTTTTGGCACAAGCTAGAAATGACACATGCACTTCAGATCAGTAAGGATCAGTGTACATGGTGCAATAATACACACAAATGAGCAGGACAACACAAGTAAAAGTGTCTGAATTCAAGGTAGACATACACAACACAAGTAAATGATAGCAAATACACTATAGCTTTGTAAAACTGTCTGAAAATACCTAATTTAAAAATAATAGCAGCATGAATTCTAGGTATACAAGCACATGCAAATATCTATAATTCATATTTTTGAACTAAGGCATGGAAATTCAAATTAAACCCAATATAAACATAATTTGAATTCAAATTAAACCCAATTTAAAGCCAATTCATATTCAAATTTTACCGTGATCTAATGCTCACCTCCAGTGGCAACGAGAAGGATGGACAGTGGTGGATTGAAGCTTCGCCGGTCAGCTGAAGGAAGCGCAAGTTGATGATAACCCATGGACTACGGTGGATGGCTTATTGACAAAGGAAGTCGGTCAAGTACCAAAACCCTAATTTGGGTATTCGGTTGCGATTGCAAAATAAAAAGTGGGATAATTCGGTCGAAAGTTTTGAAGTGTCAAAACTCGATTGTGCCAGAATGGAAGTAGGGAGGGAAAAATTTGATACGTATTTCATACGGTCCAAAGTCGTATCAAATGAACTGATCTGGAAATTTATTGATGAACGGTTAGATCCTGTGAGTTTGGGGAGGTGCGCACCGCCAAGAGGCAGTTGATGTAATAACCCGGAAATTCTGAGCCAGTTTAAAATTTTTATATTGGCAATTTTAACGAATTTTGAAGATTTAAAATAGATTATTTTAAATAATATCGACGAAAATTTATTTTAAATATATTTAGAACGTATATATTATATACGTCGCCGTTAGAATATAAATATTTATATATAATTAAAAAACGAATTGAAAATGGCGCGGTAGTTCGATAATTCGATTTCAAACTTCAATTGAACATACCAGGTGCAAAACAATCCGGATTTTAGTGAAACCAAAAACATTAGGATCTAATTGATAATACCTTTCCAACGAATCCGAAAAATCAAGATTTCATAGCGGGAATCAAAGGATATGTCCAGTTGAAAATTCTGAATAGTCGCTATGGAATTCAGGCCCTTAAAAATGGAAATTTTGCAAGCGACCTCGGATTTCGACAAAACCACTTTTGTTGGATCCGTGATGTCAAGTTATTGCTAGATTCCAAATTTCATAATTTTTCGAATCAACATGTGAGCGTGGCAAAGGAAAACGCGTTTTACCGGTTTTAGTTGATTTTAATCGACTGGAAAATGGCCATTTTTCCAACGGTCTCAGAATTCGACGAAACTAGTCTTGTTAGGACTGTATCGTCAATATGAAGCTAGAAAATATTTTTCTAGAATTTTTAAAGTTCGTATGCGACCCCGGTAATTTGAAATGTACGTTTAAAATTCAATATAGTGATGTAAATGTAAATTTAACGGAAACTGATTCAAACGATCGAATCAACCTACGATACATATCCCATTGTGTTCGGAATGGGGGTAAAACGCTAGGGACGACAGGCGGTGGGCCTCGTTTTGAAGTCGAAAATAAAAGTTGCTTTTTGTGGAAAATTAAATAATAATAAAAAACCTTTCTCCCCCTTTTACCCGTTCTGGCCCCCCTATTTCATTCGTTCATTTCAGTAAAAAAAAAAAAAAAGGAGAAGACGGGGGGAACTCGTCGCCCCCCCCCCCCCCCCCCCGATGAGCGCCGCCGCGCCTCAGGCGGGCCACCCCGTCGCCCCTCCAGCCTCCTCGCTCCCCTCTCCTCTTCTATCGAGCCTCGCGCCCCTAGACCCGAACCCGCAACCGCCTGCATCGACCCACCCACCTCGACGCAACCCAGCCGACCACCGCCCTGCCGCAACCTCCAGCCCCCCTCCGATCCCTCTTCTCCCCCCCATTCGCTGTAAGCTTCCATCCTCTTTTATTTTATTTATTTATTTTGTTTTATGTTAATTTATTTTAAATATTTTGTTAGTTTAATCTGATTTTCGTGAATAAGAAAATAGGAGAGATATGATTTAGAAAAGAGAAAAGATTTTATTCAAGTAAAAAAAAATGATCTTTATACTTTTAATGTAATAAAAATATGATTTTTATATTTTTAAAGTATTAAAAATATAGTCTTTACTATATAGCGATTATAAAAATATGATTTTTATATTTTTAAAGTATTAAAAATATAATCTTTACTATATAGAAGTGGTAGAAATATGATTTTTATATTTTTAAAGTATTAAAAATATAATTTTTACATGATAGGAATATTAAAAATAGCATCTTTATATGTGTAGAAAAATAAAAATGTGATTTTTATAATGATATATTGGAAAAGGCGAAATCTTTCTATTTGAAAAGGTGAAATTTTTAACATTAGAGAGAAGTGATTTTCTACATGTTTGAAGACGAGATTTTTATCAGGTTAAAGGCAAGATTTGATTTTGATTTGTTATTAAGATGTTTTTAAAATAAAAATATAATTTTTATACTAGTGGTACATTAAAATATAATCTTTATTTTTATAAAGGCAAAATCTATATTTTTGAAAATATAATTTTTATCTATATAACATCGTAGTAAAAATTCGATTTTTATATATTGAATAGCAAAGTAAAAATTCGATTTTTATATATTGAATAGCAAAGTAAAAATTCGATTTTTATATATTGAATAACAAAGTAAAAATTCGATTTTTATATATTGAATAGCGAAGTAAAAATTCGATTTTTACATATGTAGTGGCTACAGCAACGAAGATGACAAAAATGCGATAACGATGAAGATTTCTGTCAAAGAAGAGTCAAGATGATTGGATAGCTATTGGTGAGAATTTCTCACTCTTTAATTTCTTTTTCTAGTTATATATATATATATACTAGGATGCAGACGGTGTTTAGTAGCACCCGACACAATCGTCCACAGACCATGGACTTGTTTGTTTGATTGCAAAAATTAGTTAGATTATTTGATTGAAATTGAGTTGTTTGGTGAAATGAATGGATTTGATTGATGTGTGAATGGCGTGGGCCTTCACTAGACCGGGGAGTAGGCTAGGCCTTGTCCCGTTTCTAGTATCGTGCCGTTATGCCGCCGAAATTTTCTAAAATAAGTTAGAAAAATAAAAATATCATTTTATTTAAAGAATGAACTGAATAAAAATCCATGTCTTGTCATAGTTGGAAATCCATTATCCAATACGTGCTTGCGATTTTGATTGTATACTATATATGTAGTAACGTGAGATGCAAGCATTTCTGCTAGATTGATATTTATTTGTACTTAGACATTATTATAATATCAGAATGATATTGCTTTGAAAAGTTATTTGGATTCTCATAAGGGAAAAACCCGTTCCGTATTTACGGCGTGGTCTTATGAGATATCATATACCTGTTTAAATGATTTGAGTTTATTCACACCAGTCCCATGACTGACCCGGAGTTTATTTGTTTTGTTTTCCCTAAACTCTTGGGTGCCTAAATTTGTACGGGCAGTCAAGTAGTCGGGATTTTACAGATACACTTGGAGAGCTTGGAGCAGGAGGCTTCAGGATTCTATAGCTATTATTATTTCCGCTGTTGTTGTAAGTGTTGTACTCTGATAAGTGTTATTGTATACATATACTGATGTTATTTCAAAGATATGTTATGTTATATTTTATTCGTTCCGCTGTGAGATTCGTGTTTACTCTGATGGTGATGTTCTTCTTCTTCTTCTATTCTATAAGTTCTATCTTATCTATTCTCACCTTCTAATTTCTTTCATTAATTACCAGGATTTTTCGATGGTTTGGTTATCGACGTCGTGCTTACGTCGATAACCAAAGTCGCCGAAAATCCGGGTTACTACACGTACGAGCTCAGAGGTTGTATATCGATGGACATCAGTCGCATGGCATGAATTTCCTGTATGGCACGCTAAGATGCAATGATCAAGGCTTTTGTTGAAAAGCAGAGTCTTGTGGTTGATGATCAAAGCACGGCCTACGTGGCAGCTTTGTGTATAACGTGAATTCGCGAGCCTCACACCTCGGTATGAGTCAAAAACGGGATACGGACTGCAGGGAGAGCACGACGTTTCTTTCTAGCTTTGGTGGTGTCAGTGACTTACCAGCCCTGACATTTATATACTTTTCACCTTTGTGGTTGTTGGATGAGGCGCCTCGATTTTAGGTCTGTAAGGACCGGGAAACGTGTGTTCAGGAATACTAATCCTATAACGTAAGTGAGGACCGGCCCTGAAGCATCCAAGGGTTGCCCAGAGTGCGTAGCCCTGGGGCATTTGCTAGAGTGTCTCGAACGCGGAGAGGAGCTTGCCCCTTGCCTCGACTCATGACGGAATCCAATTTCCAATACATGTAATTCGGTTTTAATTGTAGAACTAGTATGGCGACATAGTAGATGGTAGCTATGCCGCCTATGATTGATATTTATGATTGAAATGTTTTGACACTATACACTTATTATAGTATCAAATGATTTGTTTTAAACGTATCAAGCATGCTTTGGCTGTTATAAGGGACAACCCAATCCCCCGGCTTGCGTTGCATTGTGTGATAGGACCTGGGTCTTATAACAGCTTCATTTTTCTTTATTTAGCATTGCGCTGTTGTTTTGTGCACTGGTATTCTTGGGAGGAAACCCGTTCCGTGTTATACGGCGTGGTCCCTTGATTTACCTAACTTTGAAAATAAAGATTAATAACTGTTTTAGTTCTCACACCAGTCACATGACTGACCTGGAGTTTATTGTTTTAACCTAAACTCTGGGTACCCCTATTTTCCGCACGGGCAGCTAGTAGTTTTGGTTTTGCAGATTTATATTCACAGGATCCTGGTTTACAGCAGGAATGATATCCGAAAAGCTCTGTATCCGTATATCACCTTCAGTTGTGCTTTGTATTTCTTTTTCCGCTGCTATGTAATTTATTGTAATCTCTGATATTTATCGAATGTAATTTAATCATTTATACTCTATATATTCTTGTATCTGATGGAATTGTTGTAATAAGAATGAAATGTTCTTCCGTCTGCGTTCTGTTTTGTCCTGTTCTCAAATGTTCAGGGGTTTCGAACGGTCTAGATCGGTTTAACGACTGATTCAGATCGAGCGAAATTCCATGTCGTCACAGTTGATATGGTTATGAGTTATACCACATTGTATACCATTAAAAGCTTTATCAAATCTCTGTATGACCGTGTGCCAAATTAGCATATATGGCATAGTGTTGGTTCTTCTTCTTTATCTTCTATTCTAATCTTTTTTCCTTATCTCACACTCTATTTTCTTTCATTAACTATCTGGTGTTTTCGACACTTAAGTTCTGGCAAATAATACTGGTTTATGTATTATTGTTGGAATTCAGGCGTCGAATTTCCCGGGTCGTTACAATGGTATCAGAGCATAAGGTTTAGTAATAATCTTGCCTTTGTGGCGTAAATCAATAGAGATATGGTTAGTAATACCATAGGTTGGGTTGAGTGTATATATATGAAGCGTATTTGTAAATTTTATATAACAATGTTTTGTATTGTGTTATTTGATTGGTTCGATTTTGAGCTGATAACTAACACATAATAATTTATAAAGGGGGTAAATGAAAATATTTTAACTAAATTATATTTTGTATAGAAAAGAAATAATTTTATCAAATTACTTAGATATTGATTTATTTGAATGGTTTGAATGGAATTCAAATTGGATTAAAAATTTGAATGATTTAACATAACCCGAAGAGATTTCACATATGGAATTTGTGAACGAGAAATTTAATTGGAATTAAAATGGATCAGAATGTAACTTAAAATAAGTCAAACAAAATTAGAAGAGGAACTGGATTAAAAATTGGAATTTGGAATTGAATTAACAATAATGAAATGGGAATCAATCTGACATAAATCGATTGATATGAAAACCCAAGTGAATATAAGTAAATATTAATATTTAATTTTAGTAGTTAATAAAAGTTGGATGATTGGTTATATTAGGTGTGCATTGTTTGTTGGTTGTTTGTTAGATTTATGAATATAGAATTTATAAATGGTTTAATAAGAAATGGAATGAATTATAAGCTAAAGAAAAGAATTCCAGTATTATAAATCGAAATTGAATCGTATACAAATTGAAATTGGATGATTTAATCCTTGTTAAGTTTTGGAATTTTGTGTTGTTAACCTGTTGATTAATGAAATGTTATTTAGAATTTCATGTATTGGTTACTAACATGATGAATTGAGTTGTGTACAGGTGCCAAAAGCCTTTGAGGTTGATTTTGGTTGAGTATCAATAAATTAAGCAAGTATGCTCAATAGCGCTCGCACAAGGTACGCTTGTGTGAAAATAAAATTTTTGGGTTTTGAATTTTGTTTTCCGACCGCGTAAGTCGATGTACATACATACATACATACATATATATATATATATATATATATATATATATATATTATTTGATCCTGTGATATCGCAGAAGTCACTCCATATAAGGGAGACTCTACCGAATTTTTCCAGGAATTTTATATGTTAGATTTTTTTTTGATATTTTTGAAAAGTTTTTGAAATGGTTTGGATTTAAAATAAATTGGGTTTTAGAAAAGATATTGCGTTGTAACATTTCTTCTACCTTAGTAATTTTGGGGATGAAATTCTTTTAAGGGGGAAGGAATGTAACGTCCCATATTTTCCATAGTCAGATATTTATTTTATTTTAAATTGATTTGGAATTTTAAATGCATCTAAAATATATAATTCATTTATATAACGAAGTTTAATCATTTAATTTATATATAATTGTAAAACGAACTCGTAACATCGTAGTAGTTCGTAATTTACGATTTGAACTTCCATTGAATATACAGAATCCATTTTAAGTCGGATTTCGGTGAAACAAGAATTATCCAGATCAATTTGATTGTAATTTTATAGTGTAATTAGAAAATGGAGATTTCATATTATCGATTGTGAATTATGTCCAATTCAAAATTAAGAATAGTCGCTATGGAATTATTTATAAATTATAGCGATTAATTTAATAATATAATTTGATTTAAAAAGGAATTTGAGCGTAACTCGAGATAATGATCGAATTAAGCCATGAAATGAATTCGTTGAATTCGTATTGACATTTAGAGTCAGGATAGATATATTGTTTGTTATTTTTGGAGATAGGGAGTTTTGGTGCCCAAAATAGCATAGGTTAACGCGTAAAATTGAATAACCGATATGCAAACGAACTCCGTTTTCAGCAAAACTAATTTATTAAATCCATAATGATAAGATCTTGTAGTGTTTCAACTTTCAAGTTATTTGGATTTATTTTGTGACCGTGGGAAATTTAAACGCATGTTTTTCACTTGTGAATTATAAGGACTTTTTTACAAACGATGTCGGAATTCGACGAAACCTATCCCATCTTGTCCAAGATATTCTTTTATGCTAAGATTTCAATTCTTGTAAAAAACGGAGATTGTATATGATGGTTTTAAGACGTTACTTCGTCACTAAGTTTCGGTTTAATAAAATATTATATACTCGATCCCTATATATATATACTCCATATATATATACACCCAACTTTTAGCGTTACCCTAAGTTTAGTCAACCGAACTTGCATGGTCAACCAGAGAAATATTTTTCCGCCTCTACCTTTATTTAACCAATGACAAATTTGCTCCGATTTTTGATCAATTTAACTCCACATCCATGCATTTAAATCGAAAGTCTTCAGCAGCAAAGTTCGAGTACTCAGCGAGATCTCCAAACTAATCAGCGATGATCGATTTCTGGTTGGCGAGGCGGAGGTGTTTTTCTAGCGACTGGGAAGGACATGAAGCATACGATTCGAGGCATATGATGAGCTATCTGAGGCGCAGGAGGTGACGGCCTCCGATCGAGGTCCGGTGGACTGCATTAACGGCGACGGATGGGTTAAGTGGAGCTCCTACATGTTAAAGACGTGGTATATGGTTTTGAACTAGCAAGCTTTCGAAAACCAAGAGGAATGAAGGAAATCAAAACAGTGTCGCAGTTTACAATGTGAAGGCATATCAAAGGCTTAAGGAAAATTGTTTCAATGCAGGTTTACAAAGGGAAAGTTTGAATTGGCAATTCTTTTAAAAGAAGCCAGTTTGAAACAGTGGAGAAGGAAGACAGATAGAAGGAGAACGAAATGAAGCAGAAAATGAAAAAGGATGAGGAGCATGCGAGAGTAGGAAAGTCTGGACAGAGGAGTTGAATTAACGAAAGAAGGATTGCCAGTAATTCTTGAACGAAGGGTTTAAGATAATGAAGCAGATTCATTAATAAGAAAGGAGTGCACATTTTGGTCAAAATACGTGATAGTTTTTTGAGGATGAAGTAGAAAAATACAAACAAAGTCTAGCCGCATTCTGTTCCATCTGAAGATTTAACAAACAAATTTTTTTGGCAGCTAGCGGGAAGAAGATGAGTCAGGCGTGGCGAAGTTTTATTGGACTGGTTAATTGTGAACAGGGTCGGTCGATTTAGGTTATAAAGTAATTAGTTTATTTCCTTAATTATAATTTAAGGTTAAGCTAAATTAATTATATACTTTAATCATATGAAGTTATAATGGTTATAACTTGTACTCAGTTTATCATAATTTAAAGAAAGGAGCTACATCGGAATCGTGGCAAAGAGCAGGACATTATGGAACTGATCTGGATAGTACAGGAGATGACTCGAATTTATGGTTAAATTAAATGACTATTTGATTTTACTGTAACCGAACCATTTCAAAAATGAATCAAATCAAAGTGCGTTTAACTCACTCAGTTTTTACCCACTTATATTTTATATAAGTCAGGATTTGTTTTGTGTGCTATGGTTGATAATTGTTTGATGTGCGTTGAATATTATTTATATATTCAATATATTGGTTGATTCAACGTTCGTTTATTTAAATGAATTCTAATCGTTATTTTTAATAATTATTTCCAAACGAGCTAACTTACCTTGTTGGTTACATTTATAATAATATAAACGTATTAAATTAAAATATGGATGATTGGATTACTGTTATTATTTATTGTTAAATACTATATCTATTTATTTAATCGAATAATAATATTTGTGATAATGTATTTAGATGCAGGGAAACAGGTTAGAGGGATCCAACTGGATTCCTCAAATTTATTATTAATTTTCAATTTACCATTACATGAACTGTTTACCTAATATGAATTAGAAAAAATGATTTAGTTGTTGATTGGAATTCAACGTTGTGTGTTTTTAACCAGTGGGCGGTATTGGTTGATTAATTGGCATCAAATGGCTTGAAAATCAATCGTTTTATAAATATGGATTTACTGTCGGTGAATCGACAGAAACGTAGTTATAAAATTTATTTTACAACTGAAAATAGATTTTCAAATCTATTATGTTGGAATGGAAGTTTATTATACAGGAAATAAATATTTATTATTTATTAATTAAATTTATAAATAATTATAGAATTATTTTATAAAGAAAATTCTTATAATAAGGAGATTTATAAGCAAGCAAGTAGAAGTTAACCAAACGGTTAAGAATTAGATCAATTATTTCGAAGAGACAATTAAATGAAATTATCTAGATAATTATATTATTAATTAATTTAAAAGGAAACTTAATTGGGATTTATTAACGAGATAATCAAGTTTTGGAGTTGACTAAGTTGGCTATTTTAATTAGAATTTGTTAATTGATTTACTAAATCAAATGGGATAGTTCAACGAGTGATTGTTTAGTTTTAATAGATTTCTAAAAGAAATTTATTATTTATTTTAGTAAATAAAGCAGTTAACTAATTTTACAATATTTAGTGCTGAAGTAAATTTATTATTTAATTTAAGAGATTAATTTTTAAAAGAAAAATGATTTAAGTAAGAAATCGATAATGTAATGAAATATAGTTAAATTGTGAAAAGAGTTTATGATCGGGTATGTATTTTAAAACCTGAGTTGTTGTGAATGAAGTTGTACAAGGATGTTTTATGAGAATACAACAACTTAAAATAAATGTTCACTTAATATTTAAATTAAGTAAGAAGAAATCGAGATTCAAAAGGAATTTATATTAAACCAGGGTTTTTAAATAAGATTTTTAAAAGAGGTGTGAAGTTAAAACGCCGATTTTAAATAGGCAAGACTTAATAATGAAATTAAGTGAAATGAATGGAATTGAAACCAGATTTTCAAAGTGGAATAGGGTTGAATGGATTATAAGTGAGATATAATGAGTTGATAACGAGTTGAGATAATAAAACCTAACTAGAGATTGGTTGAGTTGAGTGATTTTCTGAGTGTTAATCTAATGTCGATTTCGTTCTTCGGGGTTGATACTTCGGGAATTATTCTCTTACCAATTTACAGTTAGGGACTAATGAATGTTGAAGTAACGGGAATAAAAGATTTATGAGTTTTAAATTATTTATTAATTATTTTTAAATAAAAAAGCCAAGTGATGTTGAGTACTGAACCAGTAAATTAATTTTATTTTCATGGTTGAATGGTTATTTGATTTGATAGTTAAATAACTGACTATCGAATCTGACCTATACTGTAATGACCCGCATTTTCCAGGGGTATAATTAATTTATTTAATTGTTTAAAATAGTGATATAGGGAATTTAATTGTCGTTAATTAAATAATATGGAATATTTAATTAAATTAAATAATATATTTAATTCAGAAATAATCAAAAATATTGGGAATCACAATATTCTGTGAACGGGGTCGTCCCTTAGATTTAATTCAGCTTAGAGTTGAATTATATTGACGAATATATTCAATCGACGTCAATTTGAACGTATAATTATAATATAATTAAAATCGAGCTTGAAATGGTGCTGTAGTTCGCGATTTGGCGATTTGAACTTCAACTGGATGTACAGGATTCGTTTTAAGCCGGATTTCTGTGAAACAAGAAACGTGTGGAGCTGGTGGAGTATATCTTTCTAGTGGAAGAGAAAAATCGGGATTTCGTCGTGTAGATTTTGATGTACGTCCAAATCAAATTTCAGAAAAGTCGCTGTAGAATTCCTTTATAATTTGTGATGCTTTATTTACGTTATAAAAGGATTTTCGATATAAACTGAATATCGATAAATCTAAAATCTAAAATATCAAACCGTAAATTCTGATATGATATTCTGGAGTTGTACGATATCATATGTGAAGATGTACAATAATATAAATTTATTTATATTTAATTTAATTTTATTTAAATATATTTATATATTTAAATGGGTCATCCAGAACTGTAAAAATAAGCCACTTTTGCAAACGAAGTCGGAATTCGATGAAACTAATTTTGTTGGATCCGCAATGTCAAATAGTTGTTAGATTTCCAGTTTCGTGATTTTTAGAGTCACTGTGTGGCCGTACGGATTTTTAGAGGGGAAAACAATCAGTATTTTGACAGTTAAAAATACACTGTGTGAGCAAATGAAGTCAGAATTCGATGAAACCAGTTTCGTTGGGACCGTAATGTCAAACTCTAGCAGGATGTCCAGTTTGGTGATTTTTGGGTATCGTGTGTGATTACAGGAATTTTAAAGGATAATATTAAGCTGTTGTTGATTATAAATTAATATTATAATCAAAATAAAAATATCTAAAATTCCTATAAATACCCTACAAAAATCTCCCTAAACCTAATTCAGCTCAATTACAAGTCAAAGAAGAAATGTGCCGTCCATTCTTCCAGGAAAAATAAATTCGCAACCTCTAAAAATCAAAAGAAATCCGATCAAAGTCTATAAATTACAAAATGTGTATATATTGGATCAGCAACGAGAGAGCTTCATTCCTATACTGGTTTTACTCGGTTCGACTTCAACTTTCATGCGTTGGAAATTTCCAGCGAAAGCTAGGACTGATATTTTCGTGAGATTTAAACCTTGATTGGTGAAATCGGGTTCGGGTTTAGGATGTGGAGGTGAAATCGCACTAATACGCACAAATGTGGGGTGTGCGGTGAACTTTTTGGTCGACGTTATCTCCATAGGCGTGCTGAAGAGGTGGAGGACGGAAATTTACTTCCGTGTTCGTGTTCATATTGGAAGGTATGAGAGGGATGAGCTCGAGATGAGGAGGATGATGGTGTGTGTAGATTTGGTTTTCATTGATGGAGTGAAAGAGAATGGGGAGCTTGTAATCACGGTAATGGCAAGAGAATCGGGTTCGGCAGCAGATGTAAAGGGGGAAGAAAGGTGTTCACGTGGGTGGGCTTTGTGATGGTGGTTGGCCCGTTAGTTAAAAGGGTAAAGGCCCGATTCATTTTTAGACTGAGTTTTTTTTAATTTAAATTGGTGTACCCCCTTTGAAATGTTGTATCTCGTCCATACGAACACAGATTGATGAGCCGTTGGTCACGTTGGAATCATATGATCTCAGGCTACGCAGTGGAGCTGACTGGGAGTGAGTTCGAGCTCGTTACAATTTATGGCGAAATAAATTGTTTGATTCAAATCAAGCAAACAGTTTATCGTTCTTTAACGATGAACTGCCAATGTGAGTAAATCTCACTAACTCTGAACAGTTTATATTTTCATGTTGTATTTTTAGAACTGTTAAATATTGACTGTTTGCTATGTGTTGACTGTTTGATTGAACTGCTAGTCAGTTGGTGGAAATTATATATATATAATTATATATATAAACCGTTAAATATTCATATATTTATTCTGTTATCAGAATAATTCATATCGAACTGAAAGTGATGATAATCATGTTGTGTAACATCTGTGGATGCAGGGAAACAGGTTGGAGGAATCCGACTGGATTCCTCAACAGTTATTTTATTGTTTTTCATATATTTTGATATATGATGTGAATTATAACATGTTGTTGATTGTGTGTGTGGACGATATTGGACATCGAAATTTGATATGTTAAACACCATAACATACAGGATGTTGATAAGGGAATTTTCAAAGTGATATTGAAAACAGAATATTTATAAATGGAATAATTATAAATAAGAGATATTTATAAATTTGAATATTTATAAATAAGGAATATTTATAAATTGGAATATTTATAAATAGGAGATATTTTGAAAAAGAAAATAATTTCAAAACATTTTCTTTTTGAATGGAAAGGCCTATGTGGCGGGTTTGGGGATTTTCCCGATGCTCCCGTTACAAAGGAGGTTAGGGCGAATTTTTCAGAGAATTTAAGGAGTTAGAATATTTCAAGAATAAATTTGAAAAGGAAATATTTGTAAACCATTTACAAATAGAATTGAAAAGGAAATGTTATAAAAAGGAAATCATTTTTAAAGTGTAGAACCGTTATTTAAAAGTAAATCTTTTCAAATGAATAAAACGATGTTAAAAAGGAAATCTTTAAAAAGTGAATAAAGTAAATTGAATATGGTATTCGAAAGGAGTTAAATCGAATATGGTGTTCGAAGGGAGTAAATCGAATATGGTATTCGAAAGTTAGTAAAACGAATATGTTATTCGAAA
The DNA here is from genome assembly GCA_030737875.1 of Allium sativum. Taxonomy (NCBI): domain Eukaryota; kingdom Viridiplantae; phylum Streptophyta; class Magnoliopsida; order Asparagales; family Amaryllidaceae; genus Allium; species Allium sativum. Next base: position 126,303,260 of record CM060912.1, on the reverse strand, counting down.
AGGGGTTAGTCGAGTCGAGTTAGTTGAATAGAGTTAACCAGTTCAGTAGAGTTAACCAGTTCAATAGAGTTAACCAGTGAGTTAAGTAAGTCAAGTTAACCAGTTGAGTTAACTAAGTCGAGTTAATCAAGTCGAGTTGATCGAGTTAGAGTTACTCTGTTAGAGTTAATCGATCAGAGTTAAAACGAACTAGAGTTAATCAAATATAGTTATTTGAGACAGAGTTAGTCAAACATAGTATTCAGGGTAAGTTGCCATCTCGTACGACTGCTAGCGTAATTCGCAGGGCTGTAAATAGCCTAAGGCGGTCGGATGTTGCCTAAGGGAATTAGGCATAACCATTGTGATCGTTGCGATCTAGAGTCAAGCGAATGATGTTAAATCGAATCTAGTTATTCGATAGGAGTTAATCAAGATGAGTTAAATAAGTTAAGTTGATCGAATCTAGTCATTCGATAGGAGTTAATCAAGTTTAGTTAAATAAGTTAAGTTAATCGAATCTAGTTATTCGAGAGGAGGTTATCGAATATAGTTTATTCGAAGGAGTTATCAATTACTAGTTATTCGAAGTGAGTAGTCGAATATTGGTTATTCGAAGTGAGTTAATCGAATATTGGTTATTCGAAAAGGGGAGTTATCAAATCGAATAGATTAAAGGAGTTAATCGAATATAGTTTATTCGAGTAGAGTTAGAGGAGTTATCGAATATGGTTTATTCGACAGGAGTTAAGTGAATAGTTAGATTAATCAAAGTGAATTAGTTAAGTTAAACTAAGTGAATTAGTTAAGTGAATTGGTTAAGTTAACCAAAGTGAATTTGTCGAGTTAATCAAAGTGATTAGTTCAGTTAATCGAGTTGAATTTGTCAGTCGAGTTAATAAATGGAGTTAGTCAAACTAAGTAAAACCAGTTAGAGTTAATTAATTAAGGTTGACCAGTTAGAGTTAATCAATCAGAGTTAATCAAATAGAGTTAAGTAAAATTAGAACTGACTAGAGATTAGTAAATTGAATTGTTTTCTAAGTGTCTATCTGATGTTGGTTTCGGCCTTCGGGATTTATACTTAGGGAATTGTTCTCATACTAGTGCACAGTCAGGGACTGATAGTTGGGGAAGAGTAGTGATTTGTAAATAAGCAAATGGAAAACATTTTCCAGTGTTAATAACATATATTTTCTAAACATAGAAAATAAGGCAATGTGAATATATATATAGATATATGTTGATGATTTACCGATATAATTTCCATTTGGAAATAATATCGTTGTTTGCACACTTGTTTTTCTTTGATGGTTAAATCACAGACTATCGAAGTTTTGACCATTTTAACGTTGTTAATATGGAGAGACCGGTTGGATTATTATCCGAAGAACCACTCTGTATTGGCATAAGCGTTGCGAATCATATATAACAAAGATAATTGAAGACGGAGTAAAATGCAAGGGCTGTTGTATAAGTCTTAGATAACAGTGACTAAGATGGATATATCGAATAGTGCCTTCGGTTTGTCTAGTCCCAGGACAACTTGTATGGACGAAGGTCTGACAGGGTATATCCAATGGATCGCGTAAGTTGATCTGTTCAAACGTATTCACGTTTGGTGGCGGAGGAATTCGTTTCTCTTAGCTGTATACCCGTGTTGTTTTTGGATAAGTCAATTTGTGATTTGGAGGGTATGACGATGTGATGTTCTAAGTGAATGAGGATGAATTATGAATGAATGTCTAACAGAGTATTTCTAGAAAGGTCACGTACATTGATTTCTTCAAACCGTACCAAGAGTGGAAGCGGAGAAGGAAACTTCTTTTCGCTAACACGTAATGTACTGTTGTAGACGTCAATTAGTGATTTTCGATGGATCTGACAATGTGGCATTCGAAGTGAAGCTGATGTGATGATAACGTGTAACATCTAGCCTCATCATCCGGTAAATGACAGAAATCAGGCAGGCAGCATGGCTAAGTCGGTCGCACCGAAGTAGGTGTATAATCACCTATCTAGAGAATATTCATTTGCTTCTTTAATCTATCAATGCTGTCCCATATATATACGGGAACGGTTGCTGATCCCAACCATTGGTGATATACATTCGATACACTCAAGCGAAATGAGTGGTCGGTCATGTGTGGTCGGGTTGCAAGATGTTCTTTTTGAACCCAGTGTATTCCTCTCTAGAGGTACACTAGCGAAAGGTGGTTCCATACCTTGTCATAGTTGGAAATCCATTATCCAATACGTGCTTGTGATTTTGATTGTATACTATATATGTAGAACGTGAGATGAATGCGTTTCTGCTAGATTGATGTATATTTGTACTAGGACATTATTATAATATCAGAATGATATTTCTTGTCAAAGATGTTGGATTCTCATAAGGGAAAAACCCGTTCCATATTCACGGCGTGGTCTTATGAGATATCATATATATGTTTAACTGTGTTAAACTATTTTACTCACACCAGTCCATGTTGCGTGCTTTGCATGTGTCGCATGATAGGGGGTTCTCGCTTTTCGTTAGGTGGCGAACGGGAGACTCTTACTCCTACATGTCCCTTTGGTAGGGTTGGTTGTGAAGTCGAAAGGCTGGCCGTAAAATATGGTATTGGGGTACCAGTGTAAGCCACAGTGGGTTTTACCTGCTACTTTGGAGGATGGGGACGGTTGCAAAGCCTACCGAAAATCCGGGTCGTTACAGTTGGTATCAGAGCTTAAGTTAAGAATTACCATGGCTCTGTGGCGTGACTCGGTAGAGATAGGGTTAGTAATACCCTAGATTGAGTTGAGTGTATATATACGAGTGCGTATTTGTATTTGATATAAAAATGGTTTTATATTGTGGAGATTCATTGGCTGAGTTGTTTATGAGTTCTGGTCGATCAGTTTGATCCACTGTATCGGTAGGAGTAAATAAATACTTGAATACGATGGACCGACACAGTATGGATATGTGATATATTATCATATATAGATTGTGATTATAATCGATTAAGATTATAAAATATGAAAAGGTTTATCTGACCAATCAGAATTTATATAAGTAAAGTATATGAAATAAGTTGAATAAAATATGAATTTAAATCAGATTTGGAATTAAAATAAGGAAATTTTAAGTTCCTGGGAGATTTTGAGATGTTTTCAAAATGGATGTATTTAGTAAGGGTTTTGAAATGATATAGTATTGAAATCACTTGGGTCACTGGAAAATAATTCCGATGATGACTGCGCAGTATCATCGGTGTGATTTTCGAGTTCTAAGTGGTGGATTACTACCAAAGATTTTGATTAGAATTGTTTTGAGAAAACAAGTTGTTTAGAAAATTCAAAGGTTTTGAATTGGCAGCATGATTTCAAAATTGATTTGAAATTTGCCCAAGAATTTAAGTTCTGGAATATAAATTTAACTTATGAAGTTAAATAAAATGAGATGGTAAAAATAAATTGAAATTTAACTTGAACTAAGTTAAATAGAATTGAATGGATAAGTCAAGAATTTGAAATTTAGCTGGACTTAGAATTTGGAAATCAAGAATGAAACTTGAGATTGAAAATGGAATTCGGCTTGAATAAGCGAATGGTTGTGTTAAGAATAACTTGGTTGGAGTTGATTGGGATGGCATTTGTATATGCCGAGTTGATAACAGATGGTAGGGATATAATGATATGCCCAACAAAAAGGTACAAGTTTATATTTTATATGAGTTTGGAATTTATGAACCGAATTGGCAAGCTGTTTGGCGTTTTTATTTTCTTTTGGGTTGAAGAAGGCCCAGAGAGGCGAGTTGGAGTTTGAGCTATTGACCAGTATAAAGGAGGTGCTGGCGAAATTTTCCAAAATATAAAGTGTTAGAAAATTTTCAGAATTTTTGAAAATTTTAGTTAATCGGAAGGAATTAATATTTTAGTCGATATTAATTGGTTCAGTTAAAATCAGAAATAAGGGGTAAACAAATCTTAGGAGTTCCAATAGATAGGGTCGTCCTCTAACTTAGCAATTTCGAGGACGAAATTATTTTAAGTGGGGAAGAATGTAATGACCCGCATTTTCCAGGGGTATAATTAATTTATTTAATTGTTTAAAATAGTGATATAGGGAATTTAATCTTCGTTAATTAAATAATATGGAATATTTAATTAAATTAAATAATATATTTAATTCAGAAATAATCAAAAATATTGGGAATCATAATATTCTGTGAACGGGGTCGTCCCTTAGATTTAATTCAGCTTAGAGTTGAATTATATTGACGAACATATTCAATCAACGTCAGTTTGAACGTATAATTATAATATAATTAAAATCGAGCTTGAAATGGCGTTGCAGTTCGCGATTTAGCGATTTGAACTTCAACTGGATGTACAGGATTCGTTTTAAGCCAGATTTCTGTGAAACAAGAAACGTGTGGAGCTGGTGGAGTATATCTTTCTAGTGGAAGAGAAAAATCGGGATTTCGTCGTGTAGATTTTGATGTACGTCCAAATCAAATTTCAGAAAAGTCGCTGTAGAATTCCTTTATAATTTGCGACGCTTTATTTACGTTATAAAAGGATTTTCGATATAAACTGAATACCGATAAATCTAAAATCTGAAATATCAAACTGTAAATTCTGATATGATATTCTGGAGCTGTACGATATCATATGTGAAGATATACGATAATATAAATTTATTTATATTTAATTTTATTTTATTTAAATTTATTTATATATTTAAATGGGTCATCCAGAATTGTAAAAATAAGCCACTTTTGCAAACGAAGTCGGAATTCGATGAAACTAATTTTGCTGGATCCGCAATGTCAAATAGTTGTTAGATTTCCAGTTTCGTGGTTTTTAGAGTCACTGTGTGGCCGTACGGATTTTTAGAGGGGAAAACAGTCAGTATTTTGACAGTTAAAAATACACTGTGTGAGCAAACGAAGTCAGAATTCGACGAAACCAGTTTCGTTGGGACCGTAATGTCAAACTCTAGCAGCATGTCCAGTTTGGTGATTTTTGGGTATCGTGTGTGATTACAGGAATTTTAAAGGATAATATTAAACTGTAGTTGATTATAAATTAATATTATAATCAAAATAAAAATATCTAAAATTCCTATAAATACCCCACAAAAATCTCCCTAAACCTAATTCAACTCAATTACAAGTCAAAGAAGAAATGTGTCGTCCATTCTTCTAGGAAAAATAAATTTGCAACCTCTAAAAATCAAAAGAAATCCAATCAAAGTCTATAAATTACAAAATGTGTATATATTGGATCAGCAACGAGAGAGCTTCATTCCTATACTGGTTTTACTCAGTTCGACTTCAACTTTCATGCGCTGGAAATTTCCAGCGAAAGCTAAGGCTGAGATTTTCATGAGATTTAAACATTGATTGGTGAAATCGGGTTCGGGTTTAGGATGTGGAGGTGAAATCACACTAATACGCACAAATCTGGGGTGTGCGGTGAACTTTTTGGTCGACGTTATCTCCGCAGGCGTGCTGAAAAGGTGGAGGACGGAAATTTACTTCCGTGTTCGAGTTCATATTGGAGGGTATGAGAGGGATGAGCTCGAGATGAGGAGGATGATGGTGTGTGTAGATTTGGTTTTCATTGATGGAGTGAAAGAGAATGGGGAGCTTGTAATCACGGTAATGGCAAGAGAATCGGGTTCGGCAGCAGATGTAAAGGGGGACGAAAGGTGTTCCCGTGGGTGGGCTTTGCGATGGTGGTTGGCCCGTTAGTTAAAAGGGTAAAGGCCCGATTCATTTTTAGACTAAGTTTTTTTTAATTTAAATTGGTGTACCCCCTTTGAAATGTTGTATCTCGTCCATATGAACTCAGTTTAACGAGCCGTTGGTCACATTGGAATCATATGATCTCAGGTTACGCAGTGGAGCTGACCGGGAGTGAGCTCGAGCTCATTACAATTTATGGAGAAATAAATTGTTTGATTCAAATCAAGCAAACAGTTTATCGTTCTTTAACGATGAACTGCCAATGTGAGTAAATCTCACTAACTCTGAACAGTTTATATTTTCATGTTGTATTTTTAGAACTGTTAAATATTGACTGTTTGCTATGTGTTGACTGTTTGATTGAACTGCTAGTCAGTTGGTGGAAATTATATATATATAATTATATATATAAACCGTTAAATATTCATATATTTATTCTGTTATCAGAATAATTCATATCGAACTGAAAGTGATAATAATCATGTTGTGTAACATCTGTGGATGCAGGGAAACAGGTTGGAGGAATCCGACTGGATTCCTCAACAGTTATTTTATTGTTTTTCATATATTTTGATGTATGATGTGAATTATAACATGTTGTTGATTGTGTGTGTGTGGACGATATTGGACATCGAGATTTGATATGTTAAACACCATAACATACGGGATGTTGATAAGGGAATTTTCAAAGTGATATTGAAAACAGAATATTTATAAATGGAATATTTATAAATAAGAGATATTTATAAATTTGAATATTTATAAATAAGGAATATTTATAAATTGGAATATTTATAAATAGGAGATATTTTGAAAAAGAAAATAATTTCAAAACATTTTCTTTTTGAATGGAAAGGCCTGTGTGGTGGGTTTGGGGATTTTCCCGATGCTCCCGTTACAAAGGAGGTTATGGCGAATTTTTCAGAGAATTTAAAGAGTTAGAATATTTCAAGAATAAATTTGAAAGGAAATATTTGTAAACCATTTACAAATAGAATTGAAAAGGAAACGTTATAAAAAGGAAATCATTTTTAAAGTGTAGAACCGTTATTTAAAAGTAAATCTTTTCAAATGAATAAAACGTTGTTAAAAAGGAAATCTTTATAAAGTGAATAAAGTAAATCGAATATGGTATTCGAAAGGAGTTAAATCGAATATGGTATTCGAAGGGAGTAAATCAAATATGGTATTCGAAAGTTAGTAAAACGAATATGCTATTCGAAAAGGGGTTAGTCGAGTCGAGTTAGTTGAATAGAGTTAACCAGTTCAGTAGAGTTAACCAGTTCAATAGAGTTAACCAGTGAGTTAAGTAAGTCAAGTTAACCAGTTGAGTTAAGTAAGTCGAGTTAATCAAGTTGAGTTGATCGAGTTAGAGTTACTCAGTTAGATTTAATCGATTGGAGTTAAAACGAACTAGAGTTAATCAAATATAGTTATTTGAGACAGAGTTAGTCAAACATAGTATTCAGGGTAAGTTGCCATCTCGTACGACTGCTAGCGTAATTCGCAGGGCTATAAATAGCCTAAGGTGGTCAGATGTTGCCTAAGGAAATCAGGCGTAACCATTGTGATCGTTGCAATCTAGAGTCAAGCGAATGGAGTTAAATCAAATCTAGTTATTCGATAGGAGTTAATCAAGATGAGTTAAATAAGTTAAGTTGATCGAATCTAGTCATTCGATAGGAGTTAATCAAGTTAAGTTAAATAAGTTAAGTTAATCGAATCTAGTTATTCGAGAGGAGGTTATCGAATATAGTTTATTCGATTGACTTATCAATTATTAGTTATTCGAAGTGAGTAGTCGAATATTGGTTATTCGAAGTGAGTTAATCGAATATTGGTTATTCGAAAAGGGGAGTTATCAAATCGAATAGATTAAAGGAGTTAATCGAATATAGTTTATTCGAGTAGAGTTAGAGGAGTTATCGAATATGGTTTATTCGACAGGAGTTAAGTGAATAGTTAGATTAATCAAAGTGAATTAGTTAAGTTAAACTAAGTGAATTGGTTAAGTTAACCAAAGTGAATTTGTCGAGTTAATCAAAGTGATTAGTTCAGTTAATCGAGTTGAATTTGTCAGTCGAGTTAATAAATGGAGTTAGTCCAACCAAGTAAAACCAGTTAGAGTTAATTAATTAAGGTTGACCAGTTAGAGTTAATCAATCAGAGTTAATCAAATAGAGTTAAGTAAAATTAGAACTGACTAGAGATTAGTAAATTGAATGGTTTTCTAAGTGTCTATCTGATGTTGGTTTCGGCCTTCGGGATTTATACTTAGGGAATTGTTCTCATACTAGTTCACAGTCAAGGACTGATTGTTGGGGAAGAGTAGTGATTTGTGAATAAGCAAATGGAAAACGTTTTCCAGTGTTAATAACATATATTTTCTAAACATAGAAAATAAGGCAATGTGAATATATATATAGATATATGTTGATGATTTACCGATATAATTTCCATCTGGAAATAATATCGTTTTTTGCATACTTGTTTTTCTTTGATGGTTAAATCACAGGCTATCGAAGTTTTGACCATTTTAACGTTGTTAATATGGAGAGACCGGTTGGATTATTATCCGAAGAACCACTCTGTATTGGCATAAGCGTTGCGAATCATATATAACAAAGATAATTGAAGACGGAGTAAAATGCAAGGGTTGTTGTATAAGTCTTAGATAACAGTGACTAAGATGGATATACTGAATAGTGCCTTCGGTTTGTCCAGTCCCAGGACAACTTGTATGGACGAAGGTCCGACAGAGTATATCCAATGGATCGCGTAAGTTGATCTGTTCAAACGTATTCACGTTTGGTGGCGGAGGAATTCGTTTCTCTTAGCTGTATACCTGTGTTATTTTTGGATAAGTCAATTTGTGATTTGGCGGGTATGACGATGTGACGTTCTAAGTGAATGAGGATGAATTATGAATGAATGTCTGACAGAGTATTTCCAGAAAGGTCACGTACATTGATTTCTTCAAACCGTACCAAGAGTGGAAGCGGAGAAGGAAACTTCTTTTCGCTAACACGTAATGTACTGTTGTAGACGTCAATTAGTGATTTTCGATGGATCTGACAATGTGGCATTCGAAGTGAAGCTGATGTGATGATAACGCGTAACTTCTAGCCTCATCATCCGGTAAATGACAGAAATCGGGCAGGCAGCATGGCTAAGCCGGTCGCACCGAAGTAGGGTGTATAATCACCTATCTAGAGAATATTCATTTGCTTCTTTAATCTATCAATGCTGTCCCATATATATACGGGAACGGTTGCTGATCCCAACCGTTGGTGATATACATTCGATACACTCAAGCGAAATGAGTGGTCGGTCATGTGTGGCCGGGTTGCAAGATGTTCTTGTTGAACCCAGTGTATTCCTTTCTGGAGGTACACTAGCGAAAGGTGGTTCCATACCTTTTCATAGTTGGAAATCCATTATCCAATACGTGCTTGCGATTTTGATTGTATACTTTATATGTAGAACGTGAGATGAAAGCGTTTCTGCTAGATTGATATATATTTGTACTTAGACATTATTATAATATCAGAATGATATTGCTTGTCAAAGATGTTGGATTCTCATAAGGGAAAACCCGTTCCGTATTCAGGGCATGGTCTTATGAGATATCATATATATGTTAAACTGTGTTAAACTATTTTACTCACACCAGTCCCATGACTGACCCGGAGTTTACTTTGTTGTTTTCCCTAAACTCTTAGGTGCCTAAATTTGTACGGGCAGTCAAGTAGTCGGGGTTTACAGATACACTTGAAGCGCTAGAGAAGGAGGCTTCTGGATCATATAGCTATAGTTGATTTCCGCTGTGTTGTAAGTGTTGTACTCTGATAAGTGCTATTGTATACATAACTGTTATATTTCAAAATTATGTTATCTATTATATGTTATTCGTTCCGCTGTGAGGTTCGTGTTACTCTGATGTTGTGTTCTTCTTCTTCTTCTATTCTAAGTTTCTATCTTATCTATCCTCACCTTCTAATTTCTTTCATTAATTACCGGGATTTTTCGATGTTTTGGTTATCGACATCGAGCTTATGTCGATAACCAAAATCGCTCAAAATCCGGGTCGTTACATACACGATTGTTGGTACGGAATGACCGAAATCGAATTTATATTCGAAAAACATTTCGGACCAGTAAATATGAAATGTTGAAGATATCAGAAGTTGATCAAGGTGAAGTAATTGAAGTTCGTGGATATTCATAAAATGGTAAAGTTACTTAAAATCTCTGGTTTAGCGGCCAGAGATATATTGTAATTATATCATTGAAATCTACAAATAGCAAAGACCACTTGCTACTGATCTATAGGGTGACATTAGGGTGTGGTTGGAGGGTATCTTTGGTTCATCTTGTTCCTGAATGACTTGTATGGACGAATGTCTAAAAGAATATTTCTTAAGAATCACATACGTTAATATTTACAAACGTAATTCTATTAGTGGTGGAGAGGGTCACTTCTCTTAGCTTAACGACCAGAGTATTTTTGTGAACGTCAATTAGTGATTTGGCGGATCTGAGAATGTACATTCAAAGTGAATGGTGATGTGATGTTCTAATGTTAGTGATAAACCTCAAGCCTCTTCAACCGGGAAATGAAAAAATCAGGCAGGTAGCACGGCTAAATGGGTCGCTCCCAAGTAGGGTGTTTAATCACCTATCTAGAGAAAATCTATTTCCTTCTTTAATCTATTTCGATGTTGTCCCTTTTAGGGAAACGGCAGTTTGAGCCCAACCGTTGGTGATATACATTCGGTACACTTAAGCAAAATGAGTGGTTGGTCATGTGTGGCCAGACTGCAAGATATTCTTGTTGAACCCAGTGTATTCCCCTCTAGAGAATCACTATCGGCAGGTGGTTCGATATCTTGTCATAGTCGGAATCCAATCTCCAATAAGAGCCTATGGTTTTTGATTTTATATTATATATGTAGAACATGAGATGCAAGCATTCTGCTAAATGATCATTTATTTGATTTAGACACTATTATAATATCAGAATAAGATATGAATTCTAAAATGTTTTGGGTTACCGTAAGGTAAAAACCATCTGTGTTTATGTGTGGACTAATCTTACGATTATTTTTTCTTTCAAAAAGAAATGTTTTGACTTTAAAATCAAGTTGGTTGTTGTTTATAAACTTAGCGAGTTTGCTCACTCTGGTTCACCAGACTGATCTGACGTTTGTAATTGCTCGGTTAGATCGGGTTTTTTTAGGTTCATGTTAAGATGCTATGGATTCTGTCAAGTAATATGAGGACAGACTATTATAATTGTCCAGATGTGTTGATGTACTCCGGGGATTGTAAGTTTTTATTTCAAAACTCTCAATAAAGTTTTACTTCTATATTATATTTTGTTCTGCAGCGATGTGAGACTCTGTGTTGTGTTGGTTAGTTGGTTATTCTTCTTCTTCTATTCTAAAATTTCTTTCTTTCTTATCTCACCCTCTATTTTCTGTCATTAAATATCTGGGGTTTTCGATACTTAAGTTCTGGCAAGTAATACAGGTTTATGTATTATTGTTGGAATTCAGGTATCGAATTTCCTGGGTCGTTACAGAAGTAGAAAATGTGTTTTTGTTGGATATCTGTTTGGTAAAAAGGGGTGGAGTAGTTTTATTTGGATACCAAAGATTTTTTTTTTTCACGAGATGTAAAATTCCTTGAGGATGTATTCCCATTTGGGTGTCCAGAGAATGTGAACACCACGAACAATGAACATATTGATCAAGAAATTCATGAGGATTTTGCTAAAGTAATTTTGGATAATGAAACTGAGGTTGGTGAATTTTTGGGTGAACAGCAAGCCCAACTATCAGACCCCTAACTAGGCCGCGACATCTTCATCTATAGCAGCAACACATTATTTAAATTGTAACAATTTTTATGTAAATTATGAAGATTTCTTGCAGGTATAGTCAAGGGTAATGATCCTAAATCTTTCAAAGAGGCTATGAAGTATGATGGGCGGCGACAATCAATGGAGGAGGAAATCCAGGCTCTTGAGGACAATGGAACGTGGTCTTGGGAACATCTCCCACTAGGAAAACGTGCTCTTAGTATTCAATGGTTGTACAAGCCAAGTATTTAGAAAATGAGGATGTTGAGCGCCTCAAATTAAGATTGCTAGTATTGGCAATCGCCAACAGGAGGATATTGACTACAATGAAACATTTGCTCCAGTGGCCAAGATGACAACAGTTCGTGTCTTCCCAGAAGTAGCAGCTTCAAAAAATTGGGAATTACACCAGATGGATGTTCATATTGCCTTTTGCATGGTGATCTAGATGAAGAGGTGTACATGAAATTACCTCCTGGATTTGAGGGTTCGGAATCATCTTTGGTGTGTCAGTTGCGCAAAATAAACAAGCTCATAGGTGTTGGTTTGCGAAATTGGTGTCATCTTTGAAAGTCTATGGTTTCTCTCAATCGTACTCTGACTATTCTCTCATTACATATACTAAAGGCACTGTCCGCATTAATGTCTTAGTTTATGTAGATGATATTCTTGTCTCTGGGAATGATTCCGCTCCACTTACCTTTTTCAAAGCTTATCTTAGTGATTATTTCAAAATGAAAGATCTAGGAGGTCTCAAATATTATGTAGGCATTGAAGTGGCCCGTAGCTTATTAGGATTATTTTTGTGTCAACGAAAATACACGTTGGACACTGTTTTTGAAATAGGTTTGTTGGAAGAAAATCCAAGTGCCTTTCCAATTGAGAAAAATCGTAAGCTTGGTCTTGCGACTGGCGAATTTTTGCAGGATCCCGAATCATATCGATGACTTGTGGATCGTCTAATTTTTATTTCAATCATCCGACCAGACTTGGCTTATTCAGTTCATATTTTGTCTCAATTTATGCAAGAATCTCGCATGGAGCATTAGGAAGCAGCCCTCTGAGCCGTTCGCTATTTGAAAAGGACTCCTGGTCAAGGTATTTTGCTACGTGCAGATAGTGAGTTGACATTGGAAGGTTGGTGTGATACGGACTGGGAAGCATGTCCCCTTACCCGTCATTCTCTGATAGGATGGCTAGTGTTTTTAGGTCAATCTTCAATTTCTTGGAAGACGAAGAAAGAAAACACAATTTCCCGATCCTCTGCCAAAGCCGAGTAAAGGTCCATGGCCATGATTACTTGTGAATTAAATTGGCTAAAATGTGACGGCCTACCCCGCATTATACAGACATTTCCTCCGTAAGTGCACTGTACACATGTCCGCTAGCATGGGATGGTCGTCAAATAAAGGAAAGAAGATGAAAGAACTTACTGGTGAACTAACAAAGGACCTGTAGAATGTCTCACAGCGCATGGAATAAGATATAATAACAACATACTTGACATAAAACAGGCGAGATAGTGCATAAGCTGGAAACTAAAACAAGATATCATAGCAGTGGAAATTCAAACACAGCTTATGTTCACATCATCATTATTACAACTTTTCAACTATCTCTAAAGCAATGCAAAGGAAAAGGTACACTACTAATGCCCAAGGTAGTGACCCGCAGCGACACAGGGAGAATATATATATATATATATATATATATATATACACATATCATACATGGAAGCCTCCTGCTCGTCTCCGGTACAGCTACTCGTCATCACCAACTAACCTGTCTCTAGTCTTCCCATGAGAGCACCCAGAGTAATAAGAAGATACATAAAATTCTGGGTCAGACAAAAAGTCTGGCATGAGCAATAAGCAGCAAGACAGAACAATAACAGGTATATTAAACCATAACTGAACCTGGACCTGCAACCAAAGAGTTAGCACAACATACCGCTCAATACTCTAAGGTGCTACTAACATATGATGTAAAGAATACGGGGGTGGGGGTGTGTATGTCATAGTGAAAGCAAATAACCAAACATAGCAACCGTCCTCACATCTCTCACTTAGTGCGTAAAGCATACGACATCCACCACTTTGATCACCCTATTCCTTGCTATGATCACTCTGCCCCATGGAGTCCTGATGACACCACTGCACTGATCCATAGCCACTAGTCTTTACTATGTCCACTCTGCCCCATGAAGTCATTACAACTCCACTGCACTGGCTCATAGCCTTGCTACGATCACTCTGCCTCATGGAGTAGTAAGTACCGCACTGCACTGATACGTAGCCTAACATCCGTCTTGGGGGTGAATCAAAGCTATAGACGTCGATAACCCCTTAGCACACGTCCCGCAGCAAAACCCAACTCATGAAGTTGACTCGTTGGGAACCAACTAGATCCTGAGTGCAAACTTCCCACTTGGACTACCTTTGCAACTCGGGTTTTGGTCTTCATCTCCGGATCGGTTCGGCATGCTCCCCTTTACTATGCTTAGGATCGTGCTTCTCGAATTAGTCCTATCTGAGATCATCCACATCGGGTAGGGTCGGATTTCTCCATCCAAATCGGTTTGGTTCAGATCGCGATTAGTTCGTGATGGGCTGCGGATCGGGTCGGGTCTTCATCAACAGTTCGAGCTCGACTCCTGGTCGGATCGGACTCTCCAAGCGGTTCGGGTCGGATGGCTGTCCAGGTGAGCAGGTCGAATCGAATCTTCATATGCAAGGGTTCCATTCGGTACCACCATCCACAAGCGGTTCAGATCGGGCAGTGCTCCACGATCGGGTCGGCTCGGAGCTTCATGGTGCTCCACGGTTCGGTTCGTGTTCCCCTTCTCCGATCCGATCCGGTTCGGCTAATTTCCTGCACTACTTTCCAGCGATTGTTTTACGCCATTCGACGGCATTTTCGACCAATCTAACTTTTCTAAACAATCACAAATCATTCCAAATAGTCATAGCAATATGTATAATTGACCACAAACACTAAAACAACAATTTGATATGCTAAAACAGATCAAACATAGCAAAAATCCCATATTTTCCCTTAAGCATGTTTAAGCAAAACTAATGATAGGGTTAGTAAAACTTAAACCAAAGTAACCAAATTTTCTAACAGAGGCCTAAAACAATATTTTGAAATTTATCAATATTTTTCCAAATTTTTAACATGTATAAATTCGCTAATTATCACTAATTACCCTTAATTAGCCATAATTAGTGAGGAACGAAGCAAATCACTCACCTTAGCCACAAATAAAATATCAAATCTGAAATGATTCTCTGTTTAGCACTGTTCTCAAGGTTATACAGTAGTTCTGCCTCGATTCTTGTTCTAATCCTCTTTGATTTGATGTAGATTTGGCTTAATTAGCGATTAGAAGGTGATTTGGGGTGTTTTAGATGTTGGAGGCCATTACTAGGGTTCCAAGAATGAAAGTGGCGGTTGTGAAAGTGAGAAAAATGGTGTTCTCAAAACTCTAACAGCCCTTAAATACTTCAAATCCCGAAATTCCCCTTTGGGCCTAGCTGTTAATCACCCGGTTAAGCCCAATTAGGCTGTTTTTCACCATCTGAAACTTGTTTCAGCCATATCTCCCAAACAATGAGTCCGTTTGGCTAATGTGACCACTCTATGGAAAGGTAAACCATCATCCGAATCCAATAGGAGTGGTTTCAGGTCTAAACTCCTTTCCAATCAAAAGTTATGGCCGAAACAAGATCAGCTAGGGGCAAGATGGTCATTTAAAAATTGGCAAAAATCATTAACAGGGGAAATGACCCCAATAGTCGTCTCCCAAAGTTACATGACCATACGACTTAGCATATGAAAGAAAGAAATATTCTACGATCCCCCGATGCATAGAATGCGGGTCGTTACATAAAAGGTATTGTTGGTTAATCACCCTGAGGCAATTAAATTATATTGTAATAGTGAGTCTTCTTTGCATATTGCAAAAATTCCCATTTTTCACAAGCGCAGAAAACATATTGAGGTTGATTGTCATTTTTTCAGGATGCAATAAATGAGGGTTTGATTTCACCATCTCATGTCTTTACATCGTTTCAACTAGCGGATATTTTCACAAAAGCTCTAGGGAAGACTCGGTTTGATTTCTTCTTTCCATGTTGGGGAATTTTGAATCCCATGCTCCAACTTTAGGGAGGGTATTCAGACATATTTAGAAAAAGATATTTTTGCAAAAGGATATTTTAGGAAAACTATTGTTAGGAAATATCTTCTTACAAATTTATCTATTTGTTTCCTATTTTCTAGATTTGGATGTGATTTCGGCGATAGAATATGTAACAACCCAGAATTTCTGAACCAATATAAAATTTTACTTTTAGCTAGTTTAACAGATTTTACGAATTTAAAATGATTTATTTTCAGAATTAACGATTTAAAATTTATTTCAATCGAAGTTAGAACGTATATATTTATGTTAATTATAAAACTAACTCGAAATGGCGTGGTAGTTTGAAAATTCGATTTTTAATTTCAAATGAATGTATAGAATTCAATATAAATCAGAATTGGATAAAACAAGAAACGTTCGAATATTTTGAACTGTAATTTTCTAACGAATGTAAGAAATTGGGGTTTTCAATTTATAAATTGAAAGTTATGTCCAGTTTAAAATTTAAAATAGTCGCCATGGAATTAATATATATTTTAATATTATAAATAGCCCTTAAAAATAGTCATTTTGCGAACGACCTCCGCTTTCGACGAAACCACTTTTGCGGGATCCGGAATGTCAAATTATAGGCAGGTTTGAGATTTCATAATTTTTGGAATTAATATGTGAGTATCGTAAATTTAAACCTGTTTTGTCATTTCAGTTTAAATTTAATCGACTAGAAAAAGACCATTTTTCAAACGGTCTCCAAATTCGACGAAACTAATTTTGTTAGGACTGTATAGTCAAACCATAACTAGGTTTCAAAATTCATAAACTTTGGAGTCAGTATGTAGCCCCAGTATATTAAAATGTATGTTGAATTTCAATATTGAACGTTATATTAATTTATATTTTAATTTTGATGTAAACTTGTCGAATTGGCTCACGAAACACATCCCATTGTATCTGGAATCGCGGTATTTGGCTTAGGAACGACAGTTTTTATGTTTGATTTGGAGTTCGGAGAATAAACGAGTAATTTTTGAAATAAATATAATAAAATTAATTATAAATACCCCTAAAACGAGAAACCCTAATCTCATTCCCCCATTTCAAACCCGCCGCCAAACAAGAAATCAAGGGCCACTGTGTTTCGATCATCCCTCCCCTTTTTATTCTAAACCATTCATTAAAATTCAGAAATTCCAAAAAAAAAAATTGAAATACTACGTAAGGTCTTCATCTTCAATGGTGGAGATATGAAATCTCAAGTTGTGAGGACCGTATTTTATCCCTAAACCGCCGTCGTTCGAATGGATTTTGGTTGCGGTAGGAGGTGTGAGCATGACGCAGTTCAGGGAGGGAGGTGGTGGCGCTCCGGCAAATGGAATGGATGCGTCATATCAGGGTCACGACCCTCCGAGAGTCGCGCGTGGGGGGGAGAGAGAGAGTGGAGCTTTTGGGTTCGACGGGTTCGGTTTTTAAATGATAAAGAAGGTGATTAGGGGATTAATTGAAGTTGATTATATTTTAATTATCTCGAATTATAAATTAATGTTTCTAATATCGTATCTTCTTCATTCGAGGTCGAAATCCAGTTATTTCAGTTGCGTTGGATTCGCAACAACGAACTCTACAACATGGAACTGATCATAACGGAAACGGAGCAAGTTGGATTTTGAGCTAAATTGTCATTTAATTTAGTTTAAAAATAGAAATTCAGAAATAAAGACTGACGGAGTGGAAACGAATGTGAGAACTCT
Source organism: Allium sativum (assembly GCA_030737875.1). Classification (NCBI taxonomy): domain Eukaryota; kingdom Viridiplantae; phylum Streptophyta; class Magnoliopsida; order Asparagales; family Amaryllidaceae; genus Allium; species Allium sativum. Next base: position 126,285,785 of record CM060912.1, on the reverse strand, counting down.
CTCACTAAAATTTTGTACAATTATTTATTTTATAAATGAAAAGAAATAAATTATCATTTTTGATTTGTATCTGTTGTATGTGACATTGCTCGAGTTCAACACATGAACTATTCACGACTCATTTGCACAAGATGTGTTGTTTGAATATACGACATCCGTATTTCAAACAATGTGGATAGACACTTTGTGGTGGTTGAAATGAGATATAAATATCCATTTATTATTTAAACAGTAAATTTTCATTACTTGTCTAAGTAAAATTGGTTACTTAGAAAAATAATTCAAACCGAATTAGAATTGGTTAAATTTATTAACCAATGATTTATTTAAATAGACTTCTGTTGTTTGAAAACCCCATACAGGTATTGGGATGATATTTGATATATGCTAATCCAAATATTTAGTTGCATGTCAATCGATTGATTAACAAATGTTGTGAGCGTTATTTATTTATTTTAATGCTTATACAGTTGTAGAATGCACTCTGGATGATGTTTGCATGTTGAATGATTATTTATCATTATTGTTGAATACATGCGACGTATGGAATCCATATAAATAAAATTCTATCGTAATTGATTGAGTCTAGATCCAATTCAGAAATAACGAATATTTTAAAATAATATTCAATGAATAATCAAAATATGATTTTGATGTCCGATTTTGGATGGACATGAAAATATTGAAATACATGAAGCCGAGTTAAGTAGATATTCGCCACTTTAACTTGAACGTATTTTTCTGTCGATTTTATTCATTCTATAGTGAATACCGAAAAGAATCGAGTTCAAAATCGGATATTTTGAAAATATTATCATTTTAATACTATAATGATATATAATATTCAATTTTGATTTAAAATTGAGTATGAAGTTGAAATCGTTTTAAAATGAATTTATAAACGATTTATAAAATAAGTTTTAACTGGAAATCGATGAAATATATTTTATATATATATATATTAAATGGTTTGAATAGAACGCGCCGCACAGAGGCCGTTCGTGAATTTTAACCATTAACTTCAAATTGATGCAACGGGAGATCCGACCGTCGGATTCTCCTAAAGCCAAAACCATTGGATTCATATCGAAAAGATCTTTCCAATGAATATAATAGATTTAAATTTGAATGGTTGGATTTCAAATTATGTCCAAATCAATTTTAGAAAAGGTCGTTATGGATGCAGTTCGGTGGCTATTATTGGAAATTGACTGTAAGGGCCTTAATAAAAAATTTAAAAATATGAAAAAAAACATGTAAAATAATAACAAATGATTTGGAGAATTTTTAAATGAAAATTCCAAGTTTGAAAAAATAAAAATTTATTTTTATCAAAATGAACTAATTATTAACTAGAATAATAACCCAATGGTTTTTAGAAATAAATAAATGGGATTTGTGAATGGTTTTGATATAATCAGAATTTTCCAACATATGAATTGGAATGGATTTGAATGGAAATAATCTCCAGGATATTTCGATATTGGATTCCATGATTATACGAATATTGTTGAGGAATTTGGAAGATACAGATATCGTTGTTCCATTACGATATATGTTGGTTTCAGAATTTGATATTGAATATAAGCCAATATAATTTCTATTCAGAGCCTTTTCTTTAATATCAAATTGGATTTTTGGTTTGTCGTGAATGATGTCTTAAATAACACTACTCTTAAACCCAACTGAGAAAAGAATAAATCTTTTAATTAAAATTTAGAAGAAGTTCGCCAATTAATTAATTTAATTGGAACTAAATTGAAATTGTATTTTGGGTTTATCGTGAACTGTGATTTAAATAACATTTGTTCTTTAACCCAATTAGTGAAGATATGACTTGGAATTTATAGATCTTTTTATTAAGATTTAATGAAAATTTTCCAAAGTAAAGTTTTCCAGTTTAATATATTAAATTGGAATTGAATGGAATTTGATTCGGTAATAATCAGGATGAGCTTCTGTGAAGGAAGACCGTTACTATATATGGAATTTAAAAGGCTTTCCCGTTATTCCATTTATTTTATTAGTTTGATATGGGAATTTATATCGATTATACATTGTTATGATTTCCGTGAAGATTCCATTATAATGGAAGATGATTTTAGGTTTATCGTGAACTGTGTTTTAAATGACATTGATTGTTTAACCCAAGTAAAGTTAGGATTTATTTCCTAATTTTGAATAATCATTAAATAATGTTTTTTTTAAGATTTAAACTAAGTGGATTTTTAATGAATCTTTAATTAGATTGAAATGTTAATGTGGTAATTAAATTTGCCAAATTTGAGAAGTGTTCGAAAATGGAGTATCACCCGTTTTACTTCAAGCGATAGTTAAATTTTTAATTAGATTTGAACATTAAGTGGTAATTGAATTTACCAATAAAACATTGGGTGTTAGATATGAAGTACTACTAGTTCTGCTCCATGAGATAAATAGGTTGGGATTGGAAAAAATAAAATAAATGATTACTTTGGTAAGGCTCAATAATCCCGACTAGTTTGATAAACTTTTATTCGGTTTAAAGTTGTGAAAAGATAATACAAAATCTTTTGAAATGGTTTCCAAGTGAAGATTTAAACAGGAGGTTTAAATGAATTAAATCTTTGATAAGATTTATGGGAATAATCCCGAGGTAAAGAATATTTGAATAAAAGAATATTCTAGATTGGAATGAGGTGTATGATGTGTTTTTATAGCACTTATTATAAGATATGCTAGTTATTCGGAAAGACCGAGTTGAACCCATTCTGAATAGCTGATACGACGACTAAAAGTCGAAGATATTGAAGAAGGTGCAAAACCGACAATCTTCACATCGAATGGATTACTACCGATGCCCTGGATTGGTTAGCTCCGAGGAAGGGGTTATAGTGGTAGTTGTCTGGACGTACTTGTTGATTGTTCGGATATGCGAGGGTCTCTCTCCTGTATTAGACATATGGGACGAGGAATAAGGTGCCTCCGGTTTCGATCAGACCCAGAACGGACTTGCAAATGGATGGTAAGTCTGACATTGTATTCCTTTATACTGTATTCTTTGATATCTACTAAATATATATCTGTTTGGTGGCGGAGAATTTATTATCTTGCTTAACACCCTTCTTCGAGACGTACGAGCTTAAAGGTTATATATTGGTAGATGATTCATGATATGGTATGGATTGACAGTGTGACATGCTGAGATGCATAGATCAAGGATTTTGTTGAAAAGTAGATCCTTATGGTTGATGATCACAGCACAGCTTTAAGTAGCGCAGCTTTGCATAGCGTTAATTCGCGAGCCTCACACATCTGTATGATGGTGAACTGATGGTTAGATCAGTATGCTTTTGAGATGAGGATAGACACCCTTTATGGTTGTCATGGATTCGGTTGACCGAGATAATGCTGGGTGTGGTCGCTCCACCCTAGTAGGGACGTAAGCCGCAATGATACTCGATTTCTTGGATATAATGCGGATGTGTATCACGATGTTTTCTCTAGCCGGGACGTAAGCCGTTGATTATTACACTACGTGATCGATCAGTCAGATCAGTAGCCATCATGATGGAAATCCAAACTTCCAATACGACAATTTTTGGTTTTAGTTGTAAACCTATGTATGGCGGCATAATATATGGTACCTATGTCGTCTAGGATTGATACATTTATATTTGAAGTTGATTTTGACACTATGCACTTATAGTAATATCAAAATGATTTATTTTAAACGTACCAAGCATGTTTGGCTATTATAAGGGAAAACTCTATCCTCCGGCTTGCATTGCATTGCGTGATTGGACCTGAGTCTTATAATAGCTTCATTTTCCAAAAAGCATTGAGTTGTTTTATTTTAAACTGAGATTCACATGGAGTAAACCCATTCTGTGTTATATGGCGTGGTCCTATGATTTCCCAACTTTTAACGTAAAGATTTAATAACTGTTTTTAGTTCTCACACCAGTCCCATGACTGGCTTGAAGTTTATTGTTTCTACCTAAACTTTGGGTGTCCATATATTCCACATGGGCAATCGGTAGTTTTGGTTTTCCAGATTTCTATTTAACAGGATCCTGATTTACGGCTGGAGCTATATTCCGAAAGCTTTGTATTCACTTCAGTTGTGATTAGTTAATGTATTTCCACTGTACATTGTATTTACACATTTTAAATGTGTGTATTTTAATATCTAATATTATTTTTCCGCTGTGTAATATTTATTCATACTCTGATATATTCTTGTACTCTGATATAAATTGTTTTTATACCAATGAAATGTTCTCATCTTTGTGTTCTGATGCGTTGTATTCTCAAAACAATCCGGGCTCCTCCATCTCCTTGGGGATTGGGGAAGTCTGGGTCGCTACAGAATATTTGTTTCCTGTTTTTTAGATTATTTATTTCCTATTTTCTAGATTTGGACAGAATAGGAAATTTGGTGTGCTTGTACTATAAATATATGATTTCATGATTGATAATAAAACAAGCAAAGATTCATCAATTCTTCATATTCATTTATTCTACAATATGAATGCACAACTATTGAATTTTTTTCAACGATGTCACCATTAGGTGTTGGCAATAATGTTTTCGATAGAGTCGTGCACTAAGTTACTTTCTTGAAGATGTTACGATGTTCTGCTCAAATGTGCAAGCAGTTCTGAAAAAACAAACGTCGTCGCCTCTAGGATAAAACAACCTCTCTAATCTGAAAAATATCAACTTGTTTGAACCGACAATGTCAATTCTGATTTGCACTCTGAAATACTGCTTAGGATGTTCAGTTTAGTTGAACGAATAAGAAAAAGAAAATTGTCTGTTATATTTTTTAAAAAGGAAAGAAAAAGAAAAGTGTATATTATTCTTGTTATGTCTCTCCTGTTTATCTATCATTTAAATAGACAGAATTGAAATTGTCTACATTACTAAACTGAATGGAATGTTAATGGAGTTTAATTTATTCTCATTTAAAACAATATTGCAATACCATTAGTATTCGTAATGGCTTAATAATAATGTCTCATAAATGTATTATCATTGTGCAAGTGTAACAACTCAATTATAATAATGGCTCATAGATATATTACCACTGTAAACTTGCAACGCCTTAATTATAATAATGACAAGTAAATATATTTATTACCATCGTAAATTTGAAACAACTCACTTATAATAATTTTTCACAAATAAATATTATAGTTGTAAACTTGAAATGGTTCAATTATAATAATGGTTCATAAATAAATTACCATTAATCTATTTTTATTCATTTTTTTAATAAATTCACTTCATAAAAAATATTTCCAATAATCCCGCACTAGAATTTTTTAAAATTATTTTTCAAAAAATTATTGAAAACATAAGATTGTGCATAAGCAAATGTGTTTTTCAACTTGAACTTTTGTATTAGTCGCTAAGGGTCGGACAATATGGAAATATGTGTTATGATATAAACTCAGTGCGGAACAAATACTAAAATATAAATAGTTGTAAAAGAATAAAAGACACAAGAATTTTATACTGGTTTGAACTTTCCGCTCTACGTCTAGTCCCAGAATCCTTCTGAAATTATAACTATCAGCAACCCTCACTGTAACAACCCGGAAAATCAGAACCAATTTAAAATCTTTATTTTGGCTATTTCAGTGAATTTTGAATAGCTAAAAAATTTATTTTAAATAATAACGATGAAAATTTTATTTAAATCGAAGTTAGAATGAATATATATATTTTAATTTTAAAAGGAATTAGAAATAGTACGGTAGTTTGAAAAGTCAAAGCTGAACTTTGACTAATTATACAGGATTCAAATTTTAATGGATTTTAGCAAAGCCAAAAATACCTAAATCCGTTTTAAAAAATATTTCCAACGAATCTGGAAAATCAAAATTTCATAGCGGAATCAAAAGTTATGGCCATTTGAATATTCAGAATAGTCGCTATGAAATATAGTATAATTTATAACCCGTATAAAATGCCATTTTACAAACGATCTCCGTTTTCGACGAAACCACTTTTGTCGGACCCGGAATGTCTAATTATTGCTAAGTTTAATTTTCCATAATTTTTGGAATTAATTTGTGAGCGTAGTAAATTAAAATCTGATTTGATAATTTCTGTTGAATTTGATCGACCGTTAAAAAAGCCAATTTTCAAAGTGTCTCCAAATTCGACGAAATTAATTTTGTTAGGACCGTATCGTCAAAACATAGCTAGATTTATTTTTCGGGAATTTTCAGAGTACGTATGTGGTCCCGTAAATTTAAATATATGATCAAATTAATTAAATAAAGGATTTAAATTTTAAATTAAAGAAATCAGGCCAAAAACCGTCGTTTGGGCTGACGGGACCTAGTCCATTGGTTCTAGAACAGGGTTAATTAGGTAGAAACAAGTCTGTTGGATTGGAATTGGAGTTGTTATGAATTTACGGGTTTATTTGCAAATTGGGTAATTAAATATTATAAAAATACACCGTACAATGCGAAACCCTAATACTATACAGTACATAGCCGCCACCACTTCCTTTTCCATGGCTGAAAATGATCCTTACTTCTTCTCCTAATTTCTTCAAATCCGATCAATAAAACACCCTGCCCCTTTGGAGTTTATTGCAGAGCTTTTCTCCCTCTTCAAAACCATACCCTTTTCAACCACCATCGTCGCACATAGTTCGAGAACCGATGCCCCAAACCAGATGGGTTTGAACCGCCGCCATGCCCTAGAGGTGCGATCGCACCTGACTTGGCGGGAACCCCTTGAGCGCCGCACCCTCCTCTCCGTTGTGGCTGGTCCTGATCATCACCTAGTGTCTCGGTTTTTGAGCAATAGTCAACCCTAGTTTCCAACTGAATTCTGAAACTCGCGGCATGTGTTTGATAAGGAGGAAGTAGGTTGATTTTAAATTATATTATTTAATTAATTTATTTTAAATGTTATTAATATAAAAACAAATCAAATCTCACACATATAAACTCGAAACGGAACGATTTCAGATTTGTTAAGATCGTGAGTCCGAGATCTACAATCCAGGACTAACTAGAACCAATTCTATGCTAATCAAATTTTGGCCAAATTGCAGATCTGAACCACTCAGATTCAAACGACTGTGAGAATTCTACTTTATTTTTATTTTTAAATGATTAGAATTAATCATGATTGTATTATCATCGATCCGCTGTAAATTTCTACATGTTATGATATGTGATTTGATCTGTATTTGACATGTTATGTAGATCTATTATTTTGGTCTTACTGTGTTATAATTAAATTTTGCAATAAAAATGAATCGAACATTTTTGTTGTTATTTTGTTGAATCAAAATATTCAACAAAAAATAGAGTATCGCGTTTATCATATTTGGTTGGATTTAAATTTGCAATAAAAATAAATCGAACATTTTTGTTGTTATTTTGTTGAATCAAAATATTCAACAAAAATAGAGTATCACCTTTATCATATTTGGTTTGATTTAAATTTGCAATATAAATAAATCGAACATTTTTGTTGTTATTTTGTTGAATCAAAATATTCAATAAATATAGAGTATCACCTTTGTCATATTTGGTTGGATATAAATTTGCAATAAAAATAAATTGAACATTTTTGTTGAATCAAAATATTCAACAAAAATAGAGTATCACCTTTATCATATTTGGTTGGATTTAAATTTGCATAAAAATAAATGGAATATTTTTGTTGTTATTTTGTTGAATCAAAATATTCAACAAAAATAGAATATCACCTTTATCATATTTGGTTGGATTTAAATTTGCAATAAAAATAAATCGATCATTTTTGTTGTTATTTTGTTGAATCAAAATATTCAACAAAAATAAAGTATCACCTTTATCATATTTGGTTGGATTTAAATTTGCAATAAAAATGAATCGAACATTTTTGTTGTTATTTTGTTGAATCAAAATATTCAACAAAAAATAGACTATCACCTTTATCGTATTTGGTTGGAATTAAATTTGCAATAAAAATAAATCGAACATTTTGTTGTTATTCTGTTGAATCAAAATATTCAACAAAAATAGAGTATCACCTTTATCATACTTGGTTGGAATTGAATTTGCAATAAAAATGAATCAAACATTTTTGTTGTTATTTCGTTGAATCAAAATATTCAACAAAAATAGAGTATCACATTTATCATATTTGGTCGGAATTAAATTTGCAATAAAAATGTATCATACATTTTGTCACTTTGCTTGAATTAGAATTTTCAATCAAAATAAAATATCACTTTTGTTTGTTGTTTGATTGAATTAGAATTTTCAATCGAAATAAATATCACTTTTGTTGTTTGATTGAGTTAGAATTTTCAATCAAAATAAATATCACTTTTGTTGTTTGATTGAATTAGAATTTTCAATCAAAATAAAATATCACTTTTGTTTGTTGTTTGATTGAATTAGAATTTTCAATCAAAATAAATATCACTTTTGTTGTTTGATTGAATTAGAATTTTCAATCAAAATAAATACCACTTTTGTTGTTTAATTGAATTAGAATTTTCAATCAAAATAAAATATCACTTTTGTTTGTTGTTAGATTGAATTAGAATTTTCAATCAAAATAAATATCACTTTTGTTGTTTGATTAAATTAGAATTTTCAATCAAATTAAATATCACTTTTGTTGTTTGATTGAACTAGAATTTTCAATCAAAATAAAATATCACTTTTGTTTGTTGTTTGATTGAAATAGAATTTTCAATCGAAATAAATATCACTTTTGTTATTTGATTGAATTAGAATTTTTAATCCAAATAAATATCACTTTGGTTGTTTGATTGAATTAGAATTTTCGATCAAAATAAAATTGATTGAATTAGAATTATCAATAAAAATGAAATATACACTTTTGTTATTTGATTGAGTTAGAATTTTCAATCAAAAGGAAATATCATATTTTTGTCATTTTTTTTGAATTAGAATATTCAACTAAAATGAAATATAAATTTCTACCATTTAATGGAATTATTATAAAAATAGAAATGTTCATGTTTAAAAAAATAATAATAATAAGAACATTACATTCAAAAGTTCACATTTTTAATTTAATGTTAGAAAATAGAACATATACATGATTTGAATAAAAACATGATTTCATTAAAAATATACATGTCAAGAATAAAAAAATAGAAAATGCACATGTTTTAAAATCAAAACATGATTTCGTCAAAAATATACATTTTTACTGTAATGTTGAAAATAAGAAAAGTGTTCATATTTTAAAATCAAAACATGATTACATTAAAAATATACTTTTTAATGTAATATTAGAAATTAGTGAAAAGATTCATGTTTTAAGAAGAAAACATGTTTTACATTAAAAATTCACTTTTTAATGTAACAATAGAAATGTAGAAAAAGAAACATGTTTTAAAATGAAAATATGTTTTACATAAAAATTTCACTTTTAATGTAACAGTAGAAATTTAGATAAAGATTCATGTTTTAAAAAGGAAAACATGTCTTATATTAAAATTTTACTTTTTAATGTTATATAGAAGTTGGACAAACAGGCATGTTTTCGAAATCAAACATGTTTACATTAAGAACTTTTTTAATGAAGTTATTAAAATTACATTCATATTTACATCGCATATATTAGAATTTATATAGGTTGTTAAAATTACATTTATATTTTTATCACATATATTCGAATTTATATGCGTTGTTAGAATTACATTTATATTTACGTCGCATATATTAGAATTTATATGCGTTGTTAAAATTACATTTATATTTACATCGCATATATTAGAATTTATGTGCATTGTTAAAATTACATTTGTATTTACATTGCATATATTAGAACTTATATGCATTGTTAAAACTACATTTTTATTTGCAATGCATATATTAGAACTTATATGCTTTATCAAAATTACATTTATATTTACATTTGCATATATTAGGATTTATATGCAAAGTTAACTCGTCATTGGTTCAATCTTCATGTGAATGAAATTTATTTTGTTTGATAGTACATAAATATGATATGCCAATAAAAACATTCTTTTATTTGGCATATTAAAAACGTTAGTGAAATCGATGGTTTATATTTATATATAATTATATATATATATATTAAAATTAAAATTAAACGAATCGCGCATGGTAGTTCACGTTTAAGAATTGTAACTTTAAACGATTATACTGAAAGATCTGACCATCGGATTTCCCCAATACTGGAACCATTAGAACCGCTTTGGGAAGATTTTTCCATCGATATAAATTTTGTTAAAATCAAATGGTTAGATTTCGAGATAAGCGTAAATTAAATTTCGATAAAAACAGTGCCAGGGCCGCCTATTGACCCGAAGCGTCGTTAAGTTAATTTAGCTATTTATATATATATAAAAATAGCGATCAATCGTTAGAAAATACTATTAACGATATGAAATGATTTTAAACTATATATATGTGAGAATCATTTGAAAAGACTGAGTTCAATCTCATTTCAAATGATTATACGACGATTTAAATCGAAGATCTTAAAGACGACGATTGAAGACCGACGATCATCACATCAAAAGGATAACTACTGATGCCCGACATCGGTTAGCTCCCAGTAAAGGGTCAAAGTGGTAGTTATCCGGACGTACTTGTTGATTGTCCAGACCAGCAAGCACCTCTCTTCCGTATTGGACATACGGGACGAGGAATAAGGTGACTCCGGTTTCGTTCAGACCCAGAACGGAGTTGTAAATGGATGTGTGTCCGACAATGGATTTCATTCCATTTAAATTGATTTCTATTTAATATATATCTATTGGCGGCGGAAAATTTATTCTCTTGCTTAACACCCTTCTCTGAGACGTAGGAGCTCAGAAGTTATATATTGGTTGTTATCGATCGCATGGCGTGAATTGTCAATGTGACATGCCAAGATGCAATTGATCGAGGCTTTTTGTTGAAAAGAAGAGCCTTGTGGATGATGATCCAAGCATAGCCTATTTCGGCATAGCTTTATTTATAACGTTACCTCGTGAGCCTCACACCCCGGTAAGAGTCAGAAACGGGACAAGGGAACGCAAGGAGTGCACACGTTTTTTCCTAGCTAGAAGTGGTATCAGGGTTTTGCAAGCCCTGACATTTTACTTATGTGGTTGATGGAATAAGGTGCCTCGAATTTATTGGTCAATTGTGACCATTTTATAGGTCCAATAGGATCGGAAAGCGTGTGTTTAGGCATAACTAATCCACTAAAGTATTTGTGGACCGGCCCTACAGTATCCAAGCGTTGCCTATAGGTGTGATCCTGAGACATTGCTAGAGTGTCTCGAAACAGTTAGGAGATCGTCCCTAGCCTTGACTCATGATGGAAACCCAATCTCCAATACGACATTACGGTTTTGATTGTAAACCTATATATGGCGACATAGTATATGGTTGCTATGCCGTCTAGGATTGATACATTTACTTTGAAATATTTTTGAAACATATTAGACACTAATAATAATATTAAAATATTTTTTCTACGTATCAAGCATTTTTTATCATTATAAGGTAAAACTCTAACCTTCGGTTTGCGTTGCACTATGCAATGGGACTTGAGTCTTATAATGATTTCATTTTCTAAAAAGCATTGCGTTGTTTTTGAAATAAAATTTATTAAACTTATGCACTAGTAATCCAATGGAGTAAACTCATTCCGCGTTAGCGGCCTGGTCCTGTGATTAGCCATATAGTTAGTTAAGAAAGATTTCTCGTACCAGTCTCATGACTGACTCATAGTTTGTTTCACTTTGCAAATTCGGGTGCCCTCTTTCCACACGGGCAGCCAAATGACAGGTTTAGGTAAGGACGCATTTTGGACTGGAGCTTGCTTAAGGAAGAAGATGAAGAACATTTTCCTTTTTATCTTTTTATTTCTACTTGAGACATTTAGACTCTATTGATCTTTGATGTATTTGATGGAGCTGAAACTTATTTCTTTCTTTGATGAGACTTCTATTTGCTAAGTGTATCCTGTAACTGCATACTCTAATGTCTGTGATGTTATGTTGTGATGACATTTCCATTTCCGCTGCAATGATTTATGTGTTATGTTATTATCTGAGATCTATTATTGTTGTAATTATGTTATGCTCCTATGATTATCCTTATTTTTGTACTACAGAAGTTTGGGGTCGTCACAGTTGGTATCAGAGCTTTGGATAATCCAAATCTTTGGGGTACAACTCGTTAGAACTGAACAAAGCCTCGTCAGAGGTAGGATTAGAAATATCCTATAAAAGAATACTCATTAGAGATAGGATCAGTAGTATCCTAGTATGAGAAAACTCATTAGAGATGAGGTTAGTAATGCCCTAGAACGAGTTGAGAGTGACAAGTGATAATTAACATATTTGTGATTATACACATAATCTGATCTTCGGAAATATGATTTTTGATATATAAAACTTATATATATTTGAAAAAAGTTAATTAACTAATTGATGGATGATTGTGTTGCGTGATTATTAGTTCAACTAATGAAATTATTGAAACCAATAAAAAAAAATGAAAGTTGAGTTAGTTAGTTAAACAACTTTCAGCTTCGTTCTTTTTCGAGGATGAAAAGATTTTAAGTGGGGGAGATTGTAACAACCCGGGAAATCAGAACCAATTTAAAATTTTATTTTAAGAAAATTTTGTTAGAAAATGCATCAGAATTTAGAAATTCCATTTTTAAATTAAATTATTGAATAGAAAAAAGGTTTTTAAATAAAATTTATGATGTTAACCAATAGAGAACCTTTTGAATATTTAAAACTTGACTTTAGTACTAAAATAAATAAAGTCTGTTTAACGAAGGATTTATTGATTTTGAACAAAGAATTTATTGACATAGTAAAATATCGTTGATTCATTTCTAATCAAACCATTAAGTTAATGGTAATTAAACATAAGTTTGAAGTTTTAATGGTGATTAATTTTAGTAGACCAATAAGTCAAGATTTATTACCATATTATTTATAGTAATGTAATAAAAACGGTCTGTAGTAATGTATATTTAAACTAGCGTACTTAACAAAAATTTAGCGTTGAAATGTATAATCAAATAACAATAATAATAAAAAGGGGTTCTCTGACTTAATCACTTTTCATATATGATTCTTGAAATATTTAAATTTAATATGTCTACATTCGTTTGTTGAAATTTGATTTTTGGCACTTCCATTTAAATAGTTTATATCAATTTATGGATGATAATGATCATTAATGAAATTTCATGCAAGCAATAACGTATAATGCTAATGTTAAATTATAAGTGTGAACGTAGTTGTTGGGTCTACGTAAAAGGCAACTCAAATTCTAAATAAATGAACGAATCTAATTTTGTGTGGCAAAATAGTGTATGAGTTCATTACTTCTTTTGAATTTTGCTATTTGAGTTTTGAACGTATCCTTTCTTTTTGTTATGCATGTTATAAGGATATATATATATATATATATATATATACCAAAAGAAATTTCTATAATGGCAGCAAAATGATATGACAACAAATGTAACGGTAGCTATCTAAATTAATGCTTGAATTTTATTTTATTTTATACTATAAATTTACTCATGACATATACTTGCTGCAAATACCAATATGATATCGTAAAACTACCCTTGGATTATTGTAACATAAGGAAGGAATGTTATTAATATAAATTTTAATTTTACGTTATAGTGATGTAAATTTTGGAGTATTATTTAGATTTCAATTCGAATTCCAACGCATTAATTACTCTTTTCACATGTTGCTCATCTCCTAATTAGAAGCTGACACATTCATTGACTAATAAATTAATAAGAAACAAAATTATAACACGTCCTTAACTATTCCTTATACACTGTTTCTCTTTCCCTTTCTTCTTACGTATTCCATTCGTTGCCTGCTTCACAAAAAAATATTTATTTCGTTGGTTTATAAGATTTTGGATTATTCTTATTGGGCTTAGTGGAATATTATGAGTTAAAGCGGTTACTTAAGTTTAGTACCTGAAGCGTTTCTCATACGTGAATAAATAACGTAGTCTTCCCCTTCCTTCCTCATTCCTTCTCACATCTCAGATCCCTTTTCTCCTTCTCCCTCTCTGAAATTCTCAACAATCAAAATCATGGTAAAATTTAAACCTTTTCATTCCTAACCTATGTTTTACTTTCATATCTAATTTATTTTAGCTTTCTTTCCTTTCTAAAATCAAACTCTAAGTCTCAATTTCAAAATCTAGATCTACATCAAAATTCCCGTGGAGACATTTCTCAAACCAATTCAAATCCATCAATCTTTTCTTCCTTTTCCTCTTTATATTTTCTAATTTGTTTATCAGATTTTGATATGTTTTGTAAAGACCATAACTTCCTCATACGAAATCCAAATCAATATTATTATTTTTTTCAAATTGGAGGAAACTGAAAGATCTACAATTTTTATATTGAACACTTTTCCAGATTTTGAAATTTTCTAGGTCAAAACTGTCAATCTTTCTGATGCATTTTTGAATCTAGATTTCTGATCTAAATATTTGTTTGTCGCTGTTTTGATTATATCTTCTTCAAAATTTATCAAAAACCAGTTTTTTTTTTTTCAAATTGAAGAGAAAAGAATTTGCAACAACTTTTATGTTTATGACTTTTTCGGATTCCAATGTTTACTAGTCCAAAATATTATTTTAAAATAACCAAAATCATGTTCACTTTTATAAAATTTTGTAAAGATCTAAATCCATCTTCATTAGCCATATCCTTTTTACTCCCTTCATTTAAATTTCTTGGGGTATTGATTTGTGAATCTTTCATATCATGGTGTTAAAAAGAGCATAGTTGTGCTTGTAATTGGAAGGGTGCATCATGCTTTTCATATTCGCGCTCATATCAACCTACGTCATCGTCTATTCTTAAGACCACACAAGGTGAGATTTTTTTTAAATTTAAAAGTAATTATTATTTCATTGAGGAATTTATTTATATATGCACCGTTAAAAATTCAGTTGTATATGGTATGTGATGTGAATTGATTTATTTGTTATGATGATACGTTGGATGAAATTGGATTGATTAGGAATTGTTAATCATATAATAGTTAGATTTGTTTTACAATAAAAATTCTCTTTTTATTGTAAACATGTTAATTTAAACATTATCATAATTAGCGTTGTAGAAAAGTTCTATTAATTTAAACATTTTCATGATTAGCAATGTAGAAAATATGATTTTGTTAATTTAAACATTATCATGATTAGCGATGTAGAAAATATGATTTTGTTAATTGTCATGATTAGCGATGTAGAAAATATGATTTTGTTAATTTAAACATTGTCGTGATTAGCGATGTAGAAAATATGATTTTGTTAAATGTCATGGTTAGCAATGTAGAAATATGATTTTGTTAAATTATGATTGTCTTATTTAACAAATTGGAATAGATAAATTATAATTGTCATGTTTAACAAATTAGAATTGTTAAATTATGTTAACGATAAAATTTACATTTTTATCGTATATGTAGAAAGGACTAAAAATGTTCATTTGTTTGAAATGAAAATATGTTAATGATAAAATTTACATTTTTATCGTATATATAGAAAGGATTAAAAATGTTCATTTGTTTGAAATGAAGATATGTTAATAGTAAATATTCACATTTTTATTATATATAAGAAAAGAGTAAAAATGATCATTATAGAAAATAAAGAAATATGTTAAGAATAAAAAACACATTTTTATTGTATAAATAAAATATGTAAAAATGATCATTGTTTTGAAATAGAGATATGTTAACAAATAAATATTCACATTTATTTGTCATATTAAAGATTGAAATTTGTGTACAAATAAATATTCACTTTTATTTGTTAGGTTAAAGATAGGAATGTGTATGCAAATAAATTATTCTTTTATTTGTCATAGAATACATAGAAAAATGTGTACAAATAAATTATTCTTTTATTTGTCATTAGAATACATAGAAAAGTTTAACAATAAAAATTTACATTTTATTGTATGTAAGAAGTAATGAGAAATGATCATTATTTAAAATAGAAAAGTTCAACACCGAAAATTTATATTTTTATTGAATGTAAAGAATGATTCATTAAAAAGATGTATCGTTTGATAAAATATGTTAACATAAGAAATTACATTTGTTAATGTAAAACGAATCATTAAAAGATGTATCGTTTGATAAAATATGTTAACATAAGAAATTACCTTTGTTAATGTAAAATGAATCATTAAAAGATGTATCGTTTGATAAAATATGTTAACATAAGAAATTACATTTGTTAATGTAAATGAATCATTAAAAGATGTATCGTTTGATAAAACATGTTAACATAAGAAATTACATTTGTTAATGTAAAAATGTGTGGACAATAAAATATTCTTTTATTGTATGCATATGAAATGTAGAAATTGTATAGAAAATAAAATATCTTTTTATTATTTATATAGGAAATGTAGAAAATGTGTAGACAACAAAATACTCTTTTATTGTAACATGAAATGTGATTGAACCAAATATACTTGGTTATTGATATGGCCTGTGATTGATTGATTGTTGGGATGATGCTCGACCAGTTCATGAGCAAAATATGTTTTTACATTTAGCATGGGGTTGGATAAAAATGTCTATGTGTTAACACCTTGTGAAACACTTCACGATTTGACTATAAGGTGTTTAGCGATGTTGCTTATTTCAAAATTTAATAAATGATTTTGAAATGAGTTTTCTTAAGTAAAAAAGAAATGTTATTCCCAATTTTGGACAGGGAATGTTTTAAAAAAAATGTTTTATAAAACAGAAAGGATTTCTAGGGCTATACCTGATGATTTCGAAATGATTTGTAAGTAAAAATCTATATAGATTTGATAATACTTGTGATTATGTTGTGAAATGATTTTCCCTACTTCGGGATGTAAAATGATTTATCAAGTATGTGGCTGAAGATGCGGGTAACCCGAAATTGACTAACAGTGCAAGGGCGTGCATGTCTTCCCCAATTGGTGGGATGGTCCATTTTCAGTGTAGCCGTTAGTATAGGTTCGGTTAGGGTGCCTACTGCCCGGTCCTGAGGGAATAGGAACGATATTTAGTTACATACTTGTTTGTATACATTGTTACATTTTGGAATTCATATTTTCAAATGTTTTATTTTGAAATCCCGAAGTGAAATCTACTTTATTATAAAAGCTAGATATGTATTTCAAATGATTTGAGATAAAAGAAATCGGGAAATAAAGTCCAAAGAAATAAATTCTGTAAAGTGCATTGAATTTTGAAATCTAAGTTTAGGGATTAAGCCTAACTGAGTAGATTAAGGAATTGCATGTTGATTGATGCATTGTATATCCATATGTTTATTTATGGTTGATGTTTATGCACTGGCAATCCAAGGAGTAAACCCCTTCCGCGTTAGCTGCGTGGTCCTGTGATTGACCTTATTATTAAATAGGTTAAGTTAGATTTCTCATACCAGTCCCATGACTGACCTGTAGTGTGACGACCCCGACTTCCATGGTACGAAAGTAAGGATAATCATAGGAGCATAACATAATTAAAACAATAACAGATCTCAAATGATAGCAGAACATATAAATCATTGCAGCGGAAATAGAAATGTCATCACAACATAACATCACAGACATCAGAGTACACAGTACAGGATAGACTTAGCAAAATAGATGTCTAAAACAAGGAAAGTAATAAAGTCTCAATCTCCCAAAATACATCAATGCTCAGTACTGTCTCAATGTCTCAAGAGGTAAATAAAAAGATAAAAAAGAAAAGATTCTTCATCCTCTTCATCGGCAAGCTCCAGTCCAGAAAATATCCATACCTAAAACCTGTCATTTGGCTTCCCGTATGGAAAGAGGGCACCCGAGTTTGCAAAATGAAACAAACTACGAGTCAGTCATGGGACAGGTATGAGAAATCTTACCTAGCTAACAATATAGCTAATCACTGGACCACGCCTCTAACGCGGAACGGGTTTACTCCATTGGATTGCCTGTGCAAAATTTTTATAAATGTTAAGTCAAAACAACGCAATGTTTTTAAAAAATGAAATCATTATAAGACTCAAGTCCCATCACACAATGCAACGCAAACTGAAGGATAGAGTTTCACCTTATAATGATAAAAAATGCTTGATACGTAGAAAAAAATATTTTTAATATTATTATTAGTGTCTAATATGTATTAAAATACTTCAAAGTAAATGTATCAATCCTAGATAGCATAGTAACATATCCTACTATGTCACCATATATAGGTTTACAATCAAAACCGTAATGTCGTATTGGAGATTGGGTTTCCATCATGAGTCAAGGCTAGGGATGATCACCTAACTGATTCGAGCCACTCTAGCAATGTCTCAGGATTTGGACGCTGTGAACCCTTGGATCCTGTAGGGTCGGTCCACAAATACTTTAGTGGATTAGTTAGGCCTGAACACACGCTTCCCGATCCTATTGGACCTAGAATTTGGCTATTAGCGACCAATAAACCCGAGGCGCCTCATTCCATCAACCACATAAGTAAAAATGTCGGGCCTTGTAAAAACCCAAACACCACTTCTAGCTAGAAAGAAACGTTTGCACTCCCTGCGTTCCCTTGTCCCGTTTTTGATTCTACCAGGGTGTGAGGCTCGCGAGGTAACGTGATACACAAAGCTATTGATCGTCGCTAATCTATGAATTAGAAAAGCGCGATATTTGTAATAAAATTCTGCAAGCGCACAGGTGTGTAGTATACAGGTCGAACACAGGGAGGTAAATTAAAATCAAATTATTTATCTAATCTCCTGGGCGAGTTAGACGAAGCCTGGAGATTTTGTTGAAATAAAAACAAATTGAAATTGCAAACTTAGGATTATCGTTGAATCTAATCAACGATTAATCACTAAAGAAAGTAAATTGCAAAACAAGAACAACAATGCAGAAAATAAAAGTGCAGAATAAGAAGAACAACAAAAATAAAATTAGGATTGTCATTGAAACTAATCAAATGACTAATCACTAATGAAACAAATGTAAAATACAATTGGTGCTCTTCCAAAACTAACTGTGAAGACAACACCTATTGCTAAGAAAGAAAAATGCAGAAATAGTAAAAAGGAAGAACTTTTATTAATGGAGAAGAGAATACAGAATAATGGATGGTGGCTACAATGACATTACAAGGGTATTTATAGGATAGATAGCCAAACCCTAACCCTAACCCTAATACAATGATAGATGGGCCTTAGGGAATTCACAAAAGAGTTTACAATGAGAGTTTCAAATGGGCCTTAGTTAAATCTATTAAAATTTTGACCTTTCTTCTTTTCCTCTTGGTTCTTTGACAAGCTTCCCTTGATTTGAGAAATTCTTGGTCTTTCTACCAATCATTTTCTTGTCCAACAACAACTAGATGTGAGATCTTCATCTACAATTCTTCAAAATGTAAATATATACCAATTTGATCTCCATTTCTCTATTTTTCTAGTTGCATGCGGGATGGGTTGGAATATCTGTAAAAGTAACAAAACAATACCCAAGTAATATTTATTTATATACAAAAGATAAGAAATAAGAGCATAAAATAAACACATTTCTATGTCAATCAAATACCCCCACACTTATCTTTTACTCGTCCTCGAGTTGAACAAGAAATGAAAAAACTAGACTAGATAGGTCACACTTTCGTAGGAAACAAGATTGCATTGAGCGTATGCAACAAGCCATTAAACCTCTAGGTGTCCCTAGTAGGGCGAGTGGTGTCTCGTGAGGGTTTTCAGCGGATACTACCCACAAAATCCAAATGCAGTACGCTATGATTCTAATGAAACCACATGAATGCAATGGACATATGCAAAATAAAAAAATGAAAACAAGACTTGTTTCTGAAGTGGTACAACAAATTAAATTAACAATTTCTAGTCAGTTAATTTTATTTTAGATACCTCAACTTGTCACAAATTTTCAATTTAAATCAAGTTTTCAAATGCTAAATTCCAGTTTGGCCAGTTAGTTCGGTCGATAACATAGTGCAGCCATGAAATAAATTCTTAGTTTGCTTGGCACAGTTTGCAAAGTGGTATTATTATTTTCTCATGTATGGCTAGTCAAATCAATAAGGTCAAGAAGTGTTTGGGCATCATCGCTTATTCTTTAATCTATAAAATTTTAAAATTTATGTTCAAGTACATACACCTAACTTAGAAGACCAAGGTTTACCACCCATGCACTGCCTCGCGGACTAACGGAGAGTAGGTAAAGAGCTTGGCGGATTGTGCAGGCCGACTTTGACTTTGTCAACAACGTGGCGGTAATCCTTAGGTGTCCAATCTCATAAAATGAGACCAAGATATTCCAACGCTGACTTTATCAACAACATGTCGGATAGAGCTTGGCGGGTTTGCACACCAACGCTTGATATACAAGCAATGTTGGATACCCTTGGATTACTATTATTATTATTATTATTGAAAATATAAGCACAAAAGAGAGTTACGCGAATTCAACTTAACACAACTTAGTTTTAAAGATTTGAAAAGCCAATATAAGTATTTTGAGTCCTCCACTTATTTAAACAAAGTCTACAATATAGAATAGATTTCATGGCCATCACCTAAGAATTTCCCTATGTACCGGTTACACTATTATCCCTCAAAATTAAACTTTTCATTATATTTCTTATTTGATCTAAGCTGAGAGAAAAAAATACTATCAACTGATTAATAATCCTTAACTTATTTTGTTGTATCAAATCTAAAATGAGTCGTATTTCAAAAAAAAAAAAATTGGCATGTTACTGCAGTCTAAAATGCATGATGGTCTTATTTAAATGGATGAAACTGAAAAAGAAAGAAAAAGAAAGAAAAAACGAAAATGAGTGAAATGCAGACTCCCTCCCACACTAGAGCTAAACAGTGCCCACACTGTAAACACGTTTCCTAAATTTGAAAGATAGAACCCAAAGATGGATTAAATGTAAAATGATTTGTAAAACGAAATGCAATTTAACTATATATAAGAAAGGATCATATGTACAATGATAAATGTGTTTGCGATGCATGCGACGCAAGGATTGCCACCAACTTTTTCCCCCACACTTGGTTCTAGCCCTATGAGTCCCATTCCCATTATGTCTAGGCATGTTTTCTAACAAGCAAAAGTTTTTGAAAACTATCTCATCTTTAAACCTAGATTTATAGTCCAGGAGATAAATATTCAGGGTCGTCCTAACATGAAGTTTTTCAATGAGGCCAGCATTCCAAAAGTAATTCATGTGTTCAACAAATTTATCAGTGTAATTGTTCAAAAATTTGTGATTGTATATAAATTCAGTGAAATTTGAATTCTGAGTGTTGTTCAAGAGTATGTGATCACCTTTCTCTATTGACAAGGTATTTTCGACACTGACAATTTCATGTTCGTTTGAAATTTCCTCAAAGTTAAAATTTTCGAACTTGTGACTTGAATCTACTTCTTCATTATTTGGCAACTCATTCTCGTACAATCCAAAGAATTCATGTTCAGTAAAATCCTTTTCCAAATTTGAATTGAAAAATTCAACATTTTTATTATGTTCAAATTCTAAAATTTCCAGTTTTTCACAGCCCGAAAGAGGAAGATCAAAATCCGAGCTTAAATCTTTTTCCTGGAAAGAGTAGAAGTCCAAATCATTTGTGGAATTTTAAAAAACTTCATCAAGATGATCATTCTCAATTTCCAAAGTCGTTATTTGAAAATTTTCAATGTCAGCAAAGAATGGATTATTTCCTGATTCATCGCTTGTTTGAATTTGATTTTGTTGCTCTCGTTTTTCTTTCAAAGATGCCATCAAACAAAGAAGTTCATCAGCCTTTTTATTTAGTCTTTCTTCCCTCTCTCTAAGAATGTTAAGACGATCGTTGATTTGAGAGCTCTCATTTTGGATTTCTTGATTCTCAAAATTATCTGAGTTTTCAGAAAATTGACATTGATATTGGAAATCATTTTGATTTTGAAAATTAGGTTCATAACCAAAACTGTTGAAATTCGAAGGAAAATTGCAATTTTGGTTAATCTCAAGATGTGGATATGGGTTGAAATTTGGAAATTTTGATCGATTTGACAATCATTTTCAAAATTATTTTCAAACTGGTTTCCAACCTCATATTGATGTTGATCAAAGGTATGTTGCGATTCAAAACCGTTTTGATGTGGATGTGGCCCATAATCGAAATTATTGAAATTTAAATTGAAATCATCATTTCGATTATATCTATGATTTTGAAAACGTTGGTCACTTGAATTTTTTTTGAAATTGTTGGCATTGGGCTCACGAAATTTTGGAAAATTTTGCCTCATGAGTTGTAATTCAAAATCATATTCTTCAAGAGGACGTCTACTCCGACTATTATCCCACATTTCTCTCAAGGATTTTTTTGAATTAGACATTTGAATGAAGTCAGGGTAAGACATAAATTATTCTCGCTTCAAAATAGTATAAAAGGACGAGTTGTGCTCTATTAATTAACTGGCTCAATTAGAAGGGGGAAGAGGGTCTTATGGCCGTTCACGTATAGTGTAAACACTAAGGGATACGACCAATGTTTTACGGGTAGTATGCAACTTCTTTTGCTAATAGTTCAATAAATTGAACTACTATATATCCGCGATCTAATTATACGAGACAGTCAACTTCACAAAACACCACTTTTCAATTATATTATTTTGAAAATCAAATCAAGTTTTATTATTGAAAAACGACGAGCGTGATGATTTTAGTTATGGAAAATAATTCCTAACTAAACAGATTAAAAAAAATTCAATCACAGAACAATAGCAGAATAAAAAATTTGTACAAGCAAGCCGCTGCCCCTGCAAAAGATTTTTACACACAATTTCTATATTTTTTCTTTGCAGCAAAGTACCTGTAGAGTTTAGAAAATATTACAGCGGTGTATGGCAATCTGTCCAGAAAAATTGAGCAGTATTAATGATTGAAATCCATTATTTGCAAATCCGTTGACCTTTGAATCCTTGTCCGTTGCTTGAATCTGTTCCTTCCTTTGGCCTTTGATTTGAATTTCACCTCTTCTTCTTCTTTTTTGAGAGAGAGAGAGAGAAAGGTAGCAAAATCAACAAAAGAAATAAAAGAGAGAAAAGAAAAAGAAAAAAAAATTATGAAGGAGAGAGCTGGAAAGAAATAAATGAAATAATGGAAAGAGAGATTGTAGGAGGTGAATGAGAAATGCAATTGGAAAGAAATAAATAAAAAGAAAAGAATGCAATTTTTTTTTTGAAAATTTGAACAAGAAGAAAGGGAAAGAAATGAATGAGAAAAAGAAAAACAAAAAAGGGAAAAAAATGAAAAAAGGAAGGAAATAAGGAAAAAAACAAGGTTTTTTGAGTAGAGAGGAAGGGTAGAAGGAATTGAGGAAAGAAATAAAAGCAGACAAAAACAAGAAAGAAATCAACGTAGACAGAGAAGAAAATGCAAAAGTTTTTTTTTTTTAGAAAATTGTAGACAAAAGATGGGAACAAATAAAAAGAAAGGAAAGAGAAAAGAAAAATGTGAAAATCAACAAGGTGGTAGAAAGATGGAAAGAAAGATTAGAGGAAGTGAGAGAGAGTTGTAATTAGAAAGCAATCGATAAAAAAAATGCAAGTTTTTTTTTGGTTATTGTTGTAAAAGAATGGAAACCAATGTATTGACAATTGGAAAGAAGTAAAAGGAAGGAAGGAATAAATGGAAACCAATTAAAGAAAATTTGGCAAATTAAATGTACAACAATAATGAACAATAAAAATAAAGTAAAAAATTGGAAAGAAGGAATAGATGAAGAGGGAAAGAAAAAAATGAAATATAAAAGGAAAAACAAAAATGAAAAGGAAAAAAAATCAAGAGAATTTGGCAAGTTCTATTTTTTTTTATTATTATTTGTCTAAAGTAGGAATGAATTTGCAAGAGGGAAACAAATAAATGAAAGAAAGGGGAAAGGGGAAAGAGGTTGAAAACAGGAAAGAAACAAAAGAAAAATGGCAAGTTTTTTTTTTTTTTTTTTGAACATGTAAAAGAAGAATGAGAAGTAATTGTATTGAAAATTGGAAAGGAGGAATAAAGAGGAAAGAAAGGAATTTTGTAAGAGAAGAAAAGAAATCAAATGAATTGAGAACAAGAAAGACAAAAGAAGAAAGGAAAAAAATTGCAAAAGAGGAATCTTTTTTTTTTAAATTTGTAAAAAGAAAAAGAATGTAGACGATTGGAAAGAAAGTGGAAAGATGGAAAGAAAAAAGGAAAATTAACAGTTTGTTTTAGGCTTGTAAAACAAGAAAGAAATTTGTACAAAGGAGGAAATGATTAGGAAAAAAAAAGGAAAGAAGTAAAAGAAAAAAAATGGCAAAGGCAGAAAATCAATGAAAATGGCAAGTTATTTTTTTTCTCTTGCTTAGAAGATTACGGTATCATTGAATAATACTAAATCTATTCAATCAAGATTTTTTTTCTATATACACAAGAAAACAAAAAGAAAATGAATTAAAATAAAAAAAACTAACACGAATCAGAAATTAAATAAATAATAAAATTTAGTGTTTACCTCCCCGACAACGGCGCCAAAAATTTGATCGTCGCTAATCTATGAATTAGAAAAGCGCGATATTTGTAATAAAATTCTGCAAGCGCACAGGTGTGTAGCATACAGGTCGAACACAGGGAGGTAAATTAAAATCAAATTATTTATCTAATCTCTTGGGCGAGTTAGACGAAGCCTGGAGATTTTGTTGAAATAAAAACAAACTGAAATTGCGAACTTAGGATTATCGTTGAATCTAATCAACGATTAATCACTAAAGAAAGTAAATTGCAAAACAAGAACAACAATGCAGAAAATAAAAATGCAGAATAAGAAGAACAACAAAAATAAAATTAGGATTGTCGTTGAAACTAATCAAATGACTAGTCACTAATGAAACAAATGTAAAATACAATTGATGCTCTTTCAAAACTAATTGTGAAGACAACACCTATTGCTAAGAAAGAAAAATGCAGAAATAGTAAAAAGGAAGAACTTTTATTAATGGAGAAGAGAATACAAAATAATGGATGGTGGCTACAATGACATTACAAGGGTATTTATAGGATAGATAGCCAAACCTTAACCCTAATACAATGATAGATGGGCCTTAGGAAATTCACAAAAGAGTTTACAATGAGAGTTTCAAATGGGCCTTAGTTAAATCTATTAAAATTTTGGCCTTTCTTCTTTTCCTCTTGGTTCTTTGACAAGCTTCCCTTGATTTGAGAAATTCTTGGTCTTTCTACCAATCATTTTCTTATCCAACAGCAACTAGATGTGAGATCTTCATCTACAATTCTTCAAAATGTAAATATATACCAATTTGATCTCCATTTCTCTATTTTTTTGGTTGCATGCGGGCTGGGTTGGAATATCTGTAAAAGTAACAAAACAATACCCAAGTAATATTTATTTATATACAAAAGATAAGAAATAAGAGCATAAAATAAACACATTTCTATGTCAATCAGCTATGCCGAAATAGGCTATTATTTGATCATCATCCACAAGGCTCTGCTTTTTAACAAACGCCTCGATCAGTTGCATCTTGGCATGCCACATTGACAATTCACGCCATGCAATCGATAACTACCAATATATAACCTTTGAGCTCATACGTCTCAAAGAAGGGTGTTAAGCAAGAGAATAAATTCTCCACCACCACAGATATATATGTTAGTAGAAATCAATTTAATTACACGGAATGAAAGCCAATGTCGGACACACATCCATTTACAAGTCCATTCTGGGTATGAACGAAACCGGAGTCACCTTATTACTTGTCCCGTATGTCCAATACGGAAGAGAGGTGCTCGCGTATCCGGACAATCAACAAGTATGTCCGGACAAGTTCCACTTTAACCCTATATTGGTAGCTAGCCAATGCCAGGCATCAGTAGTTATCCTTTCGATGTGAAGATCGCTGGTCTTCAATCGTCGTCTTTAAGATCTCCAATTTAGATCGTCATTTAATCATTTGAAATGAGATTTAACTCGGTCTTTTCAAATGATCCTCGTATATATATAGTTTTAAATCATTTCATATCGTTAATAGTGTTTAATAACGTTTTATCGCTTTTTTAATTTATTTAAAAATAGCCAAACTTATTTAACGACGCTTCGGGTCAACAGGCGGCCCTGGCGCTGTTTTTATTGAAATTTTATTTACACTTGTCTTGAAATCTAACCGTTGGATTTTAAAAAAGTTTATATCATTTGAAAGATCTTCCCAAAGCGGTCCTAACGGTTCTAGTTTTGGGGAAATCCAACGGTCGGATCTTACTGTATAATCGTTTGAAGTTACGATTACCGAAATGCGAACTACCATGCGCGATTCATTTAATTTTAATTAATATATATATATATATATAAATATAATTTGTTTGGCGATTTCAACTACTTTCAATCGATCACATGCAAGCCAAGTACCGTCCATATTCATGTTAGAGATTTTACATATGGTTTTCATAATCCTAACTAACATGATAAAAGTGACAATTTGAAACAGATCATGTTTTAATGTCTAATTCTTTCCAATGGAAATTAAATTACATTGAAAATATATTTCTCAATGTTCACGCTTTTTGTTGAAACCAAACGACAATAAAAACATGTACTATTTTTATTGCATCTAAAATGATAATAAAAATGTGAAATTTAAATCTACTCTTTTTATTGCATATAAAATGACAATAAAAATGCAACTTTTATTTCTATTCTTTTTTATTGTCTCTAAAATGACATTAAAAACGTAACAATAAAATTTATTCTTTTTATTGTCTCTAAAATGACATTAAAAATGTAACATGTAATTCTATTCTTTTTATTGTCTCTAAAATGACAATAAAAATGTAACATTAAAATCTATTCTTTTTATTGTCTCTAAAATGACATTAAAAGGATAACAGGTAATTTTATTCTTTTTATTGTCTCTAAAATGACGATAAAAATGTAACATGTAATTCTATTCTATCTATTGTCTCTAAAATGACAATAAAAATAATACATTTAATTCTATCATTTTTATTACAATTAAAATGTAACCTTTAAATTCTATCTTTTATTTACATTTTATTTGTAAATAAAAATGTAACTCTTTAATCTAATCTTTTATTTACATCTAAAATGTAAACAAAAATATAACTTTTTAATCTATTCCTTTATTTACATCTAATTTGACAAATAAAGATGCAACCTTTAATTCTGTCATTTTTACTACAACTAAAATGTAAATAAAAATGTAACTTTTAAATTCTATCTTTTTATTGTCTCTAAAATGAGAATAAAAATGAAAAATATAATTCTATCTTTTTTACCACAACTAAAATGTAAATAAAAATGTTACTTTTAAATTCTATCCTTTTATTGTCTCTAAAATGACAATAAAAATGAAACATATCTATCATTTTCACTACAACTAAAATGTAAATAAAAATGTAACTTTTAAATTCTATCTTTTATTGTCTCTAAAATGATAGTAAAAATGAAACATATAATTCTATCATTTTTACTACAACTAAAAGGTAAATAAAAATCTAACTTTTAAATTCTATCTTTTATTTACATCTAATTTGTAAATAAAAATGTAACTTTTAAGTTCTATCTTTTTATTTACATCTAAAATGCAAATAAAAATGTAACCTTTTAATCTATGTTTTTATTTACATCTAAAATGCAAATAAAAATGTAACTTTTTAATCTACTCTTTTATTTACTTCTAAAATTTAAATAAAAATATAACTTTTTAATCTACTCTTTTATTTACATCTAAAATGTAAATATAAATATAACTTTTTAATCTACTCTTTTATTTACATCTAAAATGTAAATAAAAATATAAATTTTTAATCTACTCTTTTATTTACATCTAAAACGTAAATAAAAATATAAATTTTTAATCTACTCTTTTATTTACATCTAAAATGTAAATAAAAATATAACTTTTTAATCTATTCACATTCTTAGCATTAAAATTGTATGTTTTTAATGAATTCATGTTTTGATTAAAAACATGAACATTTTCTCAATTTACATAAATTTCATTTTTGGTGTCACAAGTTCAATAAACAAAAATAAGGATTTTTGTTTAACTAAATCTTCTATCTACCCAAATATCCATTTTTGTTGCAAGTTTAATTGTAACAACAAAAACAATATTTTTACTGGACTGTAAATTCTAATTAAATCCAATATTAACAAAAGGTGATTTTTTTTATTGAATTGAAAATTTTAATTCAATTCAACAATATATACAAAGGTGATATCTTTTCATTGAATTGAAAATTCTAATTCAATTCATCATTAACAAAAGGTGATATTTTTATTGAATTGTAAATTCTAATTCAATTCAACAAAATAAACAAAGGTGAACCTTTTATTGAATTGAAAATTATAATTCAATTCATCATTATCAAAAGGTGATATTTTTATTGAATTGAAACTTCTAATTCAATTCAACAAAATAAACAAAGGTGAACTTTTTATTGAATTGAAAATTCTAATTCAATTCGATAAATATACAAAGATGAATTTTTTTCATTGAATATATATGATTCAATAAAATATCAACAAAAGTGATTCAACAAGATATTAAACAAATGATTTATTCTAATTTATCCATTACATATAGATCTATATTGACAAAATATCTAAACTAATAGATCTATATTAATACATCACAAATCGACAAATCAACAATTCTAAATTTCATAACATCGCAAATCTAGATCATTAACACGCATACAATTATTTAAATAGAGAGAAAAATAATTAAATTGATTAACTATTTAAATTAGAAATCTCACAGTCGTGTGAATTTGAATTGTTCGGATCTGCAACTTTGGCCAAAAATTTATCAACTCAGAATTGCTTCTAGTCAGAACAGCAGCGTAGATCTTGGTTTCACGATCGTACAGGAAATCGCTCAATTTCGAAGTCGTATGAATTAGTTATGA
The DNA here is from genome assembly GCA_030737875.1 of Allium sativum. Lineage (NCBI taxonomy): Eukaryota > Viridiplantae > Streptophyta > Magnoliopsida > Asparagales > Amaryllidaceae > Allium > Allium sativum. Next base: position 126,256,807 of record CM060912.1, on the reverse strand, counting down.
TTTAAATAAGATTGATAATAATTTTTAAATCGCTCAATTTCGAAGTCGTATGAATTAGTTATGATTTAAATAAGATTGATAATAATTTTTAAATTAAATTATTAAAATAATATATGGATTTACCCTCCTCTTCTTCTATATAGTACAAGGCCATGGTTTTTCAAAATTGTTCAATTCTTTGATCTGAGTTTTCACAAAATCAGAAGCACCAGACGTCGATCGGATTACTTGGGGTTGAGGGGCTCGGGGAGGCACGTCGGCCTAGGGGGGAGTCGGCCAACTCGGCGGCGGGTATTAGGGGGTGCGGCGGCGGCAAAGTCGAGGGTTTGAGGGGGTATAACTCGTCCAATACTCCACTAGAAAATCTAAACCCCATATGGATTCAAAGCTTACGAAAATCTCTATAAAAAAACTCTGAAGGAGGAGCGGGTTTCGGTGAAAGGATTGAGAGAATTTAGTGAGGGAAGGTTGGTGCAATTTCGACCATGGATGTCAAGTAATAGCGGCGGCTACGATATGTAATTAGGGTTTTAGGAAGACAAATGCAATTTTATAATATTTTATTGTTAAATTTGCAAAAAAAATCACAAGTTCTAAACAAATCCAATTTCAGTCCAACAGGAGTTGATCCTACCCAATAGCCCCCGTTCCGGATCTAATGGGCTAGATCTCGTCATCCCAAACAGCTGTCTGTGGCCTGAATTCTTTAATTTAAAATTTAAATCTTTTATTTAATTAATTCGATCATACATTTAAATTCATTGGGGCCACATACGGGCTCTAAAAATTCCACAAAAATTATTTTTGGCTTTGTTTTGACGATACGGTCCTAACAAAATTAATTTCGTTGAATTTCGAGACCGTTTGAAAAATGGTCATTTTCAAGTCAATTAAATTTGACTAAAATTGACAAAACACAATTTCTTTTGCCACGCTCACATATTTATTCAAAAATTCTGGAAAAATAAACTTAGCAATCATTTGACATTTCAGATCAAACAAAAGTGGTTTCGTCGAAAACGGAGGTCGTTTAAAAAATGACCATTTATATGGGCTATAAATTATACTATAGCAACCATTCTGAATATTCAACTGGCCATAACTTTTGATTTCCGCTATGAAATTTTGATTTTTTGGATTCATTGGAAAGATATTTCCAAACAGATTTAGATATTTTTGGTTTCGCTAAAATCCATTAAATTTTGAATCCGACACATTCAGTCAAAGTTCAACTTTGACTTTTCAAACTACCGTGCTATTTCTAATTCCTTTTGAAATTAAAATAATTATATTCGCTCTAACTTCGATTAAAATAAAATTTTGATCGTTATTATTTAAAATAAATTATTTTAACTATTCAAAATTCACAGAAATAGCCAAAATAAAAAATTTAAATTGGTTCAGATTTTCCGGGTTGCTACGTGCAGTTTGTTTCACTTGCTAACTCGGGTGCCCATATTTTCCGCACGGGCAGTTGAGTAGCTTATTTGCAGATATATTAGGCAGGATTCTGAATCGAAGCTTAAAGTTATGGCCAGAGCAATGATAGTCTTCCGCTGCATTGTGTTACAATTATTGTAATTTAATCTTCCGATGTATTATTATTTAATCGATGTACTCTGATATTCTGTACTCTGATGTAACATTATTATAATGTTTATAAAAGTCTTGTGTTATTTGTTCTAATGTGTTGTATGCCTAGAGTTAGCGTATTTGGGTTTTGAATGGTCTTAGTCGATTTAACGATCAATTAGGTTTGGGTAAAATTCAAATCGTTAAACTCACTTAACCCAAAGAAATAGGTTTACACTACCTGAGACAATGAGCATGACTTTGACCACCTGAACAACCAAAGTAGGATTTTTTTTGCCTAAATAAACGATCAGGACTTCATTACAATAGACAAAAAATAGTTTGACTACAACATGCTCTTAAATTAGCACGGATTAGTCATTTTGATTACAATCTTCCAATAATCTTCTCGTTGATGATATATAGTGTATTGTACATGAAGAATATGAAAGAGAATGATGATTATCAATCACAAGATGTTCGAACTTGAGTGTAATCGAAAATTAGAGAGTAAGTAGATATAAAGAATTAGATAATTGGATTAGATTAAAAAAAATTAGATATTTGAAATAAATGATTCTGAAGTTAATTTATATATTATAGATAGTTTCTGTAATTAACGACTCTCAGAAACTAGCCGTTCAGCTGACTAGAACTTTATTTCAGCTGGCTAGATTGGATTAAAATAGAGAGAGAGAGAGAGAGAGAAAATAGTTCATTTTTTGGCTATTTTCAGCCAATTGAATGTGCTCATTCAGTCGGCTCATATTAAAATATGAATGTCCCAACATTCAATCGGCATAACGAGTGCGCTCAGCCGGCTAAATACACAATGAAACATGTGTATTTTTTGTGCACACAATTATAATTATATATACATATACATATATATGTATATATGTATATATATATATGTATATATGTATGTGTATACATTACCTATAATAGAAAGTAAAATGAATAAGAAACTGTCGTGTCATTGCTTACTTCTATTTATATCCGACGCGGCTTAAGAGCATCTCCAACAAGGTTACGGGTCGTAACGTTACGGCCCATAACATGTTGGGAGATATCTTTGATATCTCCCAATAGGTGCGAGCCGATTTTATCGGCTCGCGCGGTTCCCGTGCCTATACATGGCGCGGGAGGGGGGTTTGAATTTTATTTACTTGTATAAAGTTTTGATTTTTTATTTATATAAAATTATGATTTTTATAGCTAGAAAGATTATATTTTTGTGTGTAGGACAAATTATATTTTCAAAATAGAAAAGTTGAAATTTTTATATATACCAGTTTAACATGTGGTTATGATCAAAATGATTCAACTAGTATTTTGCATAACAATAAGCATACAGATACAACCGGCCTTTACGGATACAACAATAAATAATAGTACATGCCAACTAAAACATCAAAGCAAAGCACATGTTACACGATCATTTTCAAGGGAGTCTCATTGCGTTCATTCACAACTCTTCAACATTATTTTCGAGACGCCTAATCTCTCGTCCGAGTTCGTTTGCATATACTATTCCCCTTGGGAACAACGGTTCTTCAATCCATTCCGTGTAACTGCATCCATTTGGATAGAATGGATATTTCTGCATGCGCTGACCAATATTGTCGCCTTCTGCTCGAACCACAACTTCGATCGCATGACCGCAGTAGCAAAGTACATGATAAGATTCACCTTCATGTTCCTGCGGTGGTACTCGATAGAACTCTACTTCTTGTTGTAGTTGAGCGAGGGCCTATTCGTTCGATAGTTGAACATGTGGTACTTGAACTTCTTGGGGCAGAAGTACGTACCCCTGTTCATGCGATGGTTGAACATATGGTACTTGAACTTCTTGGGGCCTAATTTGGATTAGAAAATCGAATTTGTCTTCGAGCTACTGAAGTCTCATCTATTCCCACGCCTCTTCATCAGAGTCAGTATCTGATGGCCAAGAAGGCATTTTGAGTGAGTGATAAAAGGAGGAGGAAGTACTAGAATGAGAATGAAGTTGTTTGAGTGAGATATTATGTGCGTAAATTGAGTACTATATATAGCCGCGGGGAGTACAAATCAATAAAATAAATAATGATGTTATCTGTGACTGTTTCTCCTAACTTAATACTGTAGGGAATCTGCTTTTCTTACTATCATGATGTGAATGGACACTGGTTCTACTTTGCTTTACATAATGCAGTTTCCAAAGCAATAGGTAGCTCAAGTGAAGGAGAACGACCCTATTTTTTAACTCCTTTGTGTGTTAAAATGTTTAATTTAAACGGGGACGACCCGAGTTGTTTGAGGGAGATAAGTTGTGAGTCAATTGACAGAAATAGGTTTTGAAGAGGTCCATAATAGTGGATGAGCACAACACAAATCTTTAACTCCTTTTGTAGGGAAATGTTTTATTTAAACGGGGACATCCCAAGTTTTCAACTAGTTTGTAGTCATATATATATATATATATATATATATATAATACCTTTTAACTTGCATACAAACTACATTCAATATAGAAAAATACAAAGATACATGCATGTAGTGGATATCCGACACAACATACAACTACGATATAGTGCCACATAACGTTAAACACAGTATAGGGAAATAAGACATAGTACGATATAGCTAGACCCTAGTTTCCGGATGCACGAGTGAACCCATACAACATTTTAGCCTTTGCTGCAACAATAACCCTTTCAAGGTGACCTACCTCTGCTTGCACCTCTAGAGCGTACGTGACACCCCTCTCCGTCAGTGGTGGATCGATCCACGAGAAAAAATTACAATATTCCACCCCTTGTCGATTACGTGTAGTAATGTACGCTTTGCAACCATAAAAGGGCCGACCTGCACTGCTATGGCTTTTAGAAACAACCACATTACATTCTACTCCATAGTAGCAAAGTACTGAACTACCCATCATGCTGGAGCTTGACCTATCTAGGTTCTCCCGAGCAATTACTTCCCTTAACCGAGCATTGTGGGTTTTCTGAAGAGGTCCAATATGTTGGATGACAATGTTCGGTTACGTGGCACTGAAGAACTCAGACTCCACTTCTCCAGCTTGCACTTGATCATCCAATTGCGTTCCGGGCACAAACTCGATTGGTTGCTTATTTCTTTCATACTGCTCGTACATTTGGACCAAGGTTTTATCATCGTATTCCCAAGCAGACATGTCAAACTACTAGAAAATTGGTAGGGAGATAAAATTAATAATTTGACAGCCTTAGTCTTCGAGAGAGTTGGATTTAAAGGAAGAGGGCTAAGTGGTCGTAAGGGTTGAAAAGTCCCCTGACTTCATGTTTTGCTTTATTAAAGCAGTTCACATGTCAGGTTTGTAAAGTTTACAGCGTGTAGTAACATCAACTGTTTTATGGCAGAGGCAGAGCAACTCAACTATTGACAGCATGTAGTCATGTCATATGTCTCGGTGCTACAGCTCGAGTAACGATGACAGAGCTTTATCAACAATCACCTCCACTTGTTTAAATAGTTCATACTTCGTCTCCCAACCATGACCATTATTTGTGCTTTCTACATCAACCAAGAAACCACTAATCTTTTTGTTTCTACGTGTTCAAGTACTTCTTTGTATTAGACAACACGTTTTTTTGTTTCCGTGTAGCTTAAATGGATGATGGAGAAATCAGTGATGAACTTGTGAATAAAAAGTTTCATGAGTACGAACGAAACAAGGACGAGGAGAAAGTTGGTGGATTCGTTACAAATACACAAGTAGTTGAAGATAATAAAACCGAAACACGGCCAAAATAAACACAGCTAGACAAATGGTTAACCATAATCGTCACATCCGAAGTAATGCTAGCTCCAGTGCTACTACAGCCGAATTCTCTCCTACAGACTTACTTATTGTAACGACCCAACTTTCGAACACCTCGGAAGTTGTATCATTATATAAGAATAAAAGATAGATAGAAGATAAACTACATAAAACATCAGAATCTCGCAGCGGAACTTGATCATAACATAACAACCCAAAATATTACATATCATAAGTCAAGTACATTAGAGTACTTCATACATACAGATACATTTCATCACAAACTACATACTTAACATTGTAATTCTAACTTGCAGATAATTATACATAACATCATGGTTAAAACACTTGCAGATAATTATACATAGATATGCCAACATTTCAGATCCTTCCCATCCAGCTACTCCAAAAGTAAGTCAAGACCTGTATCACTTGTCTATTCATAACAAATGTTATGAATACCCAAGAGTTTAAAGGAAAACATAGAAAAATAAACTCTGGGTCAGTCGGGGACTGGTGTGAGTAAACGATTTCAAAACAAGATAAGAAATAAAATTTTACTCATAAGACCACGCCGTAAGTACGAAACGGGTTTTTACCTTATGAGAATCAAAATAGTTTGTATAATTTAAACAGATATTATGATAATGTCCAGAGTTTTCACAATAATTTAGAATCTAGAAGAAATGCTTTCATCTCACATTCTACGTATATATTATAAAACAAAACCGTTTAACGCTTATGGTTAATGGATTTCCAACTATGACAAGGTATGGAACCGCCTTCCGATAGTGTACCTCTAGAGAGGAATACACTGGGTTCAACAAGAACTTCTTGTAACCCGACCACACATGACCGACCACTCATTTTTCTTGAGTGTATCGAATGTATATCACCAATGGTTGTGTACGGCAACCCTTTCCCGAATGGGACGATATTGATAAAAAGGAATATCTCTAGATTGGCGGTAGTACACCCTAACGGGAGCTACCCACATAGCCATGCTGCCTGCCTGATTTTTGTCATTTCCTGGTTGTGAATCTTGAAGCTAAACTTACCCTGACACACGTTTTTTATTTGCTTTGAACGTCACATCGTCAAACCCGCTAATTTACTAATTAACTTCTTCAAAAATATATTACAAGTATAAAGCAAAGGAAATGAATTCCTCTGCCACTCATAACTATGTTTGAAAAGATCAATGTACGTGATTAGTTTAGGAGTACTCTGTCAGACGTTCGTCCTTACAAGTTGCCCTGGGACTGGCCAAACCGAAGACATTATTTTATAAACCTATCTTAGGAAATTTCTACCTAGGATTTATAAAACAATTCTTGTATATCTCCGTCTTTTATTATCCTTGATAATCTTCGACTTGCAACGTAGAAATCGAATTGAAGTGGAATGTTTATTCCGGTCTCTTCGAATCGATATATGTAATGTCTTTTATAGCTGGTATTAAATTTTCAACTTAACATGCTTTTTATTTCAGTTTACACATCTTTTAAAATTTAACAAATAAAGCGTGGTGCGTCGCACACGGTATTTTACATCGTTTGTTATCTGAGTTTATACGATTTTTAACATCTCTGTTCTTCTCGTAAATTATTTTCTTACTTCTAGTTTATCATAAATAAATGAAGTTTATAATTTATATAAACTACTTTTTTAATTTTAAAATTTTCAATTCCGTCGACTTCCTACAGTCGAGCTCTGCACTTTGAAATGCTGATATTTCCTTCCTTTCATTTGTCTATGATCTTTTAAATAAAACCTCTCTTTTTTTAATTTTTAATTTTCTTTATTTTTCTATTTTTAAATTAAACTATGTTAAATTTAAAAACTTGTTCAAAAACTTATTTTGAAAATGGTTTGACCAAAGTGCTAAGTACCAGGTTTGAAAACTGCGGTGTGCGCATGGAAAATCTGCTCCAGATTACGGCAACAGCTCATTCCCGATCATTTACTCTTTCCATACCCAATTCCCAAATGCCCAGCTTCCAGTCACCGTGCCCCATGCCCTGACCACCGATAACTCTACGTGCCCGATCACCTTGCCAATCCTGACTGTTAAAACCTGATCCAAGAATCTCCCCCAGTCCAACGCCTCAGGCCAGAGGTCTGATGCCTCCAGCCATCCCTCAATGATGACCAACCCTTCCGTTCCCCACTGGTGCAGTGCCCTCCGCTGCCACCAGCCTGGTGCAGTTCGGGTATGAACCCGAGCCAGTCAAACATGAGAAAACAACCCCAAATCCTTTCTAACTCTAAAACAACACGTTATAAAAATTGTTTTGCATTTTCTTGAGTTATAGAACTCATTTCGCCCCTGTCTACTCGATTTCACGATTTATTATCATGTAGATTAACACCATTGATACCTTTTCCATTTTTCGACTAAAACGTTTTTTTCTCTTGATCCCCTTAACTAAAATTCATATTTTTTTATATTCTAAAATCATATTTCTATGTTTTGATCCTATCTATACCTCTGAGATTCAAATCTGTGATGGTTGAAAATCTGGTTTGAATTCCTCTTGCAGTATATATATTTTACAGTGAAATATATGAACTTGTATACTCGTTTTATGTTGTTTATACATTCGCATGGATCACTAGTATGAAAGACTAGTGTCTGATCTTTAACACAGCTATGAGAGATGGCATTCAATAGCACTTGGGTTTACACAGTTTTCATTTACAGGGTATACTTAAAACATGTGTTCATCACATAAACGTTTGCAAACATAGTTTATCCCAATGGTACTTATATACTGAATAAATACTCTCATAAGTTCATCATCAAAGCATTTGTTAACATGTCAACACAGTAAGGGTTTATGACAGGGTATTTACAAGTTTAAGTTGCATTCAACAGGGGTGTTCAAGGTGTGGTTAAATCATGCAAACATACAGTAGTAAACTAAACAGAAACATTATCAAACTCTCATCAACTTGCATGAATTTATAAAATAATGATAGTGAGGTTTACTCACTAAATTCTCTGCAGTGTTAAAAGATTTCAGTTTCCCTTTTAATGCTTTGCTTGAATTATGTGATTCAAAAGGAAATAAAACAACAACCTATTTATAGGCATGAGGCAAGAATAAAACAAATCATGCTATCATTTCTCATATGGTACAAGGTCTTCTTTCTCTGATCGAAAATGTGTAGGTGTGTACAGTCTTACACAAAAGAAGGTTTCTCTATTGCTGCTTAGTTTTAATTTCAAAAACCTGCACCAGGGTATGTGGATGTCCTTATATCCATTATTGGTTTCAAGCATGACAAAACATTTTAATGCTAAGGTCCTTTGTGTAATCAAAATGTATGAAGCTCCTTCATACACATAGATGGAACAAAGATAGGAAATTCCTCTCTCTTTTTTTTTATCCCTTGGCAGTTAACTTTACACATGATAAAATGTTTTAAATTAAATTCTAAAGCTTAGTTTTTAAGTACATTACATATTTAATGCCTGCGCAAGATAAAGGAATTATGGCAAATATTTCCTTCCGATAATCCCTTTTAAAATACTTAAGTGGTTAGCTCTAATCACTAGTCACATTGCTCTTGTCTTCTTCACACTTCTACAAGAAGTACTTAGCTACTTAATGCATTTTGTTTTCAGCTGAAAAGTTTGCTTTTTCCTTGTGCACGACTTGGCTGAATTCATGCCTTAAAAAGTTAAATGATTAACTAAAATTTTGCTAGCTAGTGTAGGTGTACACGTGTGCTAATACTATCCATTAATTCTATTTGTTTTGCTGTATTTTCCTTGCGCAAGATCTTTGTTGGAGTTCATACTTTCAAATGGTTAAGTAAAATAGAATAAATCACTTACTTCACTTAGTTTTTGATGCATTGTTCTCGTGCAAAAATCTTGCTTGTGTTCATGCTTTCCAATGGATAATACACTAAGGTTTTACTAATCAATGCAAGTGCATATGGATTTATCTCCTTCCTAGATCAATTTGTTCTTTTAACAAATTAAATTTTACTTAAATGTTTTAGCTACGTTTTTGCTACAAAGTTTATGTATATTATCCAAGCCTTAGGAATTTGTCAATGTATGTGTGTATGTAGAAAAGTTCAAAACCCCAGGACATTACAATCTACCCTCCTTATAAAAATTTCGTCCTCGATATTTGTGATTAACGCATAGATTCAAGTTATAATTAGGGTTATCGATTTATATACAAATTATCAACACATATCAGCAATTTGTTATTTATCACAGTTATTTCCATAACTAAAAATATCAGTCACTTTGGTCGGAAAACATTTCCATCTCCGCATTACTATTTCTCAATATCCATTAGTTCCTAATGGTAAATTTGTAAGCGTATAATCCTCTAAGTATCAACCCCGAAGACCGAAATCAACATCAGATCGATACCCAGAAAATCATTCAACTTAACTAATTTTCCAGTTAGGTTCTTTTTTCTTAACCCCAAATCTTAAATCTTCATTACCCATATTACTCCAAAATATCCTTAATTTCATTTCATATATTTTAAAAGAATAAGATACCTTCCATCACTTCTTCCATTTTCACATCCGCAGAGGTTAATGACTTATCCATTAAGACATAAACTTTTTGTTGCATTCCCTCTTTCTTAAGCGGGCAATCCTTGATCAAATGTCCAGGTTGATGACACTTATAACATAAAAACTATTGGACAAAAGTGTTACCCGGTCCCTGTGGTTGCTGTTGAGGTTGCTCCAGCTTCTTGACTTCTGGATTCTTACAAAACCTAGCGATGTGTCCTTTATCTTTACAGTTGTGGCACATCAAATTCTTGTAACGATCCTGGGACTTCTCCTCTCCCTCTTTTCCATTTTCCTTGTTTTTCCAATTTGGATTTAATTTCCTTTTGTTGGGATTTACTCCACTGGTTTCTCCAGTCTGCTTCTTTGCCACTGGTTTCTTTGCATCTAGTGCTTCATAACGAATTGCCATGTCTACTAAGTCAACAAATGTACTTTTCAGAAGCCCAATCATCTTTTCTTGCAAATTATCCTTCAAACCCGCTATGAACATCTCGTTTTTCTTAAGCGAGGTATTGATCAGTTCTAGCCAAAACATGATAGTGCATTAAATTTATTCTCGTAATCTGCTATTGACATTTTCCTTGCTTAAGTTCTATGAAATCCCGGTACATCCTAGTTTTTCCTGATGCAGGAAGAAATTGTGCTTCGAACTCTACCTTGAATTTTTCCCAAGTAAAGTCGTCTTCTGGAACGTTCGTTGTCTGTGCGTCCCACCAGATTGCACCGACTCCTTGAAGTTGCCACAAAGCCAAAAGACGTTTCTTCTCATCATTCAAATTCAGTCCTTTGAAAATCCTCTAACATGACCTAAACCATGCTTGAACTTCAATGAACGATTCAGTTCCTTTCAAAACCTTCCCTCCTAGAGTGTTATACTCCTTGCAGATAGTTGCAAAATTTGCCCTTGGTTGAATTGGGATAACTTCTTCCACAGTTTCTACTTGGTCCTGAGTAGTGTTACGACCATTGGTTCCACTAGCTCTACCTCTTCGTGCACGGGTACTCATACTTACTAACCTGAATATAACATGTTGATAATCAAATCTTGATCGGATGTTAAGATACTCTATTATATAACTCAAGTCGATCCCTCCTAAGTATGTATCTATATTATATAATAATATATAATTTCAAATACGCTCTCTCAATACTCACCCAAAGCCTAGGTATACAGTAACCTAAGCTCTGATACCAACTGTAACGACCCAACTTTCGAACACCTCGGAAGTTGTATCATTGTATAAGAATAAAAGATAGATATAAGATAAACTACAGAAAACATCAGATTCTCACAACGGAACTTGATCATAACATAACAACCCAAAATATTACATATCATAAGTCAAGTACATTAGAGTACTTCATACATACGGATACATTTCATCACAAATTACATACTTAACATTGTGATTCTAACTTGCAGATAATTATACATAACATCATGGTTAAAACACTTGCAGATAATTATACACAGATAAGCCAACATTTTAGATCCTTCCCATCTAGCTACTCCGAAAGTAAGTGAAGACCTGGATCACTTGTCTATTCATAACAGGTGTTATGAATACCCAAGAGTTTAAAGGAAAACACACAAAAAATAAACTCTGGGTCAGTTGGGGACTGGTGTGAGTAAACGATTTTAAAACAAGATAAGAAATAAAAATTTACTCATAAGACCACGCCGTAAGTACGGAACGGGTTTTTACCTTATGAGATTCAAAACAGTTTGTTTAATTTAAACAGATATTATGATAATGTCTAGGATTTTCATAATAATTTAGAATCTAGTAGAAATGCTTTCATCTCACATTCTACGTATATATTATACAAACAAAACCGTTTAACGCTTATGGTTAATGGATTTCCAACTATGACAAGGTATAGAACCACTTTCCGATAGTGTGCCTCTAGAGAGGAATACATTGGGTTCAACAAGAACTTCTTGTAACCCGGCCACACATGACCGACCACTCATTTCTCTTGAGTGTATCAAATGTATATCACCAATGGTTGTGTACAGCAACCCTTTCTCGAATGGGAAAGCATTGATAAAAAGGAATATCTCTAGATAGGCAATAATAGTACACCCTAATGGGAGCTACCACATAGCTATGTTGCCTGCCCGATTTTTGTCATTTCCTGGTTGTGAAGCTTGAAGCTAAACTTACCCTGACACACGCTTTTTATTTGCTTTGAACGTCACATCGTCAAACCCGCTAATATACTAATTGACTTATTCAAAAATATATTACAAGTATAAAGCAAGAGAAACGAATTCCTCTGCCACTCATAACTATGTTTGAAAAGATCAATGTACGTGATTAGTTTAGGAGTATTCTGTCAGACGTTCATCCTTACAAGTTGCCCTAGGACTGGACAAACCGAAGACATTATTTTATAAACCCATCTTAGGAAATTTCTACCCAGGATTTATAAAACAATTCTTGTATATCTCCGTCTTTTATTATCCTTGATAATCTTTGACTTGCAATGTAGAAATCGAATTGAAGTGGAATGTTTATTCCGGTCTCTTCGAATCGATATATGTAATGTCTTTTATAACTAGTATTAAATTTTCAACTTAACATTCTTTTTATTCCAGTTTACACATCTTTTAAAATTTAACAAATAAAGTGTGTGTGTCGCACACGGTATTTTACATCGTTTGTTATCTGAGTTTATATAATGTTTAACATCTATGTTCTTCTTGTAAATTATTTTCTTACTTGTTTATCATAAATAAATGATTTATAATTTATATAAACTATTTTTGTAATTTTAAAAATTTCAATTCCATTGACTTCTAACTGTCGATCTCTGCACTATGAAATGCTGCTATTTCCTTCCTTTTAATTAAGAATGCTTTCTAAATGATAGTACTTTATTTAAGATAGGACTTACTGTTAACTCTTACGCTAGGTGGTACTGGTAGTGCTTTAGTCTCGTTATTTGGTTATATTATTTGTTTAGATCAACACCTTCTCCTTTCATGTGTTAAGCATAACGCTAGCTTCAAAAGTCATGATTTGTGAGATTAATATTAATATTCTTATAAAGTCAAGTGCTTAATAATATGATTAGCGGCAGATTTTTCTTAATTCCAGCACTGCAGTTTTTATACAATACATAACATAGGAGTACAATAAATAGGAAGCTTACATGCTAATAATAATAAAAAGGGCCTTCAACCACACAACATTACTACAAAGTTAACTAACAACATTAAAGACATAGAACTTAATTAAACATAATAATGAACAGTGCTGGAACCTTCTAGGGGCCTTGCTAGTCGACGATCTTTTAAATAAAACTTCTCTTTTTATTTAATTTTTATTTTTCTTTATTTTTCTATTTTTAAATTAAACTATTCTAAATTTAAAAACTTGTTCAAAAACTTATTTTGAAAATGGTTTAACGAAAGTGCCAGGTACCAGGTTTGAAAACTACGGTGTGAGCATGGAATATTTGCTCCAGATTACAACAGCAGCTCATTCCCGATCATTTACTCTTTCCGTGCCCAATTCCCAAATGCCCAGCTTCCAATCACCGTGCCCCATTCCCTGATCACCGATAACTCTACGTGCCAGATCACCTTGCCAATCCTGACTGTTAAAACCCGGTCCAAGAATCTCCCCCAGCCCAACGCCTCAGGCCACCGGAGGTCTGACGCCTCCAGCCATCCCTCGACGACGACCAACCCATCCGTTCCCCACTGGTGCGTTGCCCTCCGCTGCCATTAGCCTAGTGCAGTTCGGGTATGAACCCGAGCCAGTCGAACACGAGAAACCAACCCCAAATCCTTTCTAACTCTAAAATGACACGTTATAAAAATTGTTTTGCATTTTTCTTGAGTTATAGAACTCATTTCGCTCCTGCCTGCTCGATTTCACGATTTATTATTGTGTAGATTAACACCATTGATCCCTTTTCCATTTTTCGACTAAAACATTTTTTTCTCTTGATCCCCTTAACTAAATTCATGATTTTTTTTAATTTAAAATCATATTTCTGTGTTTCGATCTTGTCTATACCCCTGAGATTCAAATCTATGATGGTTGAAAATCTAGTTTGAATTCCTCTTACAGTATATATATTTTACAGTGAAATATATGAATTTTTATACTCGTTTTATGTTGTTTATACATTCGCATGGATCACTAGTATGAAAGACTAGTGTCTGATCTTTAACATAGCTACGAAAGATGGCATTCAACAACACTTGGGTTTACACAGTTTTCATTATAGGGTATACTTAAAACATGTGTTCATCACATAAAGGTTTGCAAACATAGTTTATCCCAATGCTACTTATAAACTGAATAAATACTTTCATAAGTTCATCATCAAAGCATTCGTTAACATGTTAACACAGTAAGGGTTTATGACAAGGTATTTGCAGGTTTAAGTTGCATTCAACAGGGGTGTTCAAGGTGTGGTTAAATCATGCAAACATACAATAGTAAACTAAATAGAAACATAACCAAACTCTCATCAACTTGCATGAATTTATAAAATAATGATAGTGAGGTTTACTCACTAAATTCTCTACTGTGTTAAAAGATTTCAGTTTCCCTTTTGATGCTTAGCTTGAATTAGGTGATTCAAAAGGAAATAACACAACAGCCTGTTTATAGGCATGAGGCAAGAATAAAACAAATCATGCTTTCATTTCTTATATGGGACAAGGTCTTCTTTCTCTGATCGAAAATGTGCTGGTGTATACAGTCTTACACAAAAGAAGGTTTCTTTATTGCTGCTTAGTTTTGTTTTCAAAAACCTGCACAAGGGTATGTGGATGTCCTTATATCCACTATTGGTTTCAAGCATGACAAAACATTTTAATGTTAAGGTCCTTTGTGTAATCAAAATGTATGAAGCTCCTTCATACACATAGATGGAACAAAGATAGGAAATTCCTCTTTTTTTTTTGATCCCTTGGCAGTAAACTTTACACATGATAAAATGTTTTAAATTAAATTCTAAAGCTTATTTTTTAAGTACATTACATATTTAATGCCTGCGCAAGATAAAGGAATGATGGAAAATATTTCCTTCCATCAATCCCTCTTAAAATACTTAAGTTGTTAGCTCTAATCACTAGTCACATTGCACTTGTCTTCTTCACACTTCTACAAGAAGTATTTAGCTACTTACTGCATTTTATTTTCAGCTGAAAAGTTTGCTTTTTCCTTGTGCAAGACTTGGCTGAATTCATCCCTTAAAAAGTTAAATGATTAACTAAAATTTTGCTAGCTAGTGTAGGTGTACATGTGTGCTAATACTATCCATTAATTCTATTTGTTTTGCTGTATTTTCCTTGCGCAAGGATCTTTGTTGGAGTTCATACTTTCAAATGGTTAAGTAAAATAGAATAAACCACTTACTTCACTTAGTTTTTGATGCATTGTTCTCGCGCAAAAATCTTGCTTGTGTTCATGCTTTCCAATGGATAATACACTAAGGTTTTACTAATCAATGCAAGTGCATATGGATTTATCTCCTTCCTAGATCAATTTGTTCTTTTAACAAATTAAATTTACTTAAATGTTTTAGCTATACTTTTGCTACAAAGTTTATGTATATTATCCAAGCCTTAGGAATTTGTCAATGTATGTGTGTATGTAGAAAAAATTCAAAACCCGGGGACATTACACTTATACTCATGAAATCCTATATCGAAGTTGATAAAAGAGATCTGATACTGATGCAAAATGGAGGAGGACTTACCCATGAAGAATTTTGGTCCATAATAACAAGATTACATAACAACCATCGTACATGCACTACTACACGAACATCCGCTGAAATTCATATAGCTCATCGGAGGTTCGTTGAAGCTTGTGAACGATACCAGAAGATTATGCAAACAGTTGAAGATGAAAACATATTTAAAACGAATAGGGCAACTTTTGATTCTCGTTACTTTGTAGAGTACGGCACGGAATTTGTTGGCCATGAGGCGTATAAACTACGTTGTAGCTGGCTAACCCGATGATCCGTCGTTTACTTGTTGTTGTATCTTTCGTTTATTTGATGATCCTTTGAAAAAAGTATGAAGTTCTTCTAATTTTTTACTAATGGTATAAAATGATCAGATTAAGACACCAACAGCAAAATAAATAAAGCACACATTTCATTAATAAGAAACTGTTTTCTACAATAGGAAATAAAACGTTACTACATCAACATAATACGAACAACTACTAATACATATAGTGGTCAGTGATCTACTTATAACTGCGGAAACCTTGATGTTACAATACGACGTTTCATCCCCATCCAAAATTCCATCTCTAACTCAGACATTCCAGTCGCATCTTTGTCCATGATAGCTTTTTCTTCTTGTTCTTTCTTATATGCATCTTGCTCTTTCTTATACGCATCTTGCTCTTTCTTATGCGCTAAGTCATCCGAAATAATTTGTAGCTTCTTCTCTTCCAGATCAGCAATCTTTTTCAAAACTTCTGTTCTTTCCTTAGCTTCTACAAGTCTTTTTTCCGCTCTACGACTGTGTTCTTCGTGGCATGCGTTCACTTTTGCTTCAAGCTCAACCGTTGCTTTGCCCCTTCTTTTTGCCGCTTTGGCTCCCTCAGGTCTAAAATCTTCGTCAATCGTGGCATTGAACTCATCAAGTAGGTTTTCCCCTGCACATTTAGAAATATTGGCGGTTGACCCGCTTGGACTAGAAGAATACCCAGATTTTGAACTTTTTTCTTGCTCTTGCTAGCACTTTGAACATCGCGGAGGCTCTTAGCAAGTCCTGTGTGCCACTTTGGTTGACTAGTAAGCAGATCATAACAATGCATAAACTGGTAATAGTGTGGCCTTTTCATCCCATTTTCTCTAGGAAAAAGCTTCTTGAACTCCTCGTTTGCTAGTCGTTTCTAATTACCATAAAAAATTGTTTCAAAAAAACATGCTAACAACCACTAACGTAAGTACAAATAAAAACATATCAGATTATCTCCTCCCCCCATGCCGCTTGGATTCGTATATTTGATTTGTACACTTGTGACTCATAATATTGGGTTTGACGGCTTATTTTCCCAAAACGGCCATGAATCGCCGATAACGTCCTTAGGCATTCTGGGTGCTTCTGAACGAAGGCGTTCTTAACCTTTTTCCAAAACGTGACGGCTGTTTGGTCGTTCCCCGTTGCCGAGACTTGCGAAAAATGACAATAGTTGTTGCATAGATCAATGTCCTCTTGGTCTATCCACGGACTGGTTCCTTGCTTGCTTAACGTAGTTTCAAATATATTGCTCGTGTTGCTTTGGGAAAACTGGCTTCCATCTATCGTCGGATGTGAAAATTCGCCAAATGGTGAAGAAATCATATAGCAAGAGTTTGTTCAGAGCAAAGAGATGTAGAAAGAAATTGTGAATATGCTGTGATGTACAAAGGTGAAATGTAACCATTTTATAACTGAAAATATAGTCGTTAGAAAAGTTTTAATCGTTTTATGGCCGTTTGGACGTAAAACAAGAAGAGAAAATAGACGCTGGGGAAGAGCCGTTGGGTTGGGGGATTGGCGAGCCGATAAAGTCGGCTCGCCGGACCAATTCATGATTCTGAATTGGTCCCTGAATATTTGTCGTAATATTCAGTATCGTGATACTTGTTAAAGCATCTCCAGTGGTGACCATTCAGGGCTGAATATTAAGGTAATTGCACCCAGTGGTGCAATTACGCCTTAATATGAAGGCCCCGATTCAGGATCCAGTTCAGGATCCTGAATCGGATCCTGGCGCCTGTTGTACAGGCGCCAGGATCCAGGCGCCTATAGTGTAGGCGCCAGAAGCTGGCGCCTACAGTGTAGGCGCCAGAAGCTGGTGCATACAGTGTAGGCGCCAGGATCCTGGCGCCTGTACAACAGGCGCCAGGATCCAACCCCCTTCCCCCGGTCATCTTACCCCTCCAACGGTCGTTTTTTCGAATTGCAACAGCTATAAACGGTCATATTTTAAACCACAACGGCTATAAACGGTCATATTTCTTCTATATATTCATGTATGAATATCACTTTGAAAGACACACAGATTTATTTACTTCCACCCATAATCGTAAGCAGCAAGATATGTCATTTCCATTCAACTCGTACAACGAAGCGATGAATTCGAATACTTGGGATATCGATTCTCAACCAGTCGAGGATTTTATCCCTCGTTCTGCTCCTCCGATATCGTTTCATTCATCTGCTCCTTGGACTGCAGACGAAGATAAAGATCTCTGCTATATATACTGCCACTTTTCTAACGACTCGGCGAATGGAAATGACCAAAGCAGTGAGATATTCTGGGGTAAAGTTACGGCTGCGTACAACATGAAACACGTATCCAAGACGAGATCAATCTCTGCACTTACTGGTCGATTTGGAAAGATTAATCGACAAACCCAATTCTTTGAGTCTCAAGTTCACAAAATCCGAACTGCGAACCCTAGTGGAATGGGAGGCGAAGCCGAACTGGTAATAATCTTGAAAACCATAATTTGGTTAAATAATTTTTCCATTTCTATAACATGAATGTATACAAACAGTTATTACGTTATCATTTTCAGAAGCGAATGGCGAACGATCAATTCTTGAAATTATTTCCAAGAGAAAATGGTATAAAAAAACCTCATTACTACCAGTTTGCTAATTGTTATGACGTACTCGTTAGTAATCCCAAATGGAGTTCTTGTAATGCGAAGAGCTTAAGAGATGTTCAATCAAAGGGTAAAGAGAAGAAAAGGACAAACCGAAATTCGTATACTTCAAGTCCAGGAGATTCTTCACAACACGATTCTAACGAGGGTGCAGAAGAAAACCCCCAAATTGATGAAGATGCTAGACCAATAGGTCAACATGCTGCGAAAAGGAAAAATGCTGTTCAAACCCAGCTTGATTCTCGTTTGGCCCAGATCTACGAGAAACATGCGAAAGAAAATGAAGATCGTCTACGAAATAGTTCAGAAAAACTGGAGATATTAAAACAGTTGACCGAGATTGAACGGGGTAGGTTCGAGTTGGAGCGCGAACAACAAGAGAGTATGGTAATGGAAAAGGATGTTACGGGAATGGATCCACTATCTAAGCAGTACTGGATGGATTACAAACAGCGTATTGTTGATAGTCGGGCCGGATCAAGACGTATGTAATTTAGTTTAGGTAGTGGTGTATTCCCATTTATACTGTATTTGACTTATGAATTCATGCACAACCTTTATTGTATCGAATTAAGTAGCGTTTTATAGTATGAATTAAGTAGTGATATTCTATTTTGTTTATGTCCGTATATATGTATCAACTAATAAGTACCACATTAAAACAATTCAACATACTACATAACATAAATTGTACAGATTACAAAGCAAATAAACTTAATAAAACAAAGCTTATGAAATTTAATCTACTGATTGCCATAAGAGTTCCAAATGTGATCCATTAGATCTTTTTGAAGCCGATTGTGAAGTGCCGCATTATGATATATTTCATGTTTATCGGCGTTAAACATATCGTACTGTCCGTGAATTGGTTCATCGGAAATTCGGAATATCTGAGGGGGTTGTCTAGATCCTTCGTACTCGTAATCTGGGTAAACCATCTCTCGTTCATCTTCAATTATCATGTTATGCAGAATGATACAACAGAACATAATTTTAGACATTTTCGACCGCTTCCATAACCTACAAGGATTACTAACCATTGCGAATCTCGATTGAAGAACCCCAAAAGCTCGCTCAACATCTTTCCTTTGCCCCTCCTGCATACTAGCAAACTTTTTCTGCTTCGGAGTTAGTGGATTTGAAAATGTCTTCACAATCGTGCTCCATTTAGGATAAATTCCATCTCCTAAATAGTAACCGTGCTCGTATGTGTTGTGCCCAATTGTAAATGATACAGGAGTTGATTTACCCTGCGCCAAATCGCTAAACAAATGTGATCGCTCAATAACATTGAGGTCGTTAAGTGAACCAGGCATTCCAAAAAACGCATGCCATATCCACAGATCATGAGATGCAACAGCTTCTAAGATGATTGTTGGTTTTTTTTCTTTACCATTATACGCTCCATGGAAAGCTTTAGGACAGTTCTTCCACTCCCAATGCATACAATCTAGACTCCCTAACATCCCAGGCCAGCCGCGATTTTCGTGCATTTCACGCAATCTAGCAACGTCTGCTTCGTTGGGAGTACGGAGGTATTCATCCCCGTAAATGTCCACCACTGATTGACAGAAATGATCTAGATTTTCCAATGCGGTACTCTCAGCAATACGATAAGCGTCATCTAGAGCGTCGGCGGGCGTGCCGTACGCTAACATCCTCAAAGTTGCGGTCATCTTTTGATGCCCACTCAATCCTTGTTTTTTTGCAGCGTCCTGCTTAAAAACGAAGTATTTATTATTCAACTGAATACTTTTAAGAATTCTTACAAATAAAGGTCGACTCATTCTAAATCGTCTGCGGAAAATGGATGGGCCGTAAGTTGGATCTGAAGCAAAATAATCTTTTATTAGTGTTTTATGAAATGCCGCATGATCCCGGTGAAAGTATCTTCGTCCCACTGTTGAGCCACCGTGTTGTCCGCTAGTGGATCCGTACGCTTCATGGTAGATTTGTATTAGTTCCTCTTCTTCTTGCTGTTGAGCTGAAGCGTACGCTTCGTTTTCAGAGTCGCTATCACATAACATTATTGCTTTCAGTAAATGACCAGACATTATTTTGAAAGTTATAAGTTGTGAATGTAAAATGTAGAGTTTGAAATGTGGTTGTGAACCTTACTGTCCAACCAGTATATGTATACCATGGAAGCGCTTGGACTAATCAATCACTTTTCCAATCCCATGTGACTGTAGCCATGATGAATTGTTTGTATGCTCCATGTTAGTGTGTCAGTGTACAGTGTACATGGTGAGACTGTAGCCATGTTATGAATGGTCAGAAATAATGGCTGTCTTGTGAATGGTCATATTTGTGAACTGTAGCCATGATGAATTGTTTGTATGCTCCATGTTAGTGTGTCAGTGTACAGTGTACATGGTGAGACTGTAGCCATGTTATGAATGGTCAGAAATAATGGCTGTCTTGTGAATGGTCATATTTGTGAACTGTAGCCATGATGAATTTTTTGTATGCTCCATGTTAGTGTGTTAGTGTACAGTGTACATGGTGAGACTGTAGCCATGTTATGAATGGTCATAAATAATGGCTGTCTTGTGAATGGTCATATTCGTGAACTGTAGCCATGTGGGAATGAAGCCATGGATGGTATGGTCGTATTCATCTATAGTGTATGGTCATATCCAGAAACGCAAATTGACGAAGTTCCTGATACGCAAATTGACGAAGTTCCTTTGCAGGTCCAGCATCGGGTGCTTCTAGCTCCGCGTCCAGCTCTAGAAACGCGTCCAGCTCCAGTAACGCGTCCAGCTCCAGTAAGGCGACCTCGTAATTGTGGTCAAGCATCGACATCTACACGTCCCCCATTTTCATCCAAGGATTTGCTAGCCCTCGTCAATGCCTATATTGTGGTTGATAAAAGAGAATGGAAAGTAATGCAGAGTGGAGGGGGTTTAACATATGAAGAAAGATGGGAATTGATCACGAGGCTACACAACAACCATCGTTCTCGGCCGACTAGACGAACATCGGTTGAACTACAAATGGCTAATCATCATTTTGCAGATTCTTGTGATCGATACACAAAGATTATCGAGACAATTGAAGACGAAAACCTATTTAAAACAAATCGAGCAACATATGATTCTCGTTATTTGTTCGAATACGGTGAGGATTTTGTTGGCTACGAAGCGTATAAACTTCGTTACGATTGGCTAACCCGTTATGGAACTGATTAGGAAACTCCCTTATTAATTGTAATGTATTTTGAGTTTGCTGTTTGTGTTTGTAATGTATTACGTAAGTGGCTGCCTTGTGTTTGTATTAAGTTTGTATTGGGCTAGAGTTGTATTGGGTTAGAGTTGCTACCATCTCTAAGTTTGTATCAAGTTATTGAAATGTGATTGCGTTCAAGAAAAAAACAAGTTATTGAAAAGTAGAACCAGTGTCCCTTCACATCATGACAGTAAGAAAAGCAGATTCTCTACAGTATTAAGTTAGGCGAAACAGTGAGCAGTAGCATCATTATTTATTTTACTGTTTTCTGCTCCCCGTGGCTATATATGTTACTCAAATTACGCACATTATATCTCACTCAAACCACTTCGTTCTCATTCAAGTACTTCCTCCTCCTTTTATCACTCACTCAAAATGCCTTCTTTGCCATCAGAAACTGACTCTGATGAGCAGGCGTGGGAACAGATGAGGCTTCAGCAGCTCGAAGATGAATTCGATTTTCTAATGCAAATTAGGCCCCAAGAAGCGCAATTGCCACATGTAAATCGTCCACAAGAAGTTCAAGAACCACATGTTCAACTGTCGAACCAACAGGCTCTCGCTCAACCACAACAAGAAGTAGAGTTCTATCGAGTACCACCGCAAGAACATGAAGGTGAATCTTATCGTGTACTTTGCTACTGCGGTCATGCGGTCCAACTTCTGGTTCGAGCAGAAGGCGACAATATTGGGCGGCGCATGCGGGCTTGTCCATCCTACCCAAATGGATGCAGGTACACGGAATGGATTGACTAGCCGTTGTGCCCTAGGGGAATAGTATATGCAAACGAACTCGAACGAGAGATAAGGCGTCTCGAAAATCAAGTTCAAGAGTTGCGAATGAACGCAATGCGAATCCCATAAGGCTGAACGTGTTGCTTTGATGTTTTAGTAGGCAAGTACTATTATCCGTATTCTTAATGTAGCTGTTAAGCTTATTGTATCTGTTAAACTTGTTGTATCTGTTAAGCTTGTTGTAATGTGATTGCGTTCAAGAAGAAAACATGTTATATAATTATCTCGTGATGGTAATTAACAAGAAGATGAACGGTAACTACAAATACTGACGTAAGCGAAGATATAGAAACCATATAACAAACTCCATCACTAAACCAAAGTCCACAAATACCGTAGTAAGCTAAGATATAGAAACCATATAAAAAACTCCATCACCAAACCAAGGTCCACAAATACAACATCAGTAAAACACATGGACTTACTACAAAAGTCAACTAATCATCAGAACAAGTACAATGCAATACTACAATACACTACTTAAGTACATCAACAAGATACATGAAATCATATAAAAAAACTCCATCAGCATCACTACACGACTAAAAAGCAACACCTCCATCATCGTCGCTACCATCGTCATCTCTATCATCATCACCGACATCGTCATCGACGTCGTCGTCTACATCATCCTCATCATCAACATCGTCATCATCAACATCAGCATCATCGTCATCGTCCGCATCGTCGTCCTGATCGGCATAATGGGTCGGCAAATCGTCAAGATTAGTTGCCTCATCAAAATCTCTAGTCGAAGACCAACTCGGACCAGCTTGTGCAAACGGCCTCTGAGCCCTAAGCATCTCTGATAACTCATCGATCTGAGACTCCAACATCTCTGTATGACTACGGTACTGCTGATGCAGCATCTGAGTATGCGAAAGAGTCATCTCACGGTAAACGGCAAGGGTGACTCTAGACTGATCCAACAACTGTGCGTACTACAGAGATATATGACGTGAATTACTTGTATGAATTCGTTTAAAGAGAACTATTAATAATAACTGTACGTAACTTTAACTATGTAATAACCATACCTGGTATGGAGGGTATAGTCCGGCTGAGGGTACACCTGGATAATCGGGGTCATCTGGAATCACTATCGGCTGCTCAATAACGGTACACGAAATGCCGTATGCTCTAAACATACAATCTGGCTCTATCTGCATCGGAGGCTGTGAAAACTGTGACGGAGTAGGGAAAAATGAAACCTGCGGTATCTGAACCCTACCGGCTCCCATATGAGGTCCTAAATGATCGGAGTTGATCCCTCGAGCATAATCCGGGCATAGAAGTCTACGTGGAGAAACTCGATGCCAATAGGAATCGTAATCCCCAAAAATGAAGAAAGGGTCAATATCAACCCAACCAGCCTGCCGTAGTGCCTGTATGTACTCTGATCCAATCAACCGATATCTACCAAACATGTCCTCGCAAGGTAAAGGATCTCCGGGTATACGCGTATCACTGCTAGTCTGATACGCACATCTCTCGCCCAAATACCACATGGGCAAAAAAGTAGGGGTAAGTAAAGCCACCCGACGAATAGATAGTGTATATGCAACCGTCATCGGGTGGGCGTCGGTAATAATGCCTGCATCTGTCAGATGAGCCAAATGTGAGGCCCAAGGAGTGCGTATCAAATTTCCACGACTACGCATGTCCAGCTGTATCCTAGCCTCCATCAACTCATGACGTACACCCACTGGAGCACGAGGTACATAATGAATAGCCTCCCACCGTCTCATCCGCGGAAAGAACTGCTCACCAACTTGACTCGCCATCTCTACCATGCGTCGATGCATGTTGGCCGTATACTCATAGTACCAAAAGGGCAAAATATACCACAAAGCCTGCATCTCTCTAATGTCTCCCAACACATACAAATCTAATGCAGAGTACAAACTACCTAGTATAGCTGTGCCCCAATCTATCTTATCAAGCTGATCTAACATAGTAAGTGAAGCTAAATACCCCCAGCGAATGGTACTTCTTTGGTTCGAAAAAAATGTCGAACCAAACAAGTACAATAGAAATGCCCTAGTCACCCCATCCACAAGCTCTGGTCGACAGGAATTAGCAGTGATGTACTGCTGGAGGTAAGTCAAAGTAACCGCACCACTACTAACGTGAGACTCATCCAAATGGGGTAAGAAGACGGAATACAACCGAACCGACTCGTACAAGTCATCAAAAGAAACCGGTCTCCGATCAATATGACCAATCTCAATACCAGTTAACATATAGAAATCGAGAGGTGTGATACCAAGCTCAAAGTCAGAAAAATGAAATGTATGTGTGGTCGGCCACCACCTCTCGCATAGTGCCTGTAATAGAGTTCTGTCCAACGTCTGAATCGGCCTAATTGATAAAAACTGTCCAAAAGGACTTCGATGCAACCTATCTTTAATAGAAGGGGGGAGTTTGTCATAAAATTTAAGAATGCACTTCGCCCAACTACCTCGACAATGAATGTGATGATCATATATATAATGAAATAAGGAATGTTTTCCAATTCAGTAACAGTTATTAGGCTAGTACGAACATATTAAATGCGCAATACTATAAATAATTAACGTTAAAGTTATACCGGTATCGAGTCAAATGCAGTATCAGCTCTATGCTGATAACCCTCTGGAAGATCGTGTAGGACACGAAGCTCATCTGCTGATACTCCAAGAGCCGGAGGTATGTGTACTGGATCTGCTTGCTCATCAGAGGGCTTACGTCGAACTCTTCTTCCAACTTTATTAGATCGCGGCGGCATCTCACTTCAATTTTCTATTAAAAACAAAATTAAAAAAAGAAGCTTGAGTGAAAAATTGAGGGAAAAAATGGCGGAGGGGGGGGGTGGGGGGGTTTATAGGCGCCAGAATCCTGGCGCCTGTATTACAGGCGCCAGAATCCTGGCACCTGTATTGTAGGCGCCAGACCACTGGCGCCTACTCACCCATTCAAGGCTGAATATTCAGCCCTGAATCCACTGGAGATGCCCTCAGGGAGCGTTTTGGCCATGGTTCAGGATTGTGAAAATGAATTCTTCAACCGTTGGAGATGCTCTAAGTATACCCTTCTTCCGCTTTTCCTACATCGAGGAAAAAAAAAAAAATTACGCGTTCAGATCACTTCTTCCGCAATAACTTCCTCCTCCGGGTTCTCCGGCTTTCCCAAACCTAACTTCCTCTTCTATGTTTACGTTCGTGTGAAGTAACAACCAACCGCTTCCACCCGATTTCAACGTCTTTCACACTGACTGACTAATCCTCCTTCAACTCTGGCCACGATGTCCAATTTTATCCGTCGCTCCTTCGCGAACTCCTCACCACGCGGTCCGTCGTAGCCATCATCGTCGCTTTGTTCTCAACCTGCCATCCAACGGTAGGCTGCACACAGTTCGTCTTGGTCAGGAGTCGTTGAACCCCGACGGTGAGTGTGACCGTACGCTATAATTCCTATCATACTTGGTTTCAACTGTCCATATGTTCTTCTTCTATGCTAGATCTTATATTGTTAACCGCAAGCCAATGCTTATTATATTTTGCAAATTTACAACTTTGAAATCTTTTACTCCCCTTCTAATTGCTGCACTATTAGGTTCCGTATACAAATCATGGATGGTTCCGGAGTGATTGACTGAGGTAATTAGTCGGGATTGGCCATGTGGTGATAGCGTTGGTCCTGATTGTACGGTATTGCGACAAGAAGAACAACTGGAAAGCTATTTTATAACATAGTAATATTTTCATCCGTGACTCCGCACCTCCAGTACAAATCCCTTTCTATTGTGAAGGAGATGATATCTGCTTATATATTATCTGGTATGAGTTTTATTTATGAATTTTGTAATTATCTTTTTTCCTTATGGAATCTGTTACTTATCAAAAATTCCAATTAATTGATTCTGGTTCATGCTAAAACTGCCCCTAGATTCATGCTAAAACTGCCTATCGATTTGTTTCAATTGATTGGTTATGGCAATATGCCATTTGATTTTATATGATAGTTTAGCTTATTTTGCAATCTGAAATGGACTTTGGTAGGGTTGCAAAGCCAACCAAATCATTGATTTGGACTTTCATAATGTTTTTTAAAGGACCAAAATCTGAGCAAGTATATGGAAAAGTATAGCATCAGCCATAAGCCAAAATATTTTTCCTGATACAAATGATGTGTCTTCATGTCAAAAAGTTGGCGTAACAGTTCGAAGATGGATAAAAAATTGATTTAATGATAAGTAGCAGACAACTCTTTTCTGGGGTAAGAAATAGATTTGCCAATCCAGTTGGAACTTGAACAAAAACAAGACAAAACGATTACAGTTATGAATGAGGCGTAACAAAACTGTAGAAGGAATTGATTATGACAAGAGTAGACTGTAAATTAAACCAAAGACTGGTTCGGATATTCCTAAAAAAATAAATTGCCTATCTATTTTCTTAATATAGCATACAAAAAGTAACATGAGTACTGAAAAATAAACCTCTCTATGGATAAACAGAAGATGAAGTTCGTAACCAAACTACAATATTAAAGAAAGACCAATAATTTTAAAGATATTACCGAATAGTTTCTCAAGGTTTACTGGTTTTTTAGCAACTTAAGTTGAATTAGTTAGGCCTTTATTAAATTGATAATGTTTTGTTTTGGTTTAAAAGAAGTATGTGTATAGGTTGGTTTAAGATTTACATGAGATTGGATCTGCATTTACTCCAACACATTTAGGTGTTAGCCTCATGCATTTAGATTGTACTGATTACATGAAGACTGTAGTTTTAACTTTTTTGGACATTTTGATGAAAATAAGATTTATTATATCTGTAATAGGTTTAACAAATTATTTATATGTTCGTTCGCAACCACCCAATAGCATCTGACACTATAATGGTATCTGAATTTGCTTACTATAGTATAATGAAAAAGATCAAGCAGACTCCCTTAAAAAGGTTGGATACCTTTTGTCGTCTCTTTCCCTCGGCAATCAATTACATCAAAATGGATTTAGCGTGGAAAATAATAATACAAGCTTGATATACATTTAAGTTATTTTAAGTATTGTGTGTCTATTCTAAATTTCTACCTGTTATTTTTACCTATCTTGGTTTCGAAGCTTGCAACTTCACACTTTCATTACCCTGATTTTCAAATTGTTTTCAACAAGGCTTAATTGTACATTAGTGCGCTATCAACGTTTAGATAAATTATTCTCCTAATACAAGTCTAATTTTTTAGTAGTTTTATCAAACATATAGGGTAGAAAAGAGGCAATCAAAGGAACTTCAAGGCCGGATAACAGTTCCACAAATATTATATATTTCTCTTTCTTATTTTTCTCCTATTCACATTTTTATTGTCATTTTTTTCAAATCAAACTTTTACGGGCTTTTGTACCTATAACTTGAGTAGTACAATATTATATTCATTGTGTATATTTGTATAACACCATTGCCTTAAATAATTATGTTCATAAAATTATTGTACTCACCATGCATTTTTTAGCGGTGATTAGAACCTACAGCTTAAGCATCACAATGATAATTTTTTGTTATTCTGTAATCTAGTTATTGAATGGTTTCATGGGTATGACTTTTGAATAAGAGAGCAATAGCCAAGGAGAAATTCATTTTAGAACCAATTGTGATAAGTATTACATTTTCCATGAAATTAATATGACAAATAATCTCAATTTCTATTATAAGCAAAATTTGCGATCTATGGTATTTTACATCCGTCCAAGGTAGTCATGTAATTTGAAACTTCTCATCCGTCAAAATGGTTAGTGTACAATGAAGATTGATGAACATGATAGTTATTCTTACAATTATAAGTAACTCTACTATTATCAGTTCCAATAGTATTTTTTTTTTTTTTTTTTTTTTACAAACATAGGGTTATTTAGAACCTTACGACATTGTTAATTTAATCAACCAGTTCACATTTTAGTTTGACTATCAATATATCATGTTTTTTTTTACATTATATTGTATTATTGTATGACTTCCAAATGGTTTCATGTCCTATTCTTACCTAACAATATACAAATTAGTCATTTTCTAAAATTACACCAGCTTCAACTTCGTTCAAACACTCAATGCTTTCATTAGTTTTTTACACATATGTATGCTTTGTATGACAATAAACTAAAATTTTGCATGATGGTATTGTCATTTTTTTTACATTATTTAATTAGAGATTGTGATTGGTAAGATTTTCCTTTCAAGTTCATTTTCTACTTTTTTACAATATAACGTGTTCACAAGTTTTTCGTAGTTTTTGTCTAAAAAGAACTTATACAATAACTAAGATTCATCTTTAACTATCTACTCCACACGAAGTTCGATTTTTGAAATCAATCAATAAATATTTGTTGTTTTTTTTTGAATATTATTATTCTAATCAACAAATATATACAAAAGACTCACTTCTTTTGTCTGAAGTTAAACCATAAGCATTAACCTGTGTGTGAATTTGGTATCGTTGCAATAAAACATACAAAGGTTTCTTTTATCCATATGGCTGTTACTGCTGAAAATGAATTTTGGTTTTGAAGGTAAGTTTGATGTAACTGCAATACGATATTATATTAGAAGCAAATTCGATAGAATAACAATGGTTAAAACATTTCAAATGATATTGTGCTCCATTCTTATAGAATGATATCAAATTCTGGTCAATGGAATGATACTCTTACTTATTCAAATTTACACATTCATGTTGCATCCCAAATTTCTGTTTCAAACTCTTTATTATGATTAGAATTATACCCATATTGACTACTTACAATTTCATTTATTTCAATTTAAAAGCATGTTCTTCAACTGTTACATAATAGGTACCCCATCTATAAATCAAAGAAATAAAATGATGAACAACCTTGCAATAAAGAGGATTATGATTAACCATTAAACCTTTTCAAAAGTTTACCATTTCATTTTCCTATTTATTTTTCTACATTGGGATATGAAAATGATTTTTTGTACAAAATCCGAAAATCTGATCTGCTGATTACATTATGAACAAGTTACAGCGCCGAGTAATCTAATTTTCTTATGTTGCCTTCAACATAATTTTACTTTTTTCGAATTCATTTACAGTGTAGCACCTAACTACAAAGACATCCTTACTTCTTGTGTAATGACCCGAAAATCCGGTCCAATTTGAGCTGACTAAATAACACAAGTCCAACCCCAAATTAAACTGAAAATCAGGAAATTAATAGAAAGAAAACAGAGGGTGATAATAGAAAAGATAGAAACTTGGAATAGAAGAAGAAGAACAACATCAGAGTAACACGAACCTCACAGCGGAACGAATAACATATAATATATAACATAACTTTGAAGTATAAATCTGTACTTGCATATACATATCATTTCAAAGTACAACACTTACAACATAGCGGAAATAAACTATAGTTATATGATCCTGAAGCCTTGTGCTCCAGCTCTTCAGGTATATCTGTAAATCCCGACTACTTGACTGCCCATACAAAATTAGGCACCCAAGAGTTTAGGGAAAACAAAACAAAATAAACTCCGGGTCAGTCACGGGACTGGTATGAGTAAAACAGTTTAAAACAGTTCGAACAAGTAAATGATATCTCATAAGACCACGCCATATAACGGAATGGGTTTTTCCCTTATGAGAATCTAAAATATCTTTATTTCAAAACCATTATCGTATTATAATAATGTCTATCAATCACAATAATAATAATCATCTAGCAGAAACGCTTTCATCTCACGTTCTACATATATAGTATACAATCAAAACCGCAAGCACGTATTGGGTAATGGATTTCCAACTATGACAAGGTATGGAACCACCTTTCGCTAGTGTACCTCTAGAAAGGAATACACTGGGTTCAACAAGAACTTCTTGAAAACCGGTCACACATGACCGACCACTCATTTCGCTTGAATGTATCGAATGTATATCACCAACGGTTGGGATCAGCAACCGTTTCCCGAATGAGACAGTATCGGCAATAGATTTTTAGAAATAAATGAAACTCTAGATCAGGTGATTATACACCCTACTTCGGAGCGACCGACTTAGCCATGCTGCTTGCCCGATTTCTGTCATTTACCGGTTGATGAGGCTCGAGGTTACGCTTCATCATCACATCAGATTCACTTCGAATGCCACATTGTCAGATCTATCAAAAATACTAATTGACGTCTACAACAGTACATTACGTGTTAGCTAAAGAAGTTTCCTTCTTCGCTTCCACTCTTGGTACGGTTGAACAAATCAATGTACGTGACCTTTCTGGAAATACTCTGTCAGACATTCATCCATACAAGTCATCCAGGAACAGGATGAACCGAAGGCACTATTCAGTACATCCATCTTAGGCACTATTATCTAAGACTTATACAATAGCCCTTGCACTTTACTCCGTCTTCAATTATCTTTGGCATATATGATTCGCAACGCTTATGCCAATACAGAGTGGTTCTTTGGATAATAATTCAACCGGTCTCTCCATATTAACAACGTTAAAATGGTCAAAACTTTGATAGTCTGTGATTTAACCATCAAAGAAAAACACGTGTGCAAACAACGAAATTATTTCCAGATGGAAATTTATATCGATCAAACATCATTTAACGTTTATCTCCTTAGTTCATTTTTCATCTCCTGTTTCCCTATATTCAACATTTCTTATTTTCTAAATTTAGAAAATATATGTTATTACCATTGGAAAACATTTCCTTTTCTTGTTTTCTATATCAGAAAACATTTCTGGTTCTTATTTGGAAAACATTTCCAAAGCTCCTTCATTGGGCTTAGACAGATGTTTAAACAAACCATCGCGATGCCAACTCAAACCATTACGCTTATTAACTAAATTCCTTTAACCCACCTTCGCTATCGAACCTTAACCATTCCTTAGTTAAAAATGAAGTCAATCAAGTTGGGGTAATACTACCTCTCAGACCTTAACTGAACAACGTTTCAATTCTTGAAATAGACAAAGTTCACCTTTTAATTCTTTAACAAACTTCCTTACGTAACTCTCTTTCGAATCATCTCTATTCGATAATTCTTTCCTTCGATAAGGTATATTCGATAACTCTATTCAGTTTACTCTATTCGATTAACCTTATCAATTAACTCTATTGGACTAACGCTATTGGATTAACTCTATTTGATTTAACTCTAGTCGATAACTCCTTTAACTCTATTCGAATAAACCAAATTCGATTAACTCCTTTAATTCCATTCGAATAAACTATATTCGATTTATTCCTTTAACTCCATTTAACTCTATTCGAATAACTAATATTCGATAACTCTATTCAATTTACTCTATTCGATTAACTAATATTCGATAACTCTATTCAGCTAACTTGACTCGACTAACCCCTTTTTGAATAACATATTCGATTTACTAACTTTCGAATACCTTATTCGATTGACTCCCTTTGAATACCATATTCGATTTAACTCTATTCGAATAACTAAATTCGATTAACTCCTTTTCGAATAAACTATTCATTTATAAAGATTTACTTTTAGTAACGGTTCTTCACTTTACAAATGATTTCCTTTTTAGTAATCTTTTCCTTTTTTATAACGTTTTCCTTTTTATAACGTTTTCCTTTTTATAACATCCTATTCGGTTATAAAAAAACTTTCCTTTTTATAACTATTTATTTTCTAAATATTTCCTTTTTAATTCTATTTGTAATTGGTTTTACAAATATCTCCTTTTCGATTTCATTTGTAAAGGTTTTACAAATATTCCCTGTTCAATCTCATTTGTAAATGGATTACAAACATTTCTCTTTCTAATCTATTTGCAAATGGTTTGCAAATAATTCCTTTAGGGTTTTATTTCTAAGTATTTTCTATTTATAAATAATCCATTTATAAATAAATTTCTATTTATAAATATTCTATTTATAAATATTCTCTTTTCAGTATTCACTTTGACAAATTCCCCTTTTCTCCAAATCCCGGTATGTTATGGTGTTTAACATATCAAATTACGATGTCCAATATCGTCCATACACATATAATTTATAAATCACGTCATATATCACAATATATGAAAACAATAAAATAACTGTTGAGGAATCCAATCGGATTCCTCCAACCTGTTTCCCTGCATCCACAGATGTTACACAATAAAATCAACATCACTTTCAGTTCCATATGATATATTATGTTAAACAGAATCAATATAGAAATTCAACTAACTGACTAGCAGTTCAATCAAACAGTCAACACACAGTCAATCAACCAATATTTAACAGTTCTAAAAATACAACATGAAATTATAAACTGTTCAGAGTTAGTGAGATTTACTCACATTTGTAGTTCATCGTTAAAGAACGATAAACTGTTGTTTGATTTGAATCAAACAGTTTATTTCGCCATAAATTCACACGAGCCCCAATCTACTTCCAGTCAGCTTCATTGGGTAGTTCTCGTCCATATGATCCTAAGGGATCCTGTTTCGCTGAATTTCGATTATATATGACCGAGTTATAACATTTCGAAGTTTACACTGTTTAATTTGAATTTAACTTTATATAACATGGGCTTTACCAAAATACTTGGCCCATTTCCATCCACATAAGCCCATCCTCCAACCTCTTCTTCCCCAAAACAAAACTGTCGCTCCAGTATAGCTCAAACCACCATAGCCGACGTTCTCCTCGCCCACGCTCCATCTACACTTCACGAAAAATCAAACGAGACCCACCATCGAGCTCCTACTTCCGAATTCCTCCCTCCCAATACCATACGAACGAATTCGAAATCCCATCCCAATTTCCGTTGAACAGCACTGGCTCACGCGACTGTATCTCGCGCGACAACAGTGATCACCGAAGTCCTCCCAACTTGCACACTAGGTGCGGAATTTCGAGCCAAACCCAAAAATAACCATCCCAACTTCCATCGATGCTCACACCTCTCGAACGAGGTAACCCTAGTCTTCACAATTGGTATTTTGAGTGCCAGAAGTGACGTCGAACTATGAAAGACATACACAGAATCGAAGCACTTCCTTCGCTGAATCCAACGAGTTTAGTTTCAGGATTTAATGATTTGTTTTGGATTTTCTATTGGTTTTTCTTTTGAACGAACTTTTGCTGTGAGGGAAAACAAACGGCGGAAATATAAATGTTTGACCAACGAAAAGTGAAATTAGGTTTAGAGGGTAAGGGTGGTGTATTTATATTGGAGACAAATATTTAGATATTTTGTAGAAGGAATATTCCTGGTACATTCTCCATCGTAAATTCGTCTTCTAAAAATTCGTGTGATCACACACGATACCCAAAAATCACGAAAAATGACATGCAACTACAGTTTGACATTACGGTGTAACACCCCACACCCGCTAAGGTCACTCACTAAGGGAATGCCTTAACTTCGGTGGAGCATTTTAAGTGAATATAGAACAGAAAAATTACACAAGACAGATATAAATACTTGAAATTCTAAAACATCATTTCATTGCAGCAGAAGGTAAACATGTTTAGTTACAACACCATAAAGAGTCAAGTACTAAATATCCATCCTGATAAAAACATGAGTACATAATCCCACTACATAAACAATAATCATAAAGGAAAAGATAAGCTGGGCTTTACATCACGGTCCAAGCTCCAGAAGATAGACAAAGAAATCTGATCAAAGCCCACTAGTGCTAGGCCCAACCTGAGGACCTGAGGGGAAAAAAGATAAAAACAACGGGGTCAGACATAAGTCTGAGTGAGCCCTATAACTTTAACAACACAATCATTAAAGTAATTAGGGTATGATATAAACTTGGTATGGGATGACTGGGGATAAATGACTACACTAAGTAGCCAACTAGACATAAGGGAACTAGGATAACGGTAAAGACACATCTACCCACCCAAGGATAATTACTAACTGCACCACACCAGTCATTCCTACTTAAAGGTTGATCCCACCCAAGGACTTAGAGAATTTACCCAGTAGTTTCGTGTACCCCTAGCTGACTACATAGGTGCCGTCTGCCCCTATCTCCACTAGGTGTACCCACTACTCGCAAGCGATCGGCTCCCTACCGTAGATACCCGTGCTGGCCCCACAATGGGGTGTATCACTCCCCAAAGTGGCAACCCGATACAACAAATGGTGCACGGCTTATACCTACACGATGCAACAACGTCTTACCTACCAGCCCGGGTCCACACACGCATATGAAACCCGTTGGACTCGCGTTGCCACCGCTAACCCGTTTTGGCCTCTTATAATCAAGCCCAGTACGCGTGTCCCGTCCTCGACATGGGTCGAGCCCAATAAGATACATATGGGTTACTGGTTGAAATGGGCCCCCACAAGCTACCACCTAAGCTTGTCAATTTATCTAGTGCATCCCACTTAACCCTTTAATCATGTTTAATTTCATGTTTCCATTTGGTTAAGTATTCTAATCGTATTTTCTATTGCCACCCAAGGCAACCCACTAGATTTCCTCATGCCACCCAAGGCACCCACTTAACCCCTCATGCCGTCTACATGCTTATCTGGTTAAGTGTTTCTTAATTGATTAAGAACGTAATCGTTGTAAAGACCTCTCACATTAGACTATCTTTTATGGCAGCTGGATTTGCCGGTTGGGTCCGGGCAGCCTTACGCCATAACCGAGTCTAACCTCGTGTCTTTACACTTGTCACGTATATAGTTTGTGCCTAAGACCTCTCACATTAGGCCAATCATTTGCCGCTGGATTTGCCGGTCGGTTCCGGGCAGTCTTATGCTACAAAAGGGTCCAACCTCGTGTCTTAGTCGATTAATTACACCTAATTAATCACCCCCGAATTAATTTTCCCTAATTAATTCCAATTTTAACGATGTACATAATTGATTCAATTATGTCCATCACTTTATGGTATGCATAATCATACCAACTTCACACCATTTCATTAACATGTATATTAACCCCATCGTTCCCCACGTAATTCGCTAACATGACATAAAAGGGAAGATTCATCATAAATATAATGGGTTCAACTTGCATAGCATTAGCATCAACATGGGTTTAAAGGTGTCAACATGCATATAGCATCAACCCAACTAGCATAAATAATCAACCCAAACTTGCATGAATCACATATGTCATAAGGAGGTTAACTTGCATAAGTTATTTATGTCATACAAAGGGGTAAACTTGCATATGTATGTATGACATACAAAGGGGTTAACTTGCATATGTATGCATATCATTCTAAGGTGTAAACTTGCACATGTTACTTGCATATCATCAAACACCAAACTTGCATAACATGTCATATATGGACTTGCATATAATCATACACCAAACTTGCATAACATATCATATATAAACTTGCATATAATCATACACCAAACTTGCATATCATGGTGTCATAATAGATCTATGTTTCTCATATGACTTGCATAACTTGCATAGCATCACAAACACATAGCATATGACTTGCATAACTTGCATAACATCATGAACATGTAGCATATAACTTGCATAACATCATGAACATGTAGCATATGACTTGCATAACTTGCATAGCATCATTAACATATAGCATATAACTTGCATAACATGCATAACATCATTAACACATAGCATACAACTTGCATAACATGCATTGATCCACATTCATAGCCATAACCTCATTATATCCTATCATAATCATTTCAATAATTGGTCATTAAGGCTATAGAAAACTCACAACTTGTTGATTAGCACTCCTAAGAAGAAGATTAAGTTGCTAGAGTTGATTAGAGATTGATTTGAGATGCTATCTTCTTCTACAAATTGATGGAGGCTCCTTCAAGTTGCATTTTGACGGCATGACAGCATTGCATCTATTTTTAGTATGAATTAGGGTAGTCTTAGGGTGTATTTATAGAGTAGTTAGGTGTTTTAGGCCATTAGATTAACCCTAAATTAGATTAGAGCCGTCAGATCACGTCCTAGCCACTAAAACACAGCCCAAAAGACAAGCTGGTGCACCCAGGTTACCTGGGCTCGACCAGGGAGGTCGACCCTAGGGTCGACTCCCCAGTCGACCTGGGTGGGGAGGTCGACTCCCCAGTCGACTCCCAGGTCGACCCCCTGGGTCTGGCGGGATTTTTCCCGCCACTTCTGAAAATTGAAAATTTTGTTTTTAAATCTGAATTTAAATTTCTGAAAACTTTTTTGGGCCTTATCTGGGTCATACGGACTCCGATTTTCGAAAACTCGGACTCTATTTCGCGTATTTTTCCGAGACGAACGCAATGATATAGTCTGTTTCCCCTGATTCAGATTTTTAAATTTAATTCTGCCCTGTTTTATATTATAGCTAGTTATTCAACATACGGGGTGTTACATTCTCCCCTACTTAAAGGATTTCGTCCCCGAAATCTCTAAGTCAAGAAGAACGTATCCTACCAACCAAACAACCATCTACTAAACCATCAAACACTGGCATCCATTGTCCTTAGAGTTTCTAATGCTGTATGAACATATGCAAAGAGTGTGTGTATATGTTCCCTGTCTAATGCAAAATCAGGCGGTCTACTGATTCAGTTGACCTCCTTAATGCAAACCATGATAGTGCCATGCATCCAATATGTATGCGAAAGAACCTTATCGACACATACTATTTCTACATGAGTGGACAATCATTCACCAAAATGCATCATCCATATGATAGCACAACCATTATACATCCATTAATATAGCTACCTACACACAATTTTATGCAATATGCAATATGAAGTGATTGAGCCGATCTAGTGCCTAGAGTGTGTATATGCATCCACGAGCAACCACTAGCAAACACTTGCATCCACACGCATCCATCAAACATAACATGTCTCAAACACATGTTTCACCTATAGGTTTTACCCTATATAAAGGTCAAAGGTACTAATGAGAGGACATACTATAATAATGAACGATAAAGGAGAAGTTAAAAGACATACCCTCAAAAAGGAATGAGTATAATGAACGCATCTTCGCTTCTATCTCCCAAGTAGCATTGCTCTCATCTTCTCCCCATTGCACTTTGACTAGCTGCACCTCTCTGTTCCTCAACTTCTTAATCTCTGACCCAAGGATGCAGGTAGGAGCTCGTCGAATAGTTGCATCACGCTCTACCTCCACTTCTTTTAACAAGCTTGGCTCTACCACCTCTGCGGTCTCATGTAGGCACTTCCTTAAATGTGACACATGGAATACATCATGCACCCCACTAAGTCTCTCGGGTAAATCCACCCTATATGCCATCCGTCCAATCCTTTCCTTAATAGGAAACGACCCAACAAATCTTGGAGCTAACTTCCCAATGGACCCAAAGCGAACTACATTCCGTAATGGAGATACTTTGACAAAGACCATGTCCCCAACCTCAAACTCCAGATCCGTCCTCCTCTTGTCCGCATAAGATTTTTGCCTATCCTGCGCTGCTTTCATCCTTCTTCGAATCAAGTCAATCTTCTCAGAAGTCTCCCTAACCATATCAGGCCCAAGCAAGATCTTATCCGTAGATTCCCATCAACATGTAGGTGATCGACAAGGCCTTCCATAAAGAGCTTCGAAAGGAGCCATACCAATACTGGACTGAAAGCTGTTATTATATGCGAACTCCACCAATGGAAGATGCTCTTCCCATGTACCTCCAAAATCTAAGATACAAAGCCTCAAAAGGTCTTCCAGAACACGATTCACCCTCTCGGTCTGGTCGTCCGTCTGAGGATGATATGCGGTGCTCAGACACAATTGAGTCCCCACTGCTTCTTGCAAACTTTTCCAGAACTCGCTAGTGAAGATAGGATCTCGATCACTCACTATGCTAGAGGGTACCCCATGCAATCGAACTATCTCTCGAAGATATACTGAAGCTAGCCATGGAGCAGTCCTCTTGCTCTTCACAGGTATGAAATGGGCGCTTTTAGTAAGTCTGTCTACCACAACCCAAATTCCCGTATTACCCTTTCTCGATCTGGGTAACCCGTCAATAAAATCCATCGAGACGCTATCCCACTTCCATTGCGGAACTTCCAATGGGTGAAGCAACCCACCTGGTTTCTTTTGCTCTGCTTTCACCTGTTGGCACACCAAGCATCTAGCGACATACTCGGCCACATCCTTCTTCATTCCGGCCCAAAAGAAAACTCGCCTCATGTCTTGGTACATCTTGTCCCCACCGGGATGAATGGTCATCCTAGAACGGTGTGCATCATCAAGAATAGCCTTCCTCAAACCCTCGTCTTGCGGTACACAAAGTCTACCATCTCTACGCAAGCACCCCCTATCGTCTAGGGTGTACCTACTCAAATGGCTGGACGACTCCCCCTTATGAGCCTCTCTACCAACTCAACCAACTGTGGGTCGTCCCTCTGTGCTTCTCCAATCCGCCCCAAAAGAGTAGGTCTGACCTCCAAGGATACTAGCAAACCGGGTACATAATCAACGGAAGGTCTGAAATCAAACATCGAGATAAATTCCAAGCTTCGTCGTTCCACGAACAATGGACTCAAGGACAACCTTTTTCTACTCAAGGCGTCCGCCACCACGTTACCCTTGCCAGGGGTATATGCTATCTCGAAATCATAGGATGCTAAGAACTCCATCCACCTTTGCTGTCTCAAATTCAAATCCTTCTGAGAAAACAAGTACTTCAATGATTTGTGGTCAGTGAACAATTCGAATCTCTCTCCCAGAAGATAATGGCGCCAAATCTTAAGCGCAAAAACAATAGCGGCCAACTCTAAATCATGGGTAGGGTAATTTTTCTCATGCTTTCTCAACAGCCTTCCACCATAGGCTATTACCCTTCCCTCTTGCATTAAGACCGCGCCCAGTACAGTCCCACAAGCATCGGTATAGACAACAAATGGCTTACTCCCATCTGGCAACACTAAGACTGGAGCTGTGGTTAAAGCTCTCTTTAACCGTCGGAACGCATCATCACAATCTACGTCCCATGCGAAGACTAAATTCTTCTTCGTCAAGCGAGTTAATGGGGCTGATATCTTCGCGAAGTCCTTGATAAACTTCCTATAGTAGCCAGCCAACCCTAAGAAACTCCTCACCTCGGTAGCATTCTTCGGAACCTTCCAATCTTGGATGGATACTACCTTCGCGGGATCCACAGCTATCCCTTCCTTGGAGACCACGTGCCCCAAGAACCGCACTTCCTTCCTCCAGAAGTGACATTTAGAGAATTTAGCCTTAAGGCTATGCGCTCGAAGAGTCCCCAACACTTCACTAAGATGTA
Source organism: Allium sativum (assembly GCA_030737875.1). Classification (NCBI taxonomy): domain Eukaryota; kingdom Viridiplantae; phylum Streptophyta; class Magnoliopsida; order Asparagales; family Amaryllidaceae; genus Allium; species Allium sativum. Next base: position 126,216,988 of record CM060912.1, on the reverse strand, counting down.
GGGCATGCACTTCTTCACTCTTAGAAAATACTAAGATGTCATCCACAAAGACCACCACGAACTTATTAAGGAACTCCCTGAACACCCTACTCATCAAATCAACAAAGTATGCAGGGACGTTCGTCAACCCAAATGGCATCACCAGCCACTCATAGAAACCATCCGGAGTCCTAAATGCAGTCTTGTCTATGCTATCCTCAGCCACCCTCAACTGATGAAACCCCGTGGCTAAGTCCAACTGAGAAAATACTGAAGCGCCAACCAACTGATCAAAGAGATCATCAATCCTCGGCAATGGGTGTCTATTCTTCTTTGTGAGCTTGTTGAGTTCTCTATAGTCTACACAAAGTCTGAGGGACCCATCCGCCTTCGTAGCAAAAACTACTGGAGCACCCCACTCCGATATACTCCGCCTCATGAACCCCTTCTCAAGCAACTCCCCTACTTGCTTATGGAGTTCCCTCCTCTCACGAGGAGCCATGTGGCGCACCGGTAAAGATACAGGTTTAGCATTATCCACCAGATATATTCAGAAGTCTATCTCCCGCTTCGGAGGTAAGCCCTTCACCTCCTCAAACACATCCGAGTATTCCTGGACTACTCTAACAGATCGCAAACTCTCGACCGAAGCGTCAAGCGATTCAAGATAACTTAGCATAACAGATTCCATGGGATTACAAGAGATCTCGAGAGTGTTCCCCAAACGGGTCATAAGCCTAACAACTCTCCTTTCGCAATCAAGAACGGCACCATTACTGGATAACCAGTCCATGCCCAAAATCAACCCATAGCCCGTGAAGCCCAAAACAAAAGCATCACATCTAAACTCAATGCTAAGTATAGAAATCTTCAAACCCAAACATATCATGGACAAATAAGTGGAGCCCCCAATTGGGTTTGAAACAACCAAGGGATCATCTACTAGACTGGTGTCTAAGTGCAGTGACTCAACTAATGATGATGAGATAAACGAATGCGATGCGCCAGAATCAAACAATGTACGGACAGGATAATCAAACAGAAAAACCAGACTTTCAACGGAAATAGTTCTACCTCTTTCCTGAATCGGTGGAACCGCGAGAGCCTGAACTTGCCCCCTTGCCTGACCCGGTGCCATAAGAGCTTGCACCTGTCCTCCTGAGGTAGATCCCGTCCTTTGCCCCTTCTTAGGGCAGTCCTTCACTAGATGTCCTGCTTCACCACAGTGGTAGCAGCCAGTCTTCTTCTTCTTCCGACAATCTTTGCTTATGTGGCCTGGTATCCCGCAATTGAAGCACTTCTTCTTCCCCTTGCCACTGTTGCCTTTCCCACCTTTGTTTTGTTGCTGTTGAGGTCTCTTTTGATCTCCCTTCTTCTCGGGTGCCTTATTAGCATTGGGACCCTTCTCTTCCTCATGCATGAGTGCCATGTCAACTAGCTTCTCAAAGGTGGCCCCCATAGGGATGTAAGTTGTAACACCCCGAATTTCGGTTAATGCTAAAATTCACAAATTAAAGAATAACTAATCCCAGATGTGGGAATTAAGGGAAAAGGGCTGCGTCATTGCGTTCGTCTCGGAAAAAATACGCGAAATAGAGTCCGAGTTTGCGTAAAACGGGTACCGTATGAAAGAGATATGGACGAACGAAGTTAGGCAGAAAAACCAGAAACATGCCAGAAATGCACTGGCGCACTTGTGAAGTGCGCCAGAACAAAAATGCACTGGCGCACTTGTGAAGTGCGCCAGTACAAAGATACACTGGCGCACTTGTGAAGTGCGCCCGTGCCGAGCCAAGAAACCTGCACAGTTTCTAGAGAGTTCTGTGGTTGGGTGCACCAGTTTGGGGTTTGGGCTTGGTCTTAGGGCTGGTTTCTAGAGATTTCCGAAATCTAAGGGTCCTAATCTAATCTAGGGTTAATCTAAGGGCCTAAAACACTCCCTAATCCTATAAATAAGACCCCAACCCTACCCTAATTCATTCATAATTAGATCTTGTAACTAAACTATGGCAAAATGAAACTTGATCATGGCCTCCACAAATCAATGAAGAGGAAAGCAAGTTAATCAACCTCTCTAATCAACTTCTAATCCATTCTAAGCATCATAATCTTCTTCATTTGGAGTGCAAATTTGCTAGTAGTGAGTTTCTATCACTTTGATGATCTTTTGTTAAACTAAGTAGATGAGATGTGATGGGATTTATGGTTTTGTATGTGGATTAATGAGTCTTGAATCATATGATATGATGTTAGCATTAATCTTATGTTTATGCATGTTGAGTATGTAAGTTTATGCAAGTTTAATATGATGTATGTTATGTTTGCATGATGCTAAATATGCAAGTTGTGGGCTATGTGATCATATGCATGTTATGCAAGTTTATGGTGATATGCTATGCAAGTTACATGTATGTTAATATGCAAGATATGCTATGCAAGTTACATGTTTGTTAATATGCAAGTTACATGTATGTTAATATGCAAGATATGCTATGCAAGTTACATGTTTGTTAATATGCAAGTTACATGTATGTTAATATGCAAGATATGCTATGCAAGTTACATGTTTGTTAATATGCAAGTTACATGTATGTTAATATGCACGATATGCTATGCAAGTTACATGTTTGTTAATATGCAAGTTACATGTATGTTAATATGCAAGATATGCTATGCAAGTTACATGTTTGTTAATATGCAAGTTCATGATGACACATTATGCAAGTCTATGGGTTAATATGCAAGTATATTATGCAAGTGAATATGTAAGTTATGTGTCATATTATATGCAAGTTATGTGACATGTTATACAAGATTATATGCAAGTTATGTGACATATTATGCAAGTTCATATGCAAGTTATGTGCTTGTTAATATGCAAGATGGCACCTTTGAAACATGTTCATTCATATGCAAGTTGACACCTTTTATATGTATTATGTCATGAGAACGAAATTACGTGGGAACGATGGGGTTAATTAAATGCATAAGTTAATAAGATGGTGTGAAATTAATATAATTATGCATAACATAAAATAAAGGAACATAGTATGGGAATTTGCCTATTAAGTTAGGTGTACCCATACTATGTGTTGGGAATTTACCTATTGAGTTAGGTCTACCCCATGGGAATTTACCTATTGAGTTAGGTCTACCCATGTTATGAAAAGCTTAATATTAATTAGGAATAATTAATTTAAATTATGAGGGTGATTAATTAGGTGTAATTAATTGACTAAGACACGAGGTTGGACTCAGTTGTAGCGTAAAACTGCCCGGACCCAACCGGCTTAACCAGTTGCTACAAATGTTAGCCCAATGTGAGAGGTCTTAGGCACAAACTAAATACGTGATTAATGTAAAGACACGAGGTTAGACTCGGTTATGACATAAGGCTGCCCGGACCCAACCGGCTTAACCAGCGGTCATAAAAGACAGTCTAATGTGAGAGGTCTTTACAAAGGTTACGATCTTAATTAATTAATTAAGAAACACTTAACCACATTAGCATGTAGTGGAACATGAGGGTTAAGTGGGTACCTTGGGTGGCACGTAGTAACTAGTGTGGGTGCCTTGGGTGGCATGAGGAAACTAGTGGGTTGCCTTGGGTAGCAATAGAAAATACGATTAGAATACTTAACCAAAGTGGAACATGGAATTAAACATGATTAAAGGGTTAAGTAAGTGCCTTGGGTGGCATGTGGAAATCTAGTGGGTGCCTTGAAAGGTAATTAAAATATGATTAATGACTTAACCAAAGTATTTATAACATGTAAGTGAACATGGTTAAAGGGGTTAAGTGGGATACACTAGACAAAATAACAAGCTTAAGTGGTAGCTTGTGGGGGCCCATCTCAACCAATATCCCAAACGTATATTTGTGGGCTCGACCTCAGTCGAGTGACGGGACACGCATATTGGGCTTGACTATAAGAGGCCAAAAACGGGTTAGCGGTGGCAACGTAGGACCAACGGGTTTCATGTGCGTGTGTGGACCCGGGCTGGTTAGTAAATCGTTGTTGCATCGTGTAGGTATAAAGCCGTGCACAGTTGATACTATCAGGTTGTCACTTTGGGGAAATGATACACCCCATTGTGGGACCAGCACGGGTATCTACGTTAGGGAGCCGATCGCTTGGGAGTAGTGGGTACACCTAGTAAAGATAGGGGCAGACGGCACCTATGTAGGGGTAAAAGAAACTACTGGCTAAAAATTACTAAGTACATTTAGTGGGATCAACCTTTAAGTAGGAACTAATCTTGGGTAGGTAGAACTGGTGTGGTGCAGTGTAGGATTTACTCTTGGGTGGATAAGTCTGGGGCGGTGTAATCTAGTAATTATCCTTGGGTGGATAAATGCGTCTTTACGGTGATCTTAGTTTATCCTAAGTTTACCAAGCTGCTTAGTGTAGCCATTCATCCCCAGTCGTTACCGTATATCAACTTATGTCTTCTCTGGTTATTTTAATGATTGTATTATTAGGGTTATAGGACTCACTCAGACTTATGTCTGACCCCGTTGTTTTTATCTTTTTCCCCCAACCCCAGGTTATTAAGGTGGGCCTGGTGCTAGTGGGCTTTGATCTGATTGCTGTATCTATCCTATGGAGCTTGGACCTCTGAAGTGAAGCCGAGCTTATCTTTCCTTTTATGGCTATTAGTTATGTAGTGGGATTATGTACTTCTATTTTATCAAGATGGATATTATGTACTTGACTCTGGTTTATGGTTTTGTGATGTAACCAAACATGTATTACTTTCCATTGCAATGAAATGATGATTTAAATTTTCAAGTATTACCTATATCTGTCTTGCTGTAAGTTTACTGTTCTATATTCACTTAAAATACTTCACCGAAACTAAGGCATTCCCCTGGTATGAGTGACCTTAGCGGACGTGGGGTGTTACACGTGGTATCAGAGCTTAAGGTTACCAAAACAGATAAATTTTTTAGAAAAACTATTTTTCTAAGAAAATTTTTGAAGGAATATTTTCAAAAACATGTCTTTTAAGAGAAAAGTTTTTGAGAGAAAAGCATAATCCCCGATAGCCATATCTTTATCTTTCGAATTCTCCGTTTGAATCTCTTTCTCTCTCGTTTTGAGTTTCCCCTCCGTGTGTAGATGATCTTTCTAAGATAGATAAGAATGGAAAACCGCTTCAAGGGAATTAGACGTAAATCAGTTTAGAAGTTGGTTCAAGAAGGAGGAGAACTTGTAAGTACTTATTGGATGGACGATGGGAGGAAGGCTCTAATAGTTGTTTGGTTAATGAAGGACAAAACCTCATTGATGGGAGGTTACGAGTGGAGAATGGGAAGGAGAAGGCTAGTAGTTATCCTTTTGGGGAGGAATAGGACACCTTATTAGGATCGTCCAAAGAAGCAAGGGCAAGGTATGGAATCTTCTGGAGGATAGTTGTATTTCCTCACGACTAGGATGCCGGATGGGGATAAGACCGTCTAGGTTGGAATTTGGATTTCTTTGTTATCCGATCCAAACTTTATTTGATTCTGATGTATCGAGTTCGTTTATCTCATCATTGTTAGTTGAGTCACTGCACTTAGACACCAGTTTGGTAGATGATCCCTTAGTTGTTTCAAACCCAATTGGGCTCCATGATGTGTTTGGGTTTGAAAGTTGCTATACTTAGCGTTGAGTTTAGATGTGATGCTTTTTGGGCTTCACGGGCTATGGGTTAGTTTTGGGCATAGACTGGTTATCCAGTAGGGGTGCCGTTCCTGATTTTGAGGGGAGAGTTGTCAGGCTTATGACCCGCTTGGGTAATACTCTCGAGATCTCTTGTAATCCCATGGAATCTGTTTTGCTAAGTTACCTAGAATCGCTTGACACGTCGGTCGAGAGTTTGCGATCTGTTAGAGTGGTCCGGGAATACTCGGATGTGTTTGAAGGAGGTGAAGGGCTTACCTCCGGAGCGGGAGATTGACTTCCGAATATATCTGGTAAATAATGCCAAACCAGTATCTTGGCCAGTGTGCCACAAGGCTCCTCGTGAGAGGAGGGAACTCGGTAAGCAAGTAGGTGGTTGGGTGCTCCAGTAGTTTTTGCCGCGAAGGTGGATGGGTCCCTCAGACTTTGTGTAAGTTAAAGAAAACTGAATAAACTCACAAAGAAGAATCGACACCCATTGCCGAGGATTGATGATCTCTTTGATCAGTTAGTTGGCGCCTCAGTATTTGCGCAGTTGGACTTAGCCACGAGGTTTCGTCAGTTGACAGTGACTGAGGATAGTATAGAGAAGACTGCCTTAGGACTCCAGATAGATTTTAGGAGTGGCTAAGTGATGCCATTTGGTTTGACGAACGCCCCGCATATTGGTTCGATGAGGAGGGTGTTCAGGGAGTACCTAAATAAGTTTGTAAATGACATCTAGGTCTTTTCAAGGAGCATAATAAGTTTTCGTATGTGCTCAATAGGGTGAGCAAAGCCAGTTATGGGAAGAACAGTGGTTTTGGAGCGAGACTGGCGAGGACATCCAAAGTTGGTCAAAGGCTTAATTGTTTAGCCATTATTATTATTTTATTTTAGTATCATCTCACGTAGGTCGCCTGAACTCGAAGGAGATATCCCTTGGGTGTTTGTCTGATATTGGTTTCGGCCTTTGGGGCTTGCATTTGGGGGATGTCGAATTCGACTAGGGTGGTCTGCGTGAGAGATGGATAGTTGTGACGATTTTGGATAGGATTTTTAGCATCTTATGAGTTTGAGATAGCGTATACCCCTAACAAGGGAAACACGGTAGCAGACGCTTTAAGAAGAAAAAAAGGTTGTCCTTGAGATCATTGTTCGTTGAACTATAGAGTTTAGAGTTTATTCCTATGTTTGACTTTAGACCTTCCGTTGACTTTGTACCCGGTTTGCTAGCCTCTTTGGAGGTTAGACCTACTCTTTTGGGGCGGATTGGAGAAGCGCAGAGGGACGACCCACAGTTGGTTGAGTTGGTGGGGAAGCTCATAAGGGGGGAGTCGTCCAGCCATTTGAGTAGGTACACCCTAGATGGAAAGGGGTGGTTGCGTAGAGACGGTAGACTTGGAGTACCGGAAGGCAGGGGTTTGAGGAAGGCTATACTTGATGGTGCACATCGGTCAAGGATGACCATTAATCCTGATAGGGACAAGATGTACCAAGACATGAAGCGAGTTTCCTTTTGGGGCCGGTATGAAGAAAGACGTGGCCGAGTATGTCGCTAGATGCTTGGTGTGCTAGCAAATGAAAGCGGAGCAGAAGAAACCCGGTGGGTTGCTTCATCCATTGGAGGTTCCGCTAAGGAAGTAGGATAGTGTCTCGATGGATTACCAAGATCGAGGAAGGGTAATACAGGAATTTGGGTGGTAGTAGACAGACTCACTAGGAGCGCCCATTTTTATACCCGTGGAGAGTAAGAGAACTGCTCCATGGCTAGCTTCAGTTTACATTCGGGAGATTATTCGATTGCATGGGGTACCCTCTAGCATAGTGAGTGATCGAGATCCTATCTTCACTAGTGAGTTCTGGAGAAGTTTGCAAGAAGCAGTGGGGACTCAGTTGTGTTTGAGTACCGCATATCATCCTCAGACGGACGGCCAGACCGAGAGGGTGAACCGTATCTTAGAATATCTTTTGAGGTTATGTATTTTGGATTTTGGAGGTACATGGGAAGAGCATCTTCTATTGGTAGAGTTCGCATATAATAGCAGCTTTCAGTCCCGTATTGGTATGGCTCCTTTCGAAGCTCTTTATGGAAGGCCTTGTTGATCACCTACATGTTGGTGGGAATCTACGGGTAAGATCTTGGTTGGGCCGATGAGATTAGAGAGTCTTCAGAGAAGATTGACTTGATTCAAAGAAGGATGAAAGCAGCACAGGATAGGCAAAAATCTTATGCGGACAAGAGAAGGACGGATCTTGAGTTTGAAGTTGGGGACATGGTTTTATCAAGGTATCTCCGTTACGGAATGTGGTTCACTTTGGATCTGTTAGGAAGTGAGTACCAAGGTTTGTAGGGCCATTTCCCATTAAGGAAAGAATTGGACGGAGGGCATATAGAGTGGAGTTGCCTGACAGACTTAGTAGTATACGTGATGTATTTCATGTGTCCCATTTGAGGAAGTGCTTACATGAGACCGCTGAGGTGGTAGAGCCGAGTTTGCTTAAAGAAGCAGAGTTAGAGCGCGATGAGACGATTCGACGAGCTCCTACTCGCATCATTGGGTCAGAGACTAGGAAGTTGGGGAACAGAGAAGTTCAGCTAGCTAGAGTGCAATGGGGAGATGACGAAAGAAATGCTACTTGGGAGACGGAAGCGAAGATGTGTTCTTTGTATCCATTTCTTTTTGGAGAGTATGTCTTTTAACTTCTCCTTTATCGCCTGCCTAGTACTTACCTTATCTTTAGTATGCCCTCTCGATTAGTGCTGTTTGACCTTTAGATAGGGAAAACCTATGGTTGAAACATGTGTTTGAGACATGTTATGGTTGATGGATGCAAGTGTTTGCTGGTGGTTGCATATATACACACTCTAGGCACTAGATCGGCTCAATCACTTCATATTGCATATTGCATAAAATTGTGTGTAGTTAGCTATATTTATGGATGTATAATGATTGTGTTATCATATGGATGATGCATTTTGGTGAATGATTGTGCACTCATATAGATACTGTATGTGTCGATAGGGTTATCTCGCATACATATTGGATGCATGGCACTATCATGGTTTGCATATGTTCGTACATTAGATAGGGAACATATACACACACTTTTCGCATATGCTCATACATCATTAGAAATTGTTTAAGGACAATGGATGCTCGTGTTTGATGGATTGAGTAGATGGTTGTTTGGATGGTAGGATATGCATTCTCCTTAGCTTAGAGATTTCGGGGACGAAATCCTTTAAGGAGGGGAGAATGTAACACCCCGAATTTCGGTTAATGCTAAAATTCACAAATTAAAGAATAACTAATCCCAGATGTGGGAATTAAGGGAAAAGGGCTGCGTCATTGCGTTCGTCTCGGAAAAAATACGCGAAATAGAGTCCGAGTTTGCGTAAAACGGGTACCGTATGAAAGAGATATGGACGAACGAAGTTAGGCAGAAAAACCAGAAACATGCCAGAAATGCACTGGCGCACTTGTGAAGTGCGCCAGAACAAAAATGCACTGGCGCACTTGTGAAGTGCGCCAGTACAAAGATACACTGGCGCACTTGTGAAGTGCGCCCGTGCCGAGCCAAGAAACCTGCACAGTTTCTAGAGAGTTCTGTGGTTGGGTGCACCAGTTTGGGGTTTGGGCTTGGTCTTAGGGCTGGTTTCTAGAGATTTCCGAAATCTAAGGGTCCTAATCTAATCTAGGGTTAATCCAAGGGCCTAAAACACTCCCTAATCCTATAAATAAGACCCCAACCCTACCCTAATTCATTCATAATTAGATCTTGTAACTAAACTATGGCAAAATGAAACTTGATCATGGCCTCCACAAATCAATGAAGAGGAAAGCAAGTTAATCAACCTCTCTAATCAACTTCTAATCCATTCTAAGCATCATAATCTTCTTCATTTGGAGTGCAAATTTGCTAGTAGTGAGTTTCTATCACTTTGATGATCTTTTGTTAAACTAAGTAGATGAGATGTGATGGGATTTATGGTTTTGTATGTGGATTAATGAGTCTTGAATCATATGATATGATGTTAGCATTAATCTTATGTTTATGCATGTTGAGTATGTAAGTTTATGCAAGTTTAATATGATGTATGTTATGTTTGCATGATGCTAAATATGCAAGTTGTGGGCTATGTGATCATATGCATGTTATGCAAGTTTATGGTGATATGCTATGCAAGTTACATGTATGTTAATATGCAAGATATGCTATGCAAGTTACATGTTTGTTAATATGCAAGTTACATGTATGTTAATATGCAAGATATGCTATGCAAGTTACATGTTTGTTAATATGCAAGTTACATGTATGTTAATATGCAAGATATGCTATGTAAGTTACATGTTTGTTAATATGCAAGTTACATGTATGTTAATATGCACGATATGCTATGCAAGTTACATGTTTGTTAATATGCAAGTTACATGTATGTTAATATGCAAGATATGCTATGCAAGTTACATGTTTGTTAATATGCAAGTTCATGATGACACATTATGCAAGTCTATGGGTTAATATGCAAGTATATTATGCAAGTGAATATGTAAGTTATGTGTCATATTATATGCAAGTTATGTGACATGTTATACAAGATTATATGCAAGTTATGTGACATATTATGCAAGTTCATATGCAAGTTATGTGCTTGTTAATATGCAAGATGGCACCTTTGAAACATGTTCATTCATATGCAAGTTGACACCTTTTATATGTATTATGTCATGAGAACGAAATTACGTGGGAACGATGGGGTTAATTAAATGCATAAGTTAATAAGATGGTGTGAAATTAATATAATTATGCATAACATAAAATAAAGGAACATAGTATGGGAATTTGCCTATTAAGTTAGGTGTACCCATACTATGTGTTGGGAATTTACCTATTGAGTTAGGTCTACCCCATGGGAATTTACCTATTGAGTTAGGTCTACCCATGTTATGAAAAGCTTAATATTAATTAGGAATAATTAATTTAAATTATGAGGGTGATTAATTAGGTGTAATTAATTGACTAAGACACGAGGTTGGACTCAGTTGTAGCGTAAAACTGCCCGGACCCAACCGGCTTAACCAGTTGCTACAAATGTTAGCCCAATGTGAGAGGTCTTAGGCACAAACTAAATACGTGATTAATGTAAAGACACGAGGTTAGACTCGGTTATGACATAAGGCTGCCCGGACCCAACCGGCTTAACCAGCGGTCATAAAAGACAGTCTAATGTGAGAGGTCTTTACAAAGGTTACGATCTTAATTAATTAATTAAGAAACACTTAACCACATTAGCATGTAGTGGAACATGAGGGTTAAGTGGGTACCTTGGGTGGCACGTAGTAACTAGTGTGGGTGCCTTGGGTGGCATGAGGAAACTAGTGGGTTGCCTTGGGTAGCAATAGAAAATACGATTAGAATACTTAACCAAAGTGGAACATGGAATTAAACATGATTAAAGGGTTAAGTAAGTGCCTTGGGTGACATGTGGAAATCTAGTGGGTGCCTTGAAAGGTAATTAAAATATGATTAATGACTTAACCAAAGTATTTATAACATGTAAGTGAACATGGTTAAAGGGGTTAAGTGGGATACACTAGACAAAATAACAAGCTTAAGTGGTAGCTTGTGGGGGCCCATCTCAACCAATATCCCAAACGTATATTTGTGGGCTCGACCTCAGTCGAGTGACGGGACACGCATATTGGGCTTGACTATAAGAGGCCAAAAACGGGTTAGCGGTGGCAACGTAGGACCAACGGGTTTCATGTGCGTGTGTGGACCCGGGCTGGTTAGTAAATCGTTGTTGCATCGTGTAGGTATAAAGCCGTGCACAGTTGATACTATCAGGTTGCCACTTTGGGGAAATGATACACCCCATTGTGGGACCAGCACGGGTATCTACGTTAGGGAGCCGATCGCTTGGGAGTAGTGGGTACACCTAGTAAAGATAGGGGCAGACGGCACCTATGTAGGGGTAAAAGAAACTACTGGCTAAAAATTACTAAGTACATTTAGTGGGATCAACCTTTAAGTAGGAACTAATCTTGGGTAGGTAGAACTGGTGTGGTGCAGTGTAGGAATTACTCTTGGGTGGATAAGTCTGGGGCGGTGTAATCTAGTAATTATCCTTGGGTGGATAAATGCGTCTTTACGGTGATCTTAGTTTATCCTAAGTTTACCAAGCTGTTTAGTGTAGCCATTCATCCCCAGTCGTTACCGTATATCAACTTATGTCTTCTCTGGTTATTTTAATGATTGTATTATTAGGGTTATAGGACTCACTCAGACTTATGTCTGACCCCGTTGTTTTTATCTTTTTCCCCCAACCCCAGGTTATTAGGGTGGGCCTGGTGCTAGTGGGCTTTGATCTGATTGCTGTATCTATCCTATGGAGCTTGGACCTCTGAAGTGAAGCCGAGCTTATCTTTCCTTTTATGGCTATTAGTTATGTAGTGGGATTATGTACTTCTATTTTATCAAGATGGATATTATGTACTTGACTCTGGTTTATGGTTTTGTGATGTAACCAAACATGTATTACTTTCCGTTGCAATGAAATGATGATTTAAATTTTCAAGTATTACCTATATCTGTCTTGCTGTAAGTTTACTGTTCTATATTCACTTAAAATACTTCACCGAAACTAAGGCATTCCCCTGGTATGAGTGACCTTAGCGGACGTGGGGTGTTACATAAGTCATAGCCAATCCATGCATCGGTTCATTCAAGCCTTTAACGAACCTCAAAGCCTTCCTCTCCGGTGTATTCACCATGTCTATGCCAAACCTTGCCAATTGATTAAACTTGTTGACATATTCCTTCACCGAGAGATTTCCTTGCTTTAGAGTCAAGAACCTTTCCATATACAAATTTTCCTCCGCCCTTGAGAGAAACTTTGCCACCAATCTTTGCCTGAAATCCGCCCAAGAGTCAACGGGGCGTTCTCCATTAGTGACCTCCCACCAGAATGAGGCCTCTCCCTTCATTAACCAAGCAGCTAACTTGACTTTCTTTCCTTCTTCCATCTCAAAGATGTCTATCAACTCTTCCACCTCCTTAAGCCAATCTCTAGCCTCCACAAAAGTTTCTGATCCTTGAAAAGGTTTCCCTCCCATAGCTTTAAATTCCTTGCAAGTCTTAGCAAAAGTACCCGTACGAGGAGGAGGGGGAGGAGGAAGATCGGGTGCTACGGTTGGTGGAGGGACATTTGCTGGACCCGCAGTGGCGGCCCTAGCCTCCATCAATCTCCTAACCATACTGATATTGTCACACCCTCCGGAAAGTTAAGATCTTCAGCCATGCTGAAACGAAAAAGGAAAGATTCAAAACGGAGAATTCGAAAGATAAAGATATGGCAATTAGGGATTATGCTTTTCTATCAAAAACTTTTCTCTTTAAAGACATGTTTTTGAAAATATTTCTTCCAAAAATGTTTTTAGAAAAATAGTTTTCTAAAAATTTTATCTGTTCCGGTAACCTTCGCTCTGATACCACGTGTAACACCCCACACCCGCTAAGGTCACTCACTAAGGGAATGCCTTAACTTCGGTGGAGCATTTTAAGTGAATATAGAACAGAAAAATTACACAAGACAGATATAAATACTTGAAATTCTAAAACATCATTTCATTGCAGCAGAAGGTAAACATGTTTAGTTACAACACCATAAAGAGTCAAGTACTAAATATCCATCCTGATAAAAACATGAGTACATAATCCCACTACATAAACAATAGCCATAAAGGAAAAGATAAGCTGGGCTTTACATCACGGTCCAAGCTCCAGAAGATAGATAAAGAAATCTGATCAAAGCCCACTAGTGCTAGGCCCAACCTGAGGACCTGAGGGGGAAAAAGATAAAAACAACGGGGTCAGACATAAGTCTGAGTGAGCCCTATAACTTTAACAACACAATCATTAAAGTAATTAGGGTATGATATAAACTTGGTACAGGATGACTGGGGATAAATGACTACACTAAGTAGCCAACTAGACATAAGGGAACTAGGATAACGGTAAAGGCGCATCTACCCACCCAAGGATAATTACTAACTGCACCACACCAGTCATTCCTACTTAAAGGTTGATCCCACCCAAGGACTTAGAGAATTTACCCAGTAGTTTCGTGTACCCCTAGCTGACTACATAGGTGCCGTCTGCCCCTATCTCCACCAGGTGTACCCACTACTCCCAAGCGATCGGCTCCCTACCGTAGATACCCGTGCTGGCCCCACAATGGGGTGTATCACTCCCCAAAGTGGCAACCCGATACAACAAATGGTGCACGGCTTATACCTACACGATGCAACAACGTCTTACCTACCAGCCCAGGTCCACACACGCATATGAAACCCGTTGGACTCGCGTTGCCACCGCTAACCCGTTTTGGCCTCTTATAATCAAGCCCAGTACGCGTGTCCCGTCCTCGACATGGGTCGAGCCCAATAAGATACATATGGGTTACTGGTTGAAATGGGCCCCCACAAGCTACCACCTAAGCTTGTCAATTTATCTAGTGTATCCCACTTAACCCTTTAATCATGTTTAATTACATGTTTCCACTTGGTTAAGTATTCTAATCGTATTTTCTATTGCCCCCAAGGCAACCCACTAGATTTCCTCATGTCACCCAAGGCACTAACTTGATTTCCACATGCCACCCAAGGCACCCACTTAACCCTCATGCCCACTACATGCTTATCTGGTTAAGTGTTTCTTAATTGATTAAGAACGTAACCGTTGTAAAGACCTCTCACATTAGACTATCTTTTATGGCAGCTGGATTTGCCGGTTGGGTCCGGGCAGCCTTACGCCATAACCGAGTCTAACCTCGTGTCTTTACACTTGTCACGTATATAGTTTGTGCCTAAGACCTCTCACATTAGGCCAATCATTTGTAGCCGCTGGATTTGCCGGTCGGTTCCGGGCAGTCTTATGCTACAAAAGGGTCCAACCTCGTGTCTTAGTCGATTAATTACACCTAATTAATCACCCCCGAATTAATTTTCCCTAATTAATTCCAATTTTAACGATGTACATAATTGATTCAATTATGTCCATCACTTTATGGTATGCATAATCATACCAACTTCACACCATTTCATTAACATGTATATTAACCCCATCGTTCCCCACGTAATTCGCTAACATGACATAAAAGGGAAGATTCATCATAAATATAATGGGTTCAACTTGCATAGCATTAGCATCAACATGGGTTTAAAGGTGTCAACATGCATATAGCATCAACTCAACTAGCATAAATAATCAACCCAAACTTGCATGAATCACATATGTCATAAGGAGGTTAACTTGCATAAGTTATTTATGTCATACAAAGGGGTAAACTTGCATATGTATGTATGACATACAAAGGGGTTAACTTGCATATGTATGCATATCATTCTAAGGTGTAAACTTGCACATGTTACTTGCATATCATCAAACACCAAACTTGCATAACATGTCATATATGGACTTGCATATAATCATACACCAAACTTGCATAACATATCATATATAAACTTGCATATAATCATACACCAAACTTGCATATCATGGTGTCATAATGGATCTATGTTTCTCATATGACTTGCATAACTTGCATAGCATCACAAACACATAGCATATGACTTGCATAACTTGCATAACATCATGAACATGTAGCATATAACTTGCATAACATCATGAACATGTAGCATATGACTTGCATATCATCATTAACACATAGCATATAACTTGCATAACATGCATAACATCATTAACACATAGCATATAACTTGCATAACATGCATTGATCCACATTCATAGCCATAACCTCATTATATCCTATCATAATCATTTCAATAATTGGTCATTAAGGCTATAGAAAACTCACAACTTGTTGATTAGCACTCCTAAGAAGAAGATTAAGTTGCTAGAGTTGATTAGAGATTGATTTGAGATGCTATCTTCTTCTACAAATTGATGGAGGCTCCTTCAAGTTGCATTTTGACGGCATGACGGCATTGTATCTATTTTTAGTATGAATTAGGGTAGTCTTAGGGTGTATTTATAGAGTAGTTAGGTGTTTTAGGCCATTAGATTAACCCTAAATTAGATTAGAGCCGTCAGATCACGTCCTAGCCACTAAAACACAGCCCAAAAGACAAGCTGGTGCACCCAGGTTACCTGGGCTCGACCAGGGAGGTCGACCCCCAGGTCGACCCTAGGGTCGACTCCCCAGTCGACCTGGGTGGGGAGTTCGACTCCCCAGGTCGACCCCCTGGGTCTGGCGGGATTTTTCCCGCCACTTCTGAAAATTGAAAATTTTGTTTTTAAATCTGAATTTAAATTTCTGAAAACTTCTTTGGGCCTTATCTGGGTCATACGGACTCCGATTTTCGAAAACTCGGACTCTATTTCGCGTATTTTTTCGAGACGAACGCAATGGCATAGCCCGTTTCCCCTGATTCAGATTTTTAAATTTAATTCTGCCCTATTTTATATTATAGCTAGTTATTCAACATACGGGGTGTTACATACGATCCCAACGAAACTGGTTTCGTCGAATTCCGACTCTGTATGCTCACACAACGTATTTTTAACCGTCGAAATACTGACCGTTTCTCATTCTAAAAATCCGTACGACCACACAATGACTCTAAAAATCACGAAACTGGAAATCTAACAACTATTTGACATTGCGGATCCAACAAAATTAGTTTCGTCAAATTCTGACTTCGTTTGTAAAAGTGGCTATTTTTAAAGCTCTGGATGACCCATTTAATTATATAAATATATTTAAATAAAATTGAATTAAATATTTTAAAATTAAATATTATCGTATATATTCCCAACAGAATATCATATCAGAATTTACAGCTTGATATTTCATATTCCAGATTATCTCGATATTCAATTTATACTGAAAATCCATTTATAACGTATATAAAGCGTCGCAAATTATAAAGGAATTCCACAACGACTTTTCTGAAATTTGATTTGGACATAAATCAAAATCTACACGATGAAATCCCGATTTTTCTCTTCTACTAGAAAGATATACTCCACCAGCTCCACACGTTTCTTGTTTCACAGAAATCCGGCTTAAAATGAATCCTGTACATTCACTTGAAGTTCGAATCACCAAATCGCGAACTACAGCGCCATTTCAAGCACGATTTTAATTATAATATAATTATACGTTCAAACTGTCGTTTATATAATATATTCATTATTCAAATTCAATTCCAAGCTGAATTAAGTGTCACAGATGATCCGGTTCACACCATATAGTCATTTCAGCCAATTCTGATTATTTCAGAATTTAAATATATTATTTTAATTAAATATTCATCATTATTTAATTCCACGACCATTTAATTCACTATATCACTATTTATATAATTAAATAAATTAATTATAACACCTCTGCAAATGCGGGTCATTACATTCTTCCCCACTTAAAATAATTTCGTCCTCGAAATTGCTAAGGTAGAGAACGACCCTATCGACTGGTTAGAACATATTTGTTCATTTCTTAACTTCAATTTCAACTGAACCAATTTAATTTCAATTAAACTATTAATTAATTCTTATCAACGAAAATTTTCAAAAATCCTGAAAATTTTCTAACACCTTAACTTTTTGAAAAATTTCGCCAGCACCTCCGTTGTACTGGTTAATAGCTCAAACTCCAACTTGCCTCTCTAGGCCATCTCCAACTCAAAAGAAAATCAAACGGCCAAGCGGCTTGCCAATTTGGCTCATAAATCTTATATCCAATAGAAATATAAACTTGTACCTTTTGTCGGCATATCAACTCTATCACTTCCATATGCTATCAACTCAGCATATACCAATGTTATCCCAATCAAATTCCAATCTGCTTCTATCCACTACACCACCATTCGCTTTTATCCGAGCCAAAAATCATTTTAACTCGAGTTTCTTCTCGATTCCCAACTCTTAACTTGATTATCCCATTACACTTCAAATTTTAATCTCATAATCCAATTTGTCTTGATATCATTCTAATTCAACCTCAGTTACCACTTTACTGGCTTTACTTCAATTCAATTTTGCTTTCACAAATTTCTGTTAAATTTGTTTTTAATTCAAACAGTCTTTCCCTGGGAGTTTTTAAACAATTTACTCTTTTCAAAAATCAAATTTTCCTTTTGAACATGTCACTGAGCCCTTAATTAATATTCCATTAGTTAAATCACTTCTCTATTTCTTTATCAATATTTGTTAACCAAATATTTTGAATAACCATATTGGCCTTTTATGTTATTTGGAAAACATTTCCGAATATCGCCTTCCTTTATTTTCTAAACTTTAGAAAATATATGTTATTTATAATTGGAAAATATTCCAATTACTTATCTCTTTTCCGATCTCGTTTATTTCTATACTTAGGAAATATTCTTTATTATATTTCCAAGCTTACACTTGTTTGGGTTAAAACGGATGTTGGGTAAAACATCGTTACGACAACCCAAATACTATATTCAACTAACTCTTATTCAACATTGATCTTCGAGCCTAAAATCTTACTATTTATTTGTTAATAATGAAATCAATCAAGTTGGGGTATAACTACCTCTCAGACCTTGACTGAATAACATTTGTAATGTCAAAACAGATATGACTACTTACTCGAATAATCAATACCATACAACTACATATTCACTTTTAAACACGTATACGCTTCCTCTTTCTATTCTTACTAGATTTTATTCTTAGTCTTCCTTTTTGATTTTACTATTCTATTTCTAAGTTCGTTTCCTTATCGACTTCTATATATATATCGATACGTTGATTTCTAACTATCAAATTATCTTAAAAATATTCTAACTCCTTAAATTCCTGGAAAAATTCGCCATAACCTCATTTGTACCAAGAGCATCGGGATATTTCAAATAGCCTCCCATGGCCCTCACCAATCCAAAAGAAAAAGAAAAAGCCAAGCGGCTAGCCGATACGGCGCATAAAATCTCATATATGAATTAAATACATACCTTTTCGTCGAGCATTCTATTTATATACCTTCATACCTTATCCATACCTATCTCATGTATATTTATACCTGCCTAATCTATTTTAACTATACCAGATCGTTTTAACTCAATTTGTTAATTAATTTGTTAATTAACTCTTTAGTCTATTTCACTTTTATATTTGAACATGACATGTTCAAATATATTTTAACTTGCTTATTAACTAATTTGAATCCAAATTTCAAATTTAAGTTCTATATTCGATTTCGAATATCCATTTACAAATCCAATTCACCTTTCAAAGTTCAACTTCAAATTCAAAACTCGATTAACTAATTCCTCTTCGACTTAGTTAATTCTATTCAATTTCTATTCAAATTTTATATCACTTCTATTATTCAAATCTATATATCAAATTCTATTATTCAAATTCTATATTATAAATCCCATTTTGAAATTCAACACAACTTGTCTTTCCCAAAACAAATTCAAAGCAGTATCTCTGGTAGTAATTCGTCACTTACAACTCGAAAATGGATACTGATGATGCAGCTGTCATCATCAGAATCTATTTTCCAGCGATCGAAGTGAGTTCAATATTATAAAACCATTTCTAAACATTTGCACTTTGAAATTCATTTCAAAATATAATTCACACTGCTTGTAAAACAATTTAAAATCTCCCAGGATCTTAAATTTTCCTTATTTTTAATCCAAATCCATTTACAAACACTTATCCAATTCTCCAGAGTTTTAACTCAATTTCTGGTTTAAAATTTCAGATTCAACTCATTTGATTCCACGTATTTCACTTATATGAATTCTGATTGGTTATTTACATAACCATTTAATTTATAATCTTACTCGATTATAATAACAACCAATATATCCAATATATATCAAAATATACTATGGGTAAAATTATTTTCATTTACCCTCTTTTCAAAACATATCGTGCCGACCCATCGTATTTGAGTGTTTATAAACTCCTACCGATACAGTGGATCAAACTGATCGACCAGAACTCATAAACAACTCAACCAATAAATCTCCACAATATAAAATTATTTTTATATCAAATAACAAATACGTTCACTCGTATATATACACTCAACTCAATCTAGGGTATTACTAACCCTATCTCTACCGAGTCACGCCACAGAGCCAAGGTAATTCTCTTAACTTAAGCTCTGATACCAACTGTAATGACCCGAAAATCCGGTCCAATTTGAGCTGACTAAATAACACAAGTTCAACCCCAAATTAAATTGAAAATCAGGAAATTAATAGAAAGAAAACAGAGGGTGAGAATAGATAAGATAGAAACTTGGAATAGAAGAAGAAGAACAACATCAGAGTAACACGAACCTCACATCGGAACGAATAACATATAATATATAACATAACTTTGAAGTATAAATCTGTACTTGCATATACATATCATTTCAAAGTACAACACTTACAACACAGCGGAAATAAACTATAGCTATATGATCCTAAAGCCTCGTGCTCCAGCTCTTCAGGTATATCTGTAAATCCCGACTACTTGACTGCCCATACAAAATTAGGCACCCAAGAGTTTAGGGAAAACAAAACAAAATAAACTCCGGGTCAGTCATGGGACTGGTATGAGTAAAACAGTTTAAAACAGTTCGAACAAGTAAATGATATCTCATAAGACCACGCCATATAACGGAATGGGTTTTTCCCTTATGAGAATCTAAAATATCTTTATTTCAAAACCATTATCGTATTATAATAATGTCTATCAACCACAATAATAATAATCATCTAGCAGAAACGCTTTCATCTCACGTTCTACATATATAGTATACAATCAAAACCGCAAGCACGTATTGGGTAATGGATTTCCAACTATGACAAGGTATGTAACCACCTTTCGCTAGTGTACCTCTAGAAAGGAATACACTGGGTTCAACAAGAACTTCTTGAAAACCGGCCACACATGACCGACCACTCATTTCGCTTGAATGTATCGAATGTATATCACCAACGGTTGGGATCAGCAACCGTTTCCCGAATGGGACAGTATCGGCAATAGATTTTTAGAAATAAATGAAACTCTAGATCAGGTGATTATACACCCTACTTCGGAGCGACCGACTTAGCCATGCTGCTTGCCCGATTTCTGTCATTTACCGGTTGATAAGGCTCGAGGTTACGCTTCATCATCACATCAGATTCACTTCGAATGCCACATTGTCAGATCTATCAAAAATACTAATTGACGTCTACAACAGTACATTACGTGTTAGCTAAAGAAGTTTCCTTCTTCGCTTCCACTCTTGGTACGGTTGAACAAATCAATGTACGTGACCTTTCTGGAAATACTCTGTCAGACATTCATCCATACAAGTCATCCAGGAACAGGATGAACCGAAGGCACTATTCAGTACATCCATCTTAGGCACTATTATCTAAGACTTATACAATAGCCCTTGCACTTTACTCCGTCTTCAATTATCTTTGGCATATATGATTCGCAACGCTTATGCCAATACAGAGTGGTTCTTTGGATAATAATTCAACCGGTCTCTCCATATTAACAACGTTAAAATGGTCAAAACTTTGATAGTCTGTGATTTAACCATCAAAGAAAAACACGTGTGCAAACAACGAAATTATTTCCAGATGGAAATTTATATCGATCAAACATCATTTAACGTTTATCTCCTTAGTTCATTTTTCATCTCCTGTTTCCCTATATTCAACATTTCTTATTTTCTAAATTTAGAAAATATATGTTATTACCATTGGAAAACATTTCCTTTTCTTGTTTTCTATATCAGAAAACATTTCTGGTTCTTATTTGGAAAACATTTCCAAAGCTCCTTCATTGGGCTTAGACAGATGTTTAAACAAACCATCGCGATGCCAACTCAAACCATTACGCTTATTAACTAAATTCCTTTAACCCACCTTCGCTATCGAACCTTAACCATTCCTTAGTTAAAAATGAAGTCAATCAAGTTGGGGTAATACTACCTCTCAGACCTTAACTGAACAACGTTTCAATTCTTGAAATAGACAAAGTTCACCTTTTAATTCTTTAACAAACTTCCTTACGTAACTCTCTTTCGAATCATCTCTATTCGATAATTCTTTCCTTCGATAAGGTATATTCGATAACTCTATTCAGTTTACTCTATTCGATTAACCTTATCAATTAACTCTATTGGACTAACGCTATTGGATTAACTCTATTTGATTTAACTCTAGTCGATAACTCCTTTAACTCTATTCGAATAAACCAAATTCGATTAACTCCTTTAATTCCATTCGAATAAACTATATTCGATTTATTCCTTTAACTCCATTTAACTCTATTCGAATAACTAATATTCGATAACTCTATTCAATTTACTCTACTCGATAACTCTATTCAGCTAACTTGACTCGACTAACCCCTTTTTGAATAACATATTAGATTTACTAACTTTCGAATACCTTTTTCGATTGACTCCCTTTGAATACCATATTCGATTCAACTCTATTCGAATAACTAAATTCGATTAACTCCTTTTCGAATAAACTATTCATTTATAAAGATTTACTTTTAGTAACGGTTCTTCACTTTACAAATGATTTCCTTTTTAGTAATGTTTTCCTTTTTATAACGTTTTCCTTTTTATAACATCCTATTCAGTTATAAAAAAAACTTTCCTTTTTATAACTCTATTTATTTTCTAAATATTTCCTTTTTAATTCTATTTGTAAATGGTTTTACAAATATCTCCTTTTCGATTTCATTTGTAAAGGTTTTACAAATATTCCCTATTCAATCTCATTTGTAAATGGATTACAAACATTTCTCTTTCTAATCTATTTGCAAATGGTTTGCAAATAATTCCTTTAGGGTTTTATTTCTAAGTATTTTCTATTTATAAATAATCCATTTATAAATAAATTTCTATTTATAAATATTCTCTTTTATAAAATCCTCTGTTTTTATAAATATTCTCTTTTCAGTATTCACTTTGACAAATTCCCCTTTTCTCCAAATCCCGGTATGTTATGGTGTTTAACATATCAAATTACGATGTCCAATATCGTCCATACACATATAATTTATAAATCACGTCATATATCATAATATATGAAAACAATAAAATAACTGTTGAGGAATCCAGTCGGATTCCTCCAACCTGTTTCCCTGCATCCACAGATGTTACACAATAAAATCAACATCACTTTCAGTTCCATATGATATATTATGTTAAACAGAATCAATATAGAAATTCAACTAACTGACTAGCAGTTCAATCAAACAGTCAACACATAGTCAATCAGCCAATATTTAACAGTTCTAAAAATACAACATGAAATTATAAACTGTTCAGAATTAGTGAGATTTACTCACATTTGTAGTTCATCGTTAAAGAACGATAAACTGTTGTTTGATTTGAATCAAACAGTTTATTTCGCCATAAATTCACACGAGCCCCAATCTACTTCCAGTCAGCTTCATTGAGTAGTTCTCGTCCATATGATCCTAAGGGATCCTGTTTCGCTGAATTTCGATTATATATGACCGAGTTATAACATTTCGAAGTTTACACTGTTTAATTTGATTTTAACTTTATATAACATGGGCTTTACCAAAATACTTGGCCCATTTCCATCCACACAAGCCCATCCTCCAACCTCTTCTTCCCCAAAACAAAACTGTCGCTCCAGTATAGCTCAAACCACCATAGCCGACGTTCTCCTCGCCCACGCTCCATCTACACTTCACGAAAAATCAAACGAGACCCACCATCGAGCTCCTTCTTCCGAACGAATTCGAAATCCCATCCCAATTTCCGTTGAACAACCCTGGTTCACGCGACTGTATCTCGCGCGACAACAGTGATCACCGTAGTCCTCCCAACTTGCACACTAGGTGCGGAATTTCGAGCCAAACCCAAAAATAACCATCCCAACTTCCATCGATGTCCACACCTCTCGAACGAGGTAACCCTAGTCTTCACGGTTGGCATTTTGAGTGCCAGAAGTGACGTCGAACTATGAAAGACATACACAAAATCGAAGCACTTCCTTCGCTGAATCCAAAGAGTTTAGTTTCAGGATTTAATGATTTGTTTTGGATTTTCTATTGGTTTTTCTTTTGAACGAACTTTTGCTGTGAGGAAAAAACAAACGGCGGAAATATAAATGTTTGACCAACGAAAAGTGAAATTAGGTTTAGAGGGTAAGGGTGGTGTATTTATATTGGAGACAAATATCTAGATATTTTGTAGGAATATTTCCGGTATATTCTCCATCGTAAATTCGTCTTCTAAAAATTCGTGTGATCACACACGATACCCAAAAATCACGAAAAATGACATGCAGCTACAGTTTGACATTACGGTCCCAACGAAACTGGTTTCGTCGAATTCCCACTCTGTATGCTCACACAACGTATTTTTAACCATCGAAATACTGACCGTTTCTCACTTAAAATCCGCACGACCACACAATGACTCTAAAAATCACGAAACTGGAAATCTAACAACTAGTTGACATTGCGGATCCAACAAAATTAGTTTCGTCGAATTCCGACTTCGTTTGCAAAAGTGGCTATTTTTAAAGCTCTAGATGACCCATTTAAATATATAAATATATTTAAATAAAATTGAATTAAATATTTTAAAATTAAATATTTTAAAATTAAATATTATCGTATATATTCTCAACAGAATATCATATCAGAATTTACAGCTTGATATTTCAGATTCCAGATTATCTCGATATTCAGTTTATACTGAAAATCCATTTATAACGTATATAAAGCGTCACAATTATAAAGGAATTCCACAGCGACTTTTCTGAAATTTGATTTGGACATAAATCAAAATCTACACGATGAAATCCCGATTTTTCTCTTCCACTAGAAAGATATACTCCACCAGCTCCACACGTTTCTTGTTTCATAGAAATCCGGCTTAAAATGAATCTTGTACATTCACTTGAAGTTCGAATCGCCAAATCGCGAACTGCAGCGCCATTTCAAGCTCGATTTTATTTATAATATAATTATACGTTCAAACTGTCATTTATATAATATATTCGTTATTCAAATTCAATTCCAAGCTGAATTAAATATCACAGATGATCCGGTTCACACCATATCGTCATTTCAGCCAATTCTGATTATTTCAGAATTTAAATATATTATTTAATTTATTATTTTAATTAAATATTCATTATTATTTAATTCCACGACCATTTAATTCACTATATCACTATTTATATAATTAAATAAATTAATTATAATACCTCTGCAAATGCGGGTCATTACATCTTGACTACTCCTGTCTTACGTACAAATATTTATTTATTAGCATAAGAAGCCAGTTCCTCATTTGTAAAAGATTGCTCCTTCGGGACAATTAACAACAAGGACAAAATTAAGGGCTTTTTTATTCATAAGGACAGCCCACTAAAATTTTACTCAAAAGGACAATACACTAATTATAGTTTAATTCCTAAATCACGTGCCTGTTTCATCTTCGACGCTCCTATCTCGCGAGTTTCTCGTTCTATTTTCCTCGAACGCACTTTTTTTCTCTCGATCTCTAATTCTCTTCTCCAACACGTTTTTTTCTTCCCCGGCGCGTTTTTTTCCTTCTGATTCAAATTGCAAAATCACTCTCGAACGTATTGATCTCTCGATCAGATCTGATCTCGACATCTGTCTAAAGTGCCGCGGATTTTGATTTTGATTCGATAGACAGTAAAGATGATTTCGTTATTTTGATTTTGTGAATTCGTCGTAGAAAATCGAACGAGAGAGATGAATGACAGAGATGAACGACGGAAGTTACTTTTTTGGATGGTGAATTTAGTAGCAGTTCGTAGGTATCAGTTTCCCATTTTTTAAGGTATCATTTTTCTTGTTATTACAGTGTTATGCTTCTGTGTTAATTTATTTTCGTGATATATTAGTTTTGTACTTGTACTGTTGCATTAACTTTGCAACTCAATCGAAATTATGTCATTTTAATCAATCAAAGTGGGATGTAAACATTTTTATTCATTAGTTTTCCTTTAAAATATCAAAGCAGTTTTAAGTTATCATTTTTATATTTTTTTAGGTATCAGTCTTATATTTTCAACATGAATTTACATCATAGCAGTTTTAAGGTATCATTTTTATATTTTTTTAGGTATCAGTTTTATATTTTCAACATGAATTTACATCATAGCAGTATTTAAGTATCATTTTTATTTTTTTTAGGTATCAGTTTTATATTTTCAACATAAATTTACATCATAGCAGCTTTTAGGTATCAGTTTTATATTTTCAACATGAATTTACATCATAGCAGTTTTTAGGTATCATTTTTATATTTTTTTAGGTATCAGTTTTATATTTTCAACATGAATTTACATCATAGCAGTTTTTAGGTATCATTTTTATATATTTTTAGGTATCAGTTTTATATTTTTCTAGTTGAATTTCCAGTATTATGTTGGTATAAGTTTTGACTGTGTATGAAATACTTGTAGATACTGCATGTTGCTGGAGATTACTTGAATTCAAGACTGGATTGCATACAAATAAAAGTAAATGCATGAATGCATGCTTGGAAGGGGAGCAGTGTTCTATGTACTTAGATTATGTAGAAAAATAAATGTATCATATCAAATCAGTTATGTATCATTGTAGGTATCATATGATACAAGTAGGTATTATTGTGTATTACTGAGAATAATCTCATTTTTGTAACAATTGAATTGAATTGATTGCTATTTTTTTTAATTAGTAGGTATTATTGTGAATAAATATTATTTTTGTGAGATCTGAATTGAGTAGGTGGGTGTTATTTTTTTTATCAGTGGTTATCAGTTAAAATTAATGTTGTGTATCAAAAAAAGTCAATTGCCAAAGCAAACAACACAAATCTACCTAAAAGCTGATATGATGTAAATTAAACTAGAAAATATAAAACGGATAACTAAAAAAATATAAAAATGATACCTAAAAACTGCTACAATGTAAATTCAACTAGAAAATATAAAACTGATACCTTAAAAAATACAAAAATGATACCTTAAAACTGCTTTAATATTTTAACAACAAAAGTAACACAGAAAATGTTCGAATCACAATTTGATTGTTTAAAATGAAATAAATTCGTTTGAGTAGCAAAACTGATGCATCAGTACAAGAATAAAAGTAAAATAGCACCAAAACTATAAACAAAACAGCATAACACTACTAAAACAATAAAACTGATACCTTAAAAAAAATATAAAAATGATACCTTAAAACTGCTGCAACGTTTTAAAGAAAATTAATGCAAAAAATGTTTTCATCACAATTTGATTTTTTAAAATGAAATAGGATCGACTGTAATACATGGATAATGCAACAATACAACTACAAAATAAATACAACATTAAAATCACATCCAACAAATATAAAACAGTGGTAAATAAACAAAAATGATACCTAGAAAAATATAAAAATGATAACCAACTGCTAAAAAGCTAAACATTAAAATTGCAGAACCAAAAAAAACATGAATCACCTGGCGGAAAAAAAAAAAACTAATCGGCAGAAATGAACAAATATTATAATGATTATAGCAACAAAAAAAAAATTCAGTCAAGGTTGATTATTGAGATCGATTTCGGGCCCTAAATTTTGCTATTCGATTTATGATTGAGGTTCGATTGTAAGATAGTAGGCGGATTTGATTTGATTCGATTTCCAGTTGAGATGATTTCGTTAATTTTGATTTGCTGATTTCGTGGGAGAAGAAATTTGGGAAAAGAGAAAAGAGCGGAAGAAGAAATCAGAGAAGAGAGAAAGGGGCGACGGAAATTTTTAGGGTTATGTCCTTTTGGATAAAATTTCAAGCGCGTGTCCTTATGGATAAAATATTAATACCGTTTGTCCTTGTAAGCAGTTTCCTGTGCTCCTTCTGTGCTTGGGTTATCATTACCTTTGTATTGCATGATGTAGATTTAGCAGAAATTTGAGGTGGGACCATGCCCGCATAAACTTTAAAGCGTATTATCAACATGTTTGTAGTTGGCTGTCTGACGAGTCTTCAATAATAAATGGACTATGTCATGTAGATGTTACTTATCAAATTATGATACGTTCATTACGCACTGCTTACCATAAGTTGTTTATATATTTATTAGAGTATATTATAGCTACTTATTTGAACTATTTTCTATGCTGCTTATTTCATGATTCTTCAATACTTTATCAGCGGTGATTTGGGAAATAGGAAGATGTCGCTGGCTAATTCAAACTTAGCATTTTTTGTGGTTTCAGGGTTTGAAGGTACAAATATATTTCACAACATATTTCAGAAACATATCGAAACCCCAAAATGCAATCCTAAGTACAAATAGTGGACTAAAATTTTGAGTCGATAATTAATATTGGCTAAAGAGCGAAAATTTTAAATGGCGGTCATTCATAATTCTGCCATCGCTCAATTTTTTTTGGTGTACCCTCGATCACCATGTTCCGCTTTGATCATTGTGTGTTTTCGACACATATTTTTCACTATGTGTGCAAAGATTTTCTATCGGTGAATGCACTCACATATTATATTCTACTGATATTCTGCTGATGTATTTACAAAAAAATGCATTTGATTTGTACTTTTCATTAGGGCTCTTAATTTTTGACAAAATATATTACCAGTTTCTTTGACTTTTTCATATGTAAGCTGCAGAACATTCTACTTTTTACTGCAATTTCTATAGACGGTTTATAGCAACATTATGTTCTTTAAGAGCATGCCGTTGAAAGAACGATGGCATATAGATCCATGATGATCAAGTTGATTTGCTCTTTGAAACTGTAGCTATCAGTAACAATACTACCAAAGATATTGCTGTTGTTTTACTAGGCCATATGGTAAAATAAAAATTACTTTGTCAATATTCCACTTTAGGGGCATTATGAAGCTAATGAAAGGAAAATAAAAATGGGCATGCTCTGCATCCGAGTGAAGTCATTAGTTGCAGTGTGTAGTAAATAATCAATGGTTTGCTGGATGGCAAACTCGGTAAGATTTAAGCATTAAACGCAGAGTACGTGTTTTTTTTTCTTCTATAGCTCTGGCCTAAGTTGAACATTAAGTAAATTAGTTACAAAGGTGATCAGAAACATCAAAAGCAGTATCTTTTACTTGGTGGAACGAGTAGACTTTCATGCAAATAAAGTTTAGATGTAACCATCCGGAAATTATGTAGTAATAATGTTATGATCAATAATAGTCTACCTCCTTTTATCATATGTATTCACGAGGCTTTATATTGATTTGAATGACCGTAAGATAAGGTATTGATAGTAAGTTGACATTAAAAACCATCATCGATAATATTGTTTCTACCATCAATCTCAATACAAATATCAAACAAACCGTGTCGGGGTAGCGCTTGTAGGATATAATAGCTGTGTAGTAGAAATCATAATAGGTTTAATTTAACCTACCTTTATAATTCATGTTTTAGTAGTGATTTATGGCAGATGCGTTCACATGTGATTCTATAATAATCACAATAATGTATACCGTCATAAAACATTCTTAGCTTGAAGAAATCAAATGTTTTAGGAGTTGAGAACACGACAAATCACAACAATTTACATTAGAGTACAAGAATATAACAGAGTATAAATAAATATTATACATTGAAAAATATCAGAGATTAAATTACAAAGCAGCGGAAAATTAATACATAACAAAACTGTTAGAAATATACGGATACAGAGAGTTCCGAATATAGCTCCAGTTGTAAATCCAGGATCCTGAAAAATAGAAATATCTGCAAAAACCAAAAATACTAGTTGCCCGTGTGGAAAATATGGGCACCCAGAGTTTTGGTTAAAATAATAAACTCCGAGTCAGTCATGGAAATGGTGTGAGAACTAAAACAGTTATTTAAAACTTTAATTTAAAAATAAAGTAAATCAAGGGACCACGCCATATAACATGGAACAGGTTTTCTCCTAAGAATATCAGTGCATAAAATGGTTTATAAACAGCGCAATGATTTTCAAAAAATGAAGATATTATAAGACTCAGGCCCCATCACACAATGCAACGCAAGTTGGAGGATAGAGTTTTACCTTATAATAGCCAAACATGCTTTGTGCGTTTAAAACAAATCGTTTTGATACTATTATTATTGCATAGTGTTTAAAAAACAACTTTAAATATAAATGTATCAATCATAGACGGCATGGGTACCATATATCATGTTGCTATACTAGTTCCACAACTAAAATAGAAAGGTTGTATTGGAAATTAGATTTCCGTCATGAACCAAGGCAAGGGATCGTCCTTACCGAATTCGAGACAATCTAGCCCATATCTCAGGCTCAGCCGTAACTACACCTGGATCGTCTAGGGCCAGTCCACTGTTACGTTTTTAGATTGGAAATTCTTGAACAATACGTTTCCCTGCCCTATGGGGCATAAAATCTGGTCAATATGTCGACCAATCCATCGGCCCTGTAGTGACCGATATATCTGAGGTACCTCGCTTTCCATCATCCACATAAGTAAAAATGTCTGGGCTCCATACCATAACACCACTCCTAGCTAGAATGAAATGCATGTCCTCCCTGGAGTCCTCTCCCGTTTCTAGTTCATACCGGGGTGTGAGGCTCGCGAATTAACGCTACACACAGAGCTATGCTATTTAAAGCCGCGCTTTGATCATCAACCACAAGATTCTGCTTTTCAACAGAAGCCTTGATCATTTGCATCTCAGCATGCCACACTTACAATTCATGCAATGCGACTGATGTCTATCGATATATAACCTCTAAGCTCGTACGTCTCAGAGAAGAGTGTTAAGCAAGAGAATAAATTCTTCGCCACCAAACCGATATATATTTAATAGAGATCAATCAACACAGAATAAATCCAATTTCAGATACACATCCATTTACTAGTTCGTTCTGGATCTGAACGAAACCGAAGGTACCTTATTCCTCGTCCCATATGTCCAATACAGGAGAGAGGTCCTCGCATATCCGTCGATCTCCAAGTAAGTCTGGACGATAACCACTTATTACCTAGACTTGGGTATACAGCCCAATCAAGACATCAGTAATCATCCAAACGATGTGAAGATCTCCAGTTTTCAACCACCGTCTTCATCGTCGACTTATCGTCGAATCATTTATTCAGAATGAGCATAAACCCGGTCTTTCCGAATAGCTCGCGTATCTTATAACAAGTGCTATAAAAACAAAACATATGCCTCATTCCAATCCAGAATATTCTTTTATTCAAATATTCACATTATTAGGTAAAGGTTCCCATTAATTTTATCAAAGATAAATTCTTTAAATTTATTCTTTAATCTTCCTTTGGATATCAATTCTAAACCAAATTAAGGTTTATCAACTAGTCGGGATTATCGAGCCTTACCGAAGTAATCATTTGTTTAATTTCCCAATCCCAACCTATTCATCCCATGGAGAAAAACTAGTAATACTCCATATCTAACACCGCGGTGTTATTGGTAAATTTAATTACCATTTCACGTTCAAATCTAATTAAAGATTTAACTCTCGTCCGGAGTAAAACTGGTGGTACTCCATTCTTGATCATTTCCCAAATTTGATAATTTAAATTATCACATTCTCATTTCAATCTAATTAAAGATTCATTAAAACTTCACTTAGTTTTAATCTTCCAACAATCATTAGTTAATGATTATTTAACTTTGGAAACACAAATATGTCGCATCGACAATGTACACCGTACCACTGATTTCTGCCGATATATAATCTCTATGCTCATACGTCTCAAAGAAGGGTGTTAAGAAAGAGAATAAATTCTCCGCCACCAAACAGATATATATTTCGCAGAGATCAACAATACGGTTCAAAATACAATGTTAGACATGTAATCCTGTCTTTTACTGGATTAAAGAACCATGTCATTTAAAACACAGTTCACGATAAACCCAAATCCACATTCCATTAACCATGGAATCTTCACGGAAAACAGATCAATATATATAATCGATATAGATTTCCGTATCTGACTAATAATATAAATGGAATAACGACAAAGCCTTTTAAATTCCATATATATTAACAGTCTTCCTCCACAGAAGCTCACTTCGATTATTACCAAATCGAATTCCATTCAATCCCAATTCATTTTATTAAATTGGGAAACTTTACTTTGGAAATTTTCCATTAAATTTTAGTAAAAAGATTTATAAATTCCAAATCATATTTCACTGTTAATCGTGTTAAAGAACGAATGTCGTTAAAGACACAGTTCACAAAACCCGACTCACATACCATTTTATTCCAATTACTAAATATAATTGGAAACTCTAATAATCTTAATTAAATGATTTGTTCTTTTCACATGAGGTTTAAGAACAGTGTTACTGAAGACACCATTCACGACAAACCCAAAATCCAATTCCTTTTATTTAATTCCAATTAAATATTAGTTAATTGGAAAACTTCACTAAATCCTAATTAAAAGATTTATTCTTTTATCAGCTGGGTTTAAGAACAATGTTATTTAAGACACCGTTCACGACAAACCCATAATCCAATTTAGTATTAAATACAAGGCTCTGAATAGAAATTATATCGGCTTATATTCAATATCAAATTCTGAAACTAACGGATATCGTATTGGGAATAACGATATCTGTATCTTCCAAATTCCCATAACAATATCCGTATGACCACGGAATGTAATATGAAATATTCCGAAGATTATTTCAATTTATTCATTGGAAAATTCTGGTTATTATTTTTTAAACCATTTCAAATCCAATTTATTTATTTAAAACCATTGGGTTATTTTTCTAGTTAATAACTAGTTCATTTTGATAAAAATATTTTTTTTCCTTTCAAATATGGAATTTTTCATCTCAATTCTTTCCGAATCATTTATTATGATTTTACACAAATTATTAATATTTTTAATAATTTTATTAAGGCCCTTTCAGTCGATTTCCATAAACGGTCATCGAACTACACTTACAGCAACCTCTTCCAAATTTGATTTGGACATAATTCCAAATCCAGCCGTTAGATTTCCAATTTCTTTTATTCTTTGGAAAGCTCTTTTCGATACGAAACCAACAGTTCTGGATTTAGGAGAATCCGACGGTCAGATCTCCAGTAATGCCAATTCGAAGTCAATGGTCGAAATTCGCGAACGGTCGCTGCACGACGCATTCTATTCCTGCCATTAAATATATATTATATATATTTCGTCGATTTCCATTTATAACGTATTTTATATATCGTTTATAAATCCGTTTTAAAACGACTCTAACTTAATTTTCAATTTTAAATCAAAATTGAATACTCCTTATCATTATAATATTTAAACGATAATAATTTCAAAATATCTAATTTTGAAATCATTTCCTTTTCGATATTCATTATAAAATTGATATAAATATCATTCGCGTCAAAATGGCGCATATCTAATCAACACGGCTTCATATGTTTCAATATTTTCGTGTCCATCCAAAATCGGACATCAAATTCATATTCTAATCGTTTATTGAATATTATTTTAAAATATTCATTATTTTAAAATGTTTCCTTATTTTAAGATATTCGTTCCTTTTGAATTGGAATCAGACCCAATCAATTACATGTAATTTATATATATGGATTTCATACACCACATGTATACAACAACCATGATAAATAATCGACCATCATCCAGAGTGCATTACACAACTGCATAAGCATTAAATATAAATAATTAACGCTCACAACAGTTCGTCAACCTATTGATTGACATACAACTAAATAATTGGGATTAATGTACGTCAAATATCATCCTAATACCCGTGTGGGGTTTCAATCAACGAATACAGATTTTATTTGTGCAGTTGGGCGATGTGTAAAAATTATCGTCCCGATCAATCTCAATCAAATTGGTGTACATAAACAAATCGTCTGATTTGTAAATGAATATTTATTTTAATTTCAGGAGAATTTTATGTCGTTCACATATACGTTAAAGTTATATTTTTTATGATAAAATATTTATTTTAACACATGAATATTTTATACAGCTTATATACACATCAAAAATTATGTTTTTAATGAATAAATATTTATTTTAGAAAATTTCTGCATTTTAACGGCGCGATATTAAAACCGGAGTAATGTCTAGCACTATCCCTCTCCTGATACTAGCTCACGCCATACATATCAATCACAAACAATTCCACAAACAATTCACAATCAATTTCACAACTACAATCCAAATTTCCACAATACAAATCCAAAACAAACAACAGGGTTTGTACAATAAATAGTGTCGGGGGCTTCTAAGCCCCGTCTGCATCCTAGTATATATTTAACTGTAAAATATTTAGAGTGAGAAGGAGTTCTCACTTTGGGATCCACTCCGCCGTTGTTTTCTGATGTTTTGATTTGTTGTTCTGGTTTCAGAATTTGCAAACGAGTTTTAACCTTCACGCCGTCTTTATTTCTAGCCTAAACGCGCCATTCTGGACAACTTTCGCCTAGTGGGCTTTCTCCAAAAATGGTCCATTTCGCCGGAATTCACGAAAAGATAATATTTGGACAGCATACTTTGGACGTGTTTTCTGAACAACTCATCAATCCAAAATTTGACTTCCATATACTCAAATCGAGGAGAGATCGTGCTCTTCGATTTTGGCACTGTGGAGTTTTGGCCAAAAGCACAAGGTTTGGGAGATATTGGCTAAAACAGGTCAGGGTGCTTTATGTAAAACAGGAAATTATTAAAAATTGGGTTTTTGGTTGGAGGGAGACCCGCGGTCGGACTGAGGTGATGGATGGGGGCACAGGGGGTCGGGGAGGGGTCCAAGGGGGTTCAATTGGCCGATTATGGCCTGAGGCGGCTAGGATTTGGGTTGTGGGGCCTGGATTCTCGAGATGGAGCGAGGAGAAGGCGGTGAAGGAGGGAGGATGGTCGACGGCAGTCTTGGGGAGGCGGGCGGCGCAGCTCCGACGACTACAGTGGGCTGATGAGGGGGGGGGACGCGGGTTTAGGGTTCATTTGTTTTTTTTTCTTTTATCAATCTGAACGAAGGGGTGGGAGAGAGAAAGGAGTTGACCCCTTTTTTACATAATTTAATTTTATAATTAATTATTCTAAAAAGTTAAATTTTTTCTTCAAACTCCAAATCGAACCCAACGACTGTTGCCCCCAGCTAAATACCCCCATTGCGGATACAACGGGACACGTTCCGTAAACCAATTCGATTGTTTCGATCACTTTTCATTAAAATTAAAATATAAATTAATTTAACGTTCAAAATTGATTTCAACGCACATTTTAATTTACCGGGGCCACATACTGACTCCAAAAACTCTGGATCTAGCTATGTTTTTATGGTACGGTCCTAACAAAACTAATTTCTTCGAATTTGGAGACCGTTTGAAAATGGTCATTTTCTAGTCGATTAAATTCGAACTAAAATTACCAAACACGTTTAAATCCACCACGCTCACATATTAATTCCAAAAATTATGAAAATTGGAATCTAGTAATAATTTGACATTCTGAATCCAATAAAAGTGGTTTCATGGAAAACGAAGGTCGTTTGCAAAATGACTATTTTTAAGGGCTATATATTATATAAAATATATATAAATTCCATAGCGACTATTCAGAATTTTAAACTGGACATAACTTTCAATTCTCATTATGAAATCTCAGTTTCTTAACTTCGTTAGAAAGATATAATTAAACAAATTCAAATATTTCTTGTTTTACTGAAATCTAATTTATTTTGAATCATGTACATTCATTTGAAATTTAAAATTGAATTTTCAAACTGCCGTGTCATTTCAAGCTCGTCTTATAACTAAATTAAGTTTATACATTCTAACTTCGATTTAAATTAAATTTTTAGTTGTTATTATTTAAAATAAATCATTTTAAATATTGAAAATCCATTTAAAATAGCTAAAATAAAAATTTTAAATTGGTTCTGAAAATCCGGGTTGTTACACCCGTATTTTTGATTGACAGGGCTTCGGAAGACTAATCTCCAGCACTTGCTTTACTCACAAACAAGAAAACGGATCAAGTTTATAAAAATCTTGAAACAACAGAGACAATTGTCGCGTAATTGATTGGAACAGTACGCAAGACAATATGTTGGGTTCTAAAAAAATCATCAATTTCGTATGGCACTGCCTAACGGTAATCAGATTTGAATGCATTTACAATTTCTACCTAATCAATTTTATATCAAAGTTGTGACAAAATATATACTCTTCGAGTTATATTGCCCATATCTTAATGAAACTTTTATTTGATTCAAATGCCATCTAATTCATGATGATATCGAACACTAATAATCTTCTGCAATCTGTACTTTAATTCTACATTCCCAGCAAGTTTGCACAACTATTTAGAGTTGACTCAAAGATGGTCACTTCCTCTTACTGTAAACAAATTGCATGTGCCCACTATTTACTCAACTGTTTAGAGAAATGGGACATACAAACTAAACTTGATGGAATGTTATCTTATTCCTTCTATTTCAACGTTGAACATATTAGGTTTTTCCAAACAGCTCATGGTAAACCAATCTGGATAATCAATATGTTATTCAATGGTACTGATTTAATCCTCTATATTGATTCATTTATCCAGAACAATATATGTTTAACTCTGACAATAGGCAAAACAATGGGAACATTGAAGGTAAAAAGGTGAGATAGTGCATGTCAGGATCTACAAGATTTTTTTTTCCTTACATCAAAATTCGACTTAATTTTAGGCTATTATTTTCATTTAGCATTTGAAGTTTGATGTGTTCTGTCATCCTCTAAATATCAGCGTTCTCAGTGGCCGCTAAATCTCTCCATTGATTACATTATGGCCTGCACATTTTTAACCAACTATTATTTAATATTAGTCATAAACAATAGTAATGTATACAATGAATGTTTACTTATGAATACTGGAATAATACCTGCTATTCAGTGCTCCAATCGAGGATGTCAATTGTAGAAGGAAGAAGAGTAGTAAAGGAAAATAGGTAATCTTATTTCTTTTGTACTATTTGTAAGAAGAAAAATTAACATAGTAAAAATATATTGGCAAGTTAACCTTTGATTTGAGAATCAGCATAATTGTGTTGTTTTCTTATGCAGTAGCTGAGGCTCAAGTAGAAGATCACGTGCATGCTTTTTATTGCTGCTGGATCATTTTTACACACTCACTTTCATAATATTTTTGTTTGCTTTGCCTAATTTGATGATTTCTGTGAGCTGAACTGTATTTTATTCCATACTTTGTGAGATTTTTTTGACCTTAAATTTCAGCTGTTTATTTAAGATATTTCGCTATCTTATTTATGTCACTCAAATGTATTATTATAGTATGGCTGAATCGTTAAAGCGCCAAATTCATAATTTGCAAATTTGTTGGTTCAATTCCTGCTGGATGCACGCCAATAGGTACGTTTGGTAAGTCTAATGGAATTTGTTCGGTATCCCCATAATTCGAACATGATCATAGAAAAAATTCTCTTCAAGCGAATTGGCCCATCCTATGTTACATTGGGGGATTTACATGGTGGTTGGATGCGGAGGCATGTTTGGTTGAGAATTTCAAGGTGGCGGTATAAAATAATATATCGACATGGCCCAATCAATAATTCAAATCAGACACTCTCATTATCCATTCATCCTCTCTTCGAGGAATCCACTTCAACTATTCTTATCAAATAAGAGCTAAACTATTTTGAAGTTGAAGAGAAGTATCAAAAAACATGTCTTATTTATTCAATAATACTTATTTGTAGCAATGAAAAACTATTGTTCCTTTCTGATAGGATATATCAGAAATTACAAATATCTATGACCTGTTTTCTCTATTAAATAAAGCTATAACTATAAAGGATGTGAAATACCTTGCTTAGGTATCATTTGGAAGTGCATTAACATAAACACGGCTGAAAGAAGAGGCAATACAAAAGTGTGTAAACTATAAAAATGAGTCAAGGTAGATTGCCCCACACTAGCACTTCCACGTAATAACTCTGCCAAAGGAGATCCTTTAGCTATGGCCTAAACAATATAACAGAATTCCCATTTAGACTTCAAGATCACACTTCCTCCTACCTTACTCATACCGAAAGATATTCGCCGACAAAAACCTATCCAAATATACAACTACTTGACTGAATCAACCAATGTTACAACAATCATACTCATGCCTACGCACTGCCCATGTGCGTATGTAGCACAGATTACCCACTAGTGTATATATATATATATATATATATGTGTGTGTGTGTGTGTGTGTGTGTATGTTCTTGCGTTATGAAGTGTCACGCTATATCATTCAGGAGAGATTTTAACAAATTTAACTAACTAAAAACATACTCAGTCACACAATATAAATCAATTGAAGCTTCTGGAATCTGTTCATCAATAATTCTCCTGCAATAAAAGTTAGTAGATGACAATATATATTTGTATAGTTATCATTATTAAAACATCAAAATATGAGTTCTAACATTCTCCTTTTTTTTATGATGACAAATATATAATTTAAAAAATCAATATATAAATTGTCCTCTCCTAAATCTATAATCCCTTGTTAATATGACATCCTCCTGTTGATAAAATTGTATTTTCTCTCCACCTTTGTCATCAACAAAAAGGAGGAAAAATATCAATAGGTGCAATATAGGGATTTAAATTGTAGATGTATGATCTAAATTAACCCTAGAGGGGGGTGAATAGGGTTTATCGCAGATTTTCACAGAATAATTAAATAACCACAGCACAGATAATAATCAGAGTAAATGCGGAAAAGTAAATAACAAGCAGATACACCCAGCTTCGGCAAAACCCTGCCTACTACGGCATTCCCCAAGGTTTCTACTAGGTGTTAAAACAATCTCTACACTTACAATCCCCTGTAAACTCGCGACACTCGCTCCTAACTGTTCTTAACCCTACGCTCAAAACCCTGCACTGGTTTTTATCCCCAAAACCAGATTTCCCCGAATTACAAACCCTGTAATTCGTCTCCCAAGTTTTGAAGACAAACTAGTAAACTCTGATTTGATTACAACTTGAATCTAAAGACGAATAAAAAAACAAATCTAAAAACAAATTCAAAACCCTTAGGAGTTAAAATAAATGGGTCATCCTCCTTTTAAAAAACTTGGCCAGCCTCTTTTATTTTGCCTAGCCCCTTGTTTTCTTTCACCCGATCTCCTTTGCTTTAGAAAAAATGGCGGCAGTGGCTTTGCTCCTAGAGTTTCTTCAAATCCCAAAATCGCGATGGTTTTCTGATGCTTGTAATCTTGTTGATGTTCTTGATCGATCTCTGGTGCTTCTCTCTTCACGATTTGGATATTGGATTTCGATCCAAGCTTGCTTCTTTACTGGTATGATTTTTGATTTCGATTTTCAGTTTTCAATCAGTGCTAGAACTTGGATGATTTAATTGCCAATGAGGATTGGTGTTTAAGTATAGGGTAAACAGATCCCTCTAGAAAAATAATTCTCTGATTTCGACTAGTGATTTGGTTGAGGTATATACGGAAATATTGGAACTTTAAATCATCTTATGTTCTGGAATTTCTGATTAAGTCTGATCTTTGAAACCCTTGATTTGAAACTTGCGGCATATATATTTTTCTAGGAAATTAGGGCTTGAGCAAGTTTTCTGGAACATATGATTTTCTGGTTTGCTAAAACTTTGTCAATTCATTTAAATGGATTTTTTAAATGCTTTCTTGATGATTTCAAAAACAGTACAGAAATTTCTCTTGATTTTGTTGAGAGCAGTCTTACTGATTATCTTTTAACTGATACCGCACTTGATATTTTTGCCTCGACCTTGGATTGCTGCCTTGATCTTCCTTTGAACAATACTTGAACTTGCCAGATAATTTTAAACTGATAAGAATGAATATAATATTTGATCGGTTTGGCATAATTTCTTTTGTACTAGTACTTGCCAGTTATCATTCTTCTGCTTTGAATTTGAACTGGTATTGTACTTCTTGTTGGTCTGTTGTTGCTCGAGTAGTTTGTTGCCCAAACACTTTGCTATACACTTTGCCAAGTCTAATTTGAGCAGATAAGAACAGATGCTACATATGCTTTGGTCTTGCCGAATAAAACTGTTGTTATACTTTTCACAACTTATCAGATAATATACTTGATCTTGCCATATCATTTTCATCTTGTTGTTGCCTGTAGTTTCAAAACTATTGTACATACTGTAGTACCATTTTAACATGCTCGATTTTCTCTTCTTTGTGTTGAGTTGCTGATGTTTTGTCATCTGCCTTGATATTTAGCTTGCCCCACTGTATTTGTTCAACCTATTTTTGTGATACTGCTCTTTCTCATTTTCAATATACTTGCCATGTGCTTTGTGTACTTTCTCAAGCCTGATAGCATGTAAATCACTTGCTTTGTATTCAGTCCCATATGTCCTCATTCTGCTGCTTCATGAAATTTTCCGAACTATTCCTTCATATATTACATGAACATGCTGTATTACTATTGTTTTAAAAATATTTTCTTGAACTGTGTTGTTTCCTGTGTGCTACTGTTTGTAATTGTTGTGCTTGAACCCTTACATATTTGTAGCTGCTCCAACCCTGTATATTCATTTGATATATCTGCACCATGATTTGTGTACTTGCATAGTCTTGTATTTGAGTTATTTCCCTTGCCAAAATAGTTTGCCCATTTCTGATCATGTATGAGTTGCACCATATATTTGAGTGTGCACATATTAGTCCATGTTGTTTCATTCATGTACCTTGTATATGCTTGCATTAGTTACCCTGAACCTGTTTTGTTGTTGTGGCCTTGCTCGACTTATATTGCTGCACATCTTGTTTCACCATCTTGACCACATCATGTGTACATGTATCATTGTGCTCCTTTGAACATGTTGTATCATTCTTGTAAAAAAAACTGATTTGTTGCACCACTTAAAAACTGTTTTTCTGTGTTGTCACTGTCTCGACCATTTTGCCAATACTGCTTGAACTTCTCTTGAATTTTTTTTTTACTTTAT
Organism: Allium sativum; assembly: GCA_030737875.1. NCBI lineage: Eukaryota > Viridiplantae > Streptophyta > Magnoliopsida > Asparagales > Amaryllidaceae > Allium > Allium sativum. The sequence continues at coordinate 126,176,317 of CM060912.1, read as the reverse complement.
AAAAATCTGTGAATTGGACCTTTTGCTTGACTATTTTGATATGAGTTGTTCCCCTTTCTTGAACTTTGACCTTTTGCTTGACTATTTTGATATGTTGTGCACTGAGTCGAGAGGGTCCATATGGCTACTCCTCAGTTGCACACTGGATTGGCAAGGCAGTGCACACGTGTATACACATGTGTACATGCAACCATCAAGACGAGTTTTTCTGTCCCTGCATATGAGACCACGTCTAGAAAAATGATGAGAAACACACCGTAATTCTGAGGCAAATAAAATTTTAAAAAATAAATTTTATTTTTATTTATTGAATTTTATTTTTTTTGCAGTCTACTGTGTGTGTTTTCTATTTGTGACAGGTTTGCATATGGTGACATTACTGGTTAAAGAGTTGTGAAGACAAAAGATGAAGATTGATGCAGTGATGAGTCAGTGTATAAAAGTGATTGTATAAGTGAGGAATTTCTGTATATGAGAGTGTTTGTAGAAGTGATTAAAAATTGTACTGTCATTTGTAATAAACAGATGTGATTGAAATAAAATATATTTTGTTGTTCAATTCAATCTGTTTATTTTGTTTGAATATTTTAATAGTACAATTTCTGTGATGTGTTAAATGTGTTATGTTAGAAATATTCAAAAAATATTTGAACTGTAAATAGTGGAGTTATAAATAGTTGTACTGTTTGAAAGATTGAAATATAATATTTAATTTAAATAAAATACTGTATGAATATATGAATGTCTGTACAGTCGTATTCTATTTAAATATAAATATTATATTCCTGTCTGTGATGTATATATATAGAACAGTACAGTAACAAACACATTTAAAATAATATTTATTTAGTTGTTATCATCAAACAAAAATCATATAATTATGTATACAACACTGTTATATACAACAATCTCCCCCTTTTGATGATGACAAACAAATAAAAGATTTTGAATGTGTTTGAACGTAAAATATATTACTCCCCCTATTTATTTGCTCCCCCTACATATGTGGAAAATATGAATGATGAAATCCAATTGACCATTCTCCCTTTAGATATTTAATTTCAAATCTTAAAATATTTTTGAATTAAATATTCATTAATCAAAATCTTGACCATTCTCCCCCTTTTGTTATCATCAAAAGGATAATAGAAATCGAAACAGTGATGAATATAGACTATAAATATAAATTTAAATTAAGATAGAGAATATATATCTCAAATCCCATTTAATCAAACAAAAATCATAATAATCTTCAAATCAGAAGCAAATTTCACTTTCAGAATGAATGGATTTACGATGGATTTTATAGAATGAGGAGAGTTTAATTGAATATTTAAATACGAATTTCAAAATTTTTAAATATGCTCAAAAAATGTGTTAAGCACTTGCTAACCACGCATAGCCCAAAGGTCTTTTAAATGGGGTTAGTGATAACTTAACTTTATCCTCTCTAATGAGTTACATCCATGCACAGCCCCAAGGTCTTTTAAGTGAGAATGGAAGCACATAGAAATTAAGGTAATTCACCCACGCATAACCTCAAGGACTTTTAAATGGGTGTGAATACCAAGGATAAATTATTTATTTATTTATTATTTTATTTTTAATTCCAAGAATAATTAGAATTCCCCAAATTAAATAAACCATGATGAATGACAGAAATATGGTAGATGTAGAAGATGGTCGTGAAATAAGCTCTAATTCAAAGATATTATAAAATATGTCCAATCATCATGAGATTAAAAATAATATCTCCTCTAGTTATGAATTATACCATAGTCACAACTCATCACAGTTTCATAAATCTATCAATAATTTTGATGAGTCTCAAAACAGTTCAAATTAATCAATAATTTCAATTTTTGAACAAATAATCAAAAATAATTTTAAAATTGAAAATATCAATTTCAAGAGGAGTTTTTGAAAATATCAATGCAAGTTGGAAATCAGTTTCAAAAATCAATCAGTAGAAAATGGAATTTTCTAATATTTCTAACACTGATTGCTCCTAGACAATCTTTTTTAAACTATTTATATATTTAATTCAAATTGCCTATGAATTTTAACTAAATCCAGTCACTGATTTTCTAACTTATCATTTAATCACCAACACACTTAAAATGAATCAAATCAATTTCCTTATCAGAGCAGCATAAGATCATTTTCAAAGCAAGAATCACAAGTGATATTCTCAGAGAATTTTAAGACAAGCACAAGAACCATTCAACAGTCAAATCTGAAGATAATTATTTGAAATTACTTAAGAAAAAAATCAAATTTTTTGATAATCCAAGAAATTCAATAGTTAATAACGAATGATTTTAAAACCAGCCGAGTAAAAAATAAAGAAAATAAAGAAAATAAAAAATAAAAAAGGAAAAATAAACTAAAAAGGAAATAAAATAAAAATAAGGATTTAGAGATCATACCTGACTTACCATAATCGACGTGATCCATGAATCTCCAACTTTGAATCTATGGCTAAGGAACTCCAAATAAATAGATAATATGAATCAATTTAAATTTTATCTATCTTAGGCACAGTTGTTCCTTAGCCTATCCTCGGTACCTAAATGTTTAAGGGATCGAGTGGTTTAACAAAAACTGTTTTACCACTCTTATCTTTGTTTACACGTTTTGGTATCCAAACCCGTTTATACAACAATCCTTTACTATCTACTAGCGTACCCTTTTGAACCCAAATTCGTTTAGATTTATTCAAATTTATTTCGTTATTTTTTGGAATCCAAATTTGTTTAATTGAATTGTTTCTAAACGAGTTTTCATATCGTTCATGATTTAAAAATCCTTTGAAATTATTAGAATTCTAAATTTCAATTTGATCAATTTCAAAGCCATTTAAAGAATTTTTAAAATCATTAGGATTTTGTTTTTCAATAGGATCAAATCCAAAACCAAGTCCCTTTTTGTTCTGAACAAAAAATTGATTTTTTAACAACATATTCAACGATTTCTCTCCTTTAGAAAATTTAGTCAAAGCTGAATCAAGTCGTTGAATTTTAAATTTAAGATCGCTATTTTCTTTCATTAAATTTGAACAACGATTAATAGCGATTTTCCTCTTTTCAGCGTCAGTTTGTTTCAAAACCAAATTTTCGTTTTCAAGAGCTTTGATTTTAGCATTGGACTTAGAAATTTCAATTTCAAATTGTTTTCGCTTTTCAAAACCAAGTGTTTCAGAATCTCTAAACTTTTCAATTTCTTTTTCAAAATCATGATTTTCGTTCAAATTCACGTTTTCACTTTTAAGTAACTCAAGATCAGTTTTTAATTTCAAAAAATCGTTACTAAAAAATCGACATTTTTCACATTCTGAAAATGGTAAATTCTTAACCTTTTCAAGTTTTCTTTCTAAACTGTTATTTTCTTGAACTAGTTTTGACCTATCAGATTTCAATTTCTTGACTTTTAATTCAAGAGAATCAATAGTTTTTGTGAGGTCGTGACACATTAGAATTATTTCTTTATAGGTAAAATTCGATACCTTACCAGAATCCTCTTCACTACCTTCCGAATCAGATTGATCCATAAGACACAAATTAGCTTCTTCTTCATCACTTTCAGAAACTTCTTCTCCTTCCTCATCATCCCATGTAGCAGCAAAAGCCTTCTTCTTCCTTCTGAACTTCTTCCTCTTTTCATTTTTAAGCTGTGGGCAATTTGGTTTGATATGTCCGGGTTTCTTGCAATTGTAGCAAAACACTTCATCGTTTGAACTATCTGAACTTTCAGACTTGTCGGTTTTTGAATTCTTCTTTCGTGGTTTGTATTTTCCTTTGGCCCACTTTTTCAAAAGCATGGCTAGCTCTTCAGCGGGATCATCATCATTACTTTCAACAGAATTATTTAAAGCGATCGTCTTTTTCTTTGATTCTGAATCCTTTCGTTCTTCTCTTGCTTTTAACTCCATCTCGTAAGTAATCAGATTTCCGATCAACTCTTCCATGCTTACTTTATTCAGATCTTTTGATTCTTGTATCGCCGTCACCTTAGCTTCAAAATTCATCGGTAGCACTCTCAATATTTTTCTGATCAACTCCACTTCAGTATAGGTTTTGCCAAGAGCTTTTGCATTGTAGACTAGTGATGAGAAGCGTCCATACATCTCTTTTATATCCTCGTCTTTTTGCATAGAGAAATTTTCGTATTCGTTGCTGAGAAGACGAGACGAGATTCCTTCACTTGAGATGTACCTTCGTATGTAACCTCCAACGTATGCCATATTTCCTGCGCAGTATCACAATGAGAAATTCGATTAAATTCAGTTTTATCAAGAGCACAGATTAAAGCATTCATCGCTTTGGCATTAGTTGAAAATAATTTTTTATCATTAGCATCCCACCTGTCTTTTGATTTAGGTATTTCAACACCAATAACAATAACAGTGGGAGATCTATAACCCATTTCAATAATATCCCACACATCATAATCGACTGAACTCAAGTAAATTTTCATCCTAGCTTTTCAATATGCATAATCGGTTCCATTAAACATTGGTGGCCTAGCTAAGGACTGACCCTCAGAAAACGCGTTATTGGACAGATTCATGACTCTAGAGTTAAAATAAAATAAAAAATACCTGCTCTGATACCACATGTACGTTCTAAATTAACCCTAGAGGGGGGGTGAATAGGGTTTATCGCAGATTTTCATAGAATAATTAAATAATCACAACACAGATAATAATCAGAGTAAATGCGGAAAAATAAATAACATGCAGATATACCCAGCTTCGGCAAAACCCTGCCTACTGCTGCATTCCCCAAGGTTTCTACTAGGAGTTAAAACAATCTCTACGCTTACAATCCCCTGTAAACTCGCGACACTCGCTCCCAACTGTTCTTAACCCTACGCTCAAAACCCTGCACTGGTTTTTATCCCCAAAAACAGATTTCCCCGAATTACAAACCTTGTAATTCATCTCCCTAGTTTTGAAGACAAACTAGTAAACTCTGATTTGATTACAATTTGAATCAAAAGACGAATAAAAAAACAAATTTAAAAACAAATTCAAAACCCTTAGGAGTTAAAATAAATGGGTCATTCTCCTTTTAAAAAACTTGGTCGGCCTCTTTTATTTTGTCTAGCCTCTTTTTTCTTTGACCCGATCTCCTTTGCTTTAGAAAAAATGGCGGCGGTGGCTTTGCTCCTAGGGTTTCTTCAAATCCCAAAATTGCGATGGTTTTCTGATGCTTGTAATCTTGTTGATGTTCTTGATCGATCTCTGGTGCTTCTCTCTTCACGATTTGGATATTGGATTTCGATCCAAGCTTGCTTCTTTACTGGTAGGATTTTTGATTTTGATTTTCGGTTTTTAATCAGTGCTAGAACTTGGATGATTTAATTGCCGTTGAGGATTGGTGTTTAAATATAGGGTAAATAGATCCCTCTAGAATAATAATTCTCTGATTTCGACTAGCGATTTGGTCGTGGTATATACGGAAATATTAGAACTTTAAATCATCGTATGTTCTAGAATTTCTGATTAAGTCTGATCTTTGAAACCCTTGATTTGAAACTTGCAGCATATATATTTTTCCTGGAAATTTGGGCTTAAGCAAGTTTTCTGGAACATATGATTTTCTGGTTTTCTAAAACTTTGTCAATTCATTTGAATGGATTTTTTAAATGCTTTCTTGATGATTTCAAAAACAGAACAGAAATTTCTCTTGATTTTGTTGAGAGCAGTCTTGCTGATTATCTTTTAACTGATACCGCACTTGATATTTTTGCCTCGACCTTGGATTGCTGCCTTGATCTTCCTTTGAACAATACTTGAACTTGCCAGATAATTTTAAACTGATAAGAATGAATATAATATTTGATCGGTTTGGCATAATATCTTTTGTACTAGAACTTGCCAGTTATTATTCTTCTTCTTTGAATTTGAACTGATATTGTACTTCTTGTTGGTCTGTTGTTGCTCGAGTAGTTTGTTGCCCAAACACTTTGCTATACACTTTTCCAAGTCTAATTTGAGCAGATAAGAACAGATGCTACATATGCTTTGGTCTTGCCGAATAAAACTGTTGTTATACTTTTCACGACTTATCAGACAATATACTTGATCTTGCCATATCATTTTCATCTTGTTGTTGCCTGTAGTTTCAAAACTATTGTACTGTGCTGTTATATGATCTTCTACCTGAAATTTAGAACTATCTTACTATCACATTGTTGTATGCACTCTTGTACATGCTGTAGTACCATTTTAACATGCTCAATTTTCTCTTCTTTGTGTTGAGTTGCTGATGTTTTGTCATCCGCCTCGATATTTAGCTTGCCCCCACTGTATTTGTTCAACCTAGTTTTATGATACTGCTCTTGCTCATTTTCAATATACTTGCCATGTGCTTTGTGTACTTGCTCAAGACCTGATAGCATTTAAATCACTTGCTTTGTATTCAGTCCCATATGTCCTCATTCTGTTGCTGCTTCATGAAATTTTCCGAACTATGCCTTCATATATTACATGAACATGCTGTATTACTATTGTTTTAAAAATATTTGCTTGAACTGTGCAGTTTCCTGTGTGCCACTGTTTGTAATTGCTGTGCTTGAACCCTTATATATTTGTAGCTGCTCCAACACTGTATATTCATTTGATATAGCTGCACAATGATTTGTGTACTTGCACAGTCTTGTATTTGAGTTATTTCCCTTGCCAAAATAGTTTGCCATTTCTGATCATGTATGAGTTGCACCATATATTTTAGTGTGCATATATTAGTCCATGCTATTTCATTCATGCACCTTGTATATGCTTCCATTAGTTACCCTGAACCTGTTTTGTTGCTGTGGCCTTCCTCGACTTATATTGCTGCACATCTTCTTTCACCATTTTGACCACAGTCATGTGTACATGTATCATTGAGCTCCTTTGAACATGTTGTATCATTCTTGTAAAAAAACTGATTTGTTGCACCACTTAAAAACTGTTTTTCTGTGTTGTCACTGTCTCGACCATTTTGCCAATACTGCTTGAACTTCTCTTGAATTTTTTTTTACTTTATAAAAATCTGTGAATTGGACCTTTTGCTTGACTATTTTGATATGAGTTGTTCCCCTTTCTTGAACTTTGACCTTTTGCTTGACTATTTTGATATGTTGTGCACTGAGTCGAGAGGGTCCATATGGTTACTCCTCAGTTGCACACTGGATTGGCAAGGCAGTGCACACGTGTATACACATGTGTACATGCAACCATCCAGACGAGTTTTTCTGTCCCTGCATATCAGACCACGTCTAGAAAAATGATGAGAAACACACCGTAATTCTGAGGCAAATAAAATTTTAAAAAATAAATTTTATTTTTATTTATTGAATTTTATTTTTGTTGCAGTCTACTGTGTGTGTTTTCTATTTGTGACAGGTTTGCATATGGTGACATTACTGGTTAAAGAGTTGTGAAGACAAAAGATGAAGATTGATGCAGTGATGAGTCAGTGATTGTATAAGTGGGGAATTTCTGTATATGAGAGTGTTTGTAGACGTGATTAAAAATTGTACTGTCATTTGTAATAAACAGATGTGATTGAAATAAAATATATTTTGTTGTTCAATTCAATCTGTTTATTTTGTTTGAATATTTTAATAGTACAATTTATGTGATGTGTTAAATGTGTTATGTCAGAAATATTCAAAAAATATTTGAACTGTAAATAGTGGAGTTATAAATAGTTGTACTGTTTGAAAGATTGAAATATAATATTTAATTTAAATAAAATACTGTATGAATATATGAATGTATGTACAGTCGTATTCTATTTAAATATAAATATTATATTCCTGTCTGTGATGTATATATATATAACAGTACAGTAACAAACACATTTAAAATAATATTTATTTGGTTGTTATCATCAAACAAAAATCATATAATTGTGTATACAACACTGTTATATCACTACAAGAAAAACCGGAATTAGCAGCGGTAGAAAACGCTGCTAATCCGTCGCTAAACAGGCATTAGCGACGGATTTCCGACTTAATGGTTCGATCGGCAAAACGCTTGACGGTATCTGTGTCAGATTTTGCGACGGAATTTAGCATGAATTTTACGACAATTTACCGTCATTTAACTTATTTTATAACAAAAATAAATATTATTTATTAATTTACTTTTATTTTACTTTTTATTTATATACCGACGATTTACCGACAGATTATTAATTTAGTATAAAATATTATTTACAAAAGCCGTCGGTAAACCCTTACTAATTACCAAGGGATTAGAGACAAAAAATTTTAACAAAAAATTTGGCTCTTTTTTTTGTCAGTAAACCCTTACTATTCAGCAAAGGATTAGCGACGGAAATTAAATTGAAGTAAACTTAACCTCCCTTTTTTGTTGGTAATCCGCCGCTATTCCCCTTCTAATCTGCATATATATATATATATATATATATATATATATATATATATATATACACATACATACATACATACGTATATCGAACTAACATTATTCAACTGCGAACACTGAAATAAATAACATATTAAAAAAACGATAAATTAGCCAACGATATTAATTTAGAACTAAAAAGAACATTCATAATCACATACAAAAAAAACCACAACATCCATAATCCTTCATCAATTAACACACCAAGCTGAATTATGAACAACAAAACTATTCAGTTAGTGCTAACATTATCCCAAATACAAACACATCATCCATAACCATACTAAAACCACATAACGCCATATTTACACAAAAATTAGTCTAACATACATACCCAACCAGCTTACGAAGATGATGATGACGAAGTCATGAGAAATTCAGGATTTTATTAATTAACATGTTTGCTACCTCGTTATCGTTACATTCCAAATTATGTTTTTTTCATCCTCCTGCATAAGTACCGACAAAATATAAATGCATTCATTTTTACATGAAAAAACAGAAGTCATCATGAGTTACTTGCAAAATATTCAGCAATTGTGTTAAAAAGTGTGCTAAAAAAAAATAACGGACTGAATTGCAACTCAATAGTTCAAAACTGAGTTGCTTGCAAATTCTAAACTAAGTTACAACTCAGTTTTAAAACTGAGTTGTAAGCAACTCGATTTTAAAACCGAGTTGCAAGCAACTCAGTTTTAAACTGAGTTGAGTTGTAGCTCAGTTTTAAAACCGAGTTACTTGCTGAGTTGCTTAACTGAGTTGCAAGCAACTCGGTTTTAAAACTGAGCTGCAACTTATTTTAAAACTGAGTTGCATGCAATTCAGCAGCAAGCAACTCAGTTAATTAGCAAGTGCCCAAGGTTATCATCCATAAAATGGTACAAATCTACGCTAATTTCATGTGGCAATGAAAATATAACAAAGTTAATTAGCAAACTGCGTGCAAACCCAAAGCAAAAGGAGGACTAGGACTGAGGAACATGAGCAGGCCTGGGTACTTATCTAATCAAGATATATTTGCAACATAGTTTAGGCAAATTGATGTATAATACATACAGTTAGTTAAAAGAATTACGGATTGTCAACAAAAGATATGTTGATGAATAAATGGTCAGTAACTGACTAAATTAAAACATAATGGTGCTATCCTTACGTTAGAAGTTTCTTTTTAAAGCACGAGAATGAATTCATGATGCTTTGGCTCATTAATAATTTTCTAAATAACTTTTATGCTAACATGAAACGTTTAACATTTTAATTAAATATTGAATATTTATGGCAATTAATATCGAATTTTTATGGCAATTAATATTGAATTTTTATGGCAATTCAAAGGAAATGGGTACTGGTCATCTTAATGCATTGCATGTGACAATTTATATTTTCATTGTACTTGACCATTAATATAGAATTTTGATGGCAGTTAATAGTCACTGTCTATATAATGAATGAGTGCGAACCCATGCTACGCACACGAACAACTCTAATTTCTTCCCAGTAGAGTCTTATTGTTGCTACTCGTTTCAAGCATGATATTGGAGATTTGATTTCAGGAAAAGACCTACTCGTATTTTAATCCAATTTTCAACAAAAATGACTTGACTTGAGATGCATATATGTAAATAATGGAAACTATGTTTAAAAAAAAATCATCTTTAGCAAATCAAATGTAAAGGTAGGACAAAAAGACAAGCATAATGCCAGATTGAATAAACACTAAATTGCCTACTGATTAAAACATTAAGTTACTTTTGCAAAATTTTGATATTCGAGCTTTTAACTAATCCCATAATAAAATATGTACATATGTTATTTTAGTTCGTATAGGTGTGTAGGAATCCAATCCATATTGGTTAGCACGTAAATAAACAAAACAAACAGGCAAAAGTTGTCGAAAATGATGAGTTTTATTTCCAGCATTCCAAACGGATACCTGATTTAACAAAATTTCTTGGTAGCATCACCATGAGACGTAGTGCTGAAATGCATTGTACAAAGCATCCAATCAATTCTAATCTAAACCCAAGCCATTCACCAGTAGCATTATTATGGATGTCCATGCATAAAGCTTGAATTAACCTTGTCAACATTCTCTTGACAAAACCTTCTCTCCTTTCTGAAGCATCCAATCGTTGTAACGCCAAGAATTGTTTCTGAAAAATGATGGATGACCGGTGCTTTTGTTACCCCATCCAAACGAGTAAACTCACGACTTGTTGCAATGTAGTATCGTTGTGGTATTATATATTTCCATCAAAATGATTCACAATTACTCTTCAAACTGTGAAGTGATATTTCAGAGACAGTTTCAATAGCAATTAAAAGCAACATTTTGGACCCTAAAAGAAATCATGTTTGATACTAAAAATAATAAATATTTTTTTTAACTTTATTTCTTTTTTAAACAATTTACTTCAGCTTAATCAAACTGTAGATGATAAGAGTGCAGTCGGTTTACCATTTCTAGTTTTTGATTTTCGCCACTATATAAAAGTAAGCATAACATATGCATATAGTGAAAAACGACCAATTTAGAAAATGAAGTTAACAAACAAAACAATTTTTTAGTTTTCGTGTTTTGAAAAATAACGGAGAACAAGAAATAATTCATACACCCGTCAACCCTAATCCTCATTCTGTCCCCTCAATCGTCCCTCATCTCTTTTCATATTTTTGTGATTAAAACTGAAAACTCAAAATATAAAATAAATCAAACGGTCCCTAAAGTTTCGACAGATTAACTTTGTAAAAACAAGACATTTTGAGCAAAAACGAAAGCACTTTTATTTTTACCAAGAATAAACAACATATCTGGTATACCAAGTTGAGCCATCCCAATGGAATTATAAATATAATCGTTGGCCTAGCTACTTGATATATAACTACTAATACTGCTATGACAAACAAATATCAGGAAATTGCCAGCCCCATGAATAATGGAAGAAACAGATCTATGTTGGTTTGGCCCAATGATACCTGAAAAGGAAAAATGAACAAGATATTAGTTGTGTTCGAAAAATGAACAAGACATTAGTTGTGTCCGATCTTAACTGAGCAAGTATAATAACAGTTTGATAAAAATAAATTGGTAGCTCAGGCCACTAGAACTACTTGCTAGCTAAGAAATATAAGTTTCCATAAGAATAATTCAATGATCATGTGTCTGTTTGCATAAAATCAATTTTTTAAGCAAAAACGACTATTACCGCTAGAGTAAATTGGACTAAATATTTTTTATTTACTAACATATGCTAATATTTGATGCATACCAATTGCAGTTGTTATATTTGATGTTGTTAAAATGGTGACATTTGGCCAACTTTTCAGTTTGTCCATTTGAGTAAGCAATGCATTCATAACCTGCAATCAAACATGAAAACAGTTTAAACTTAATGCAGCATAAATTTTTTGCTTATGAAAGGAATTTTGAACTTGGAGCAAGTAGAGCGACAATAATATCTACTATTAACAACCTGAATTGAATCTGAAGGCTCCGAACTAGATAAGGCAGCCTGTCTAGCAGCAGCAAGACTTTCAACTTCATCTACAAAATGTTGAGATATTAAGGAAAGATATTACCAATGAGTTAATATTGGAGATAAGGACAATTGAATATCTTACCTTATATACGCCGTCAGCAACTCTTCACTTTTAACAAACGGTTTTTAAAGTGGACCAACCACTCAATAATGGTTTTTAAAGTGGACCAACCACTCAATAATGGTTTTTAAAGTGGACCACACTCAATAATGGTTTTTAAAGTGGACCACACTCAATGGTTTTTAAAGTGGACCACACTCAATATACAGTCAATAATGGTTTTTAAAGTGGACCACACTCAATAATGGTTTTTAAAGTGGACCACACTCAATAATGGTTTTCAAAATGGTTTTTAAAGTGGACCACACTCAATAATGGTTTTTAAAGTGGACCAACCACTAGAAATAATGGTTTTTAAAGTGGACCAACCACTAGAGTATATTGGTTTTAAAAGTGGACCAACCACTAGAGGTCAATGGTTTTTAAAGTGGACCAACCACTAGAGTATATTGGTTTTTAAAAGTGGACCAACCACTAGAGGTTAATGGAAGATGACTGGTTGTTATCATAATAGACCCATCAGCAAAAGAATATATCAGCAGGGGGAATAGCCACAATAAACGCCAAACTAAAAAAAAATCCGCAAGCAGCAGCAAGATTTTTTTTTTTTTGAAAGACACAAAACAACAACATCGACTACCACAACAACCAACAATCACCATACTTCATCACCATAAACAGCCTTCATCATAAACAAACTCCATCCCAATACTCTTCAATCAGTAGGAGAACCAAATCGCCAGAAGCAGAGGAGGCGAAGACCACTCGACGGTGCTGCACTGGCTATAGGGACTGCCGACTCTTTTTTTTTTTAGCAATATATATACATATCTCTCTCCTTCTCCCCCGGCTCTGATACCATGATAGAATTTTAGATCAGAGAGAGGAGAGAGACAAAGCAATGAACATTAGAAGACTACATTTTATTGATTGACTTTCATCTATTACAACGGATATTCTTCCTACTTATAATAATGCTCCAGACAAGAATATTCCAAAGCATATTTGGTCTAATTGAATACAATAACAAATATACCTCACACTTAATACAATACCAAATATACCTTACACTTAATACAATACCAAATATAAGGTAAGGTATTCAATTGTCCTTATCTCCAATATTAACTCATTGGTAATATCTTTCCTTAATATCTCAACACAAAATGACAGGCATATAATCAAGATTCATGTAGAATGAAATAATACAAGTATGAAGAAAACAGATGCAGGATACACTACAACAAAAATCACTTTTCGCAACAGGCCATATCTGTTGCAGTAGACCTATTGCAACAGGCCAGCGCCCGTCTATATAGCCGAAGTTACAAAAGATCGGTTCCTTTTCACAACAGTTTTTGCCCGTTGCAATAAGATGTTGCAGTATACTTTTTTGCAATGGGCTTTTGTTGTTGCAACATATACTTTTGCAATAGTATAATGGCATGCTAGTGGTAAGACGCATGATGTAAAAGCACTGTATGTAGTATATTGTGTATCAATAATCAAATTCCAGATGAGCCGAAGTATTCCTAGGCAGAGATACATAACTGAACTTAATGCAATAATAAAATCTAAAGGCAACTGAAACACAACAGGAAATATTTTTACTTAATGCAAACATAGAGTGACAAACGTCATTTGCTTCTTTTTTTTTTCTTTTTTTTATGTGCCCAAACACTACAGCAGTACATTAGTTCACCATGCATGCAACAAATTTCATGTTGCACGCACCCACTTAGGTTTATTTATTTATTATTTTATAATATAACTCACGCATGCCATTATACAAACCCACCTCATAATTAACTCACACATGCACACACAACACTTGCACACAAGCACTTATGCACGCACACAACATTTGCAGATCACTCACATACGCATGCATATAGATACAAAGTTCATAAAATTTATAAGAAGCATTGGAAAAAAAATGTATTTGTCTCTGTTTCGGTCCTTACATGAATGAACAAAAATGAAAGAAAAATGAATCCCCTCAATAATGTGCCTTCCATGCGCAGGCAATGCAAAATAGAAATGAAGTGAGAATAAATGGAAAGAAAAGAGAAAAAAAATGAAATAATGTTTTGTGTCCCTCATCCAAACGAAATTTGACACATACAATCCTATCAATGTAATTTTCCTTAGCCCGGCAGTCTTAGGTTATCTGGATTCAATGTTTGGTTGAGAAATTAAGATATTTAAGTATGAATAAAACAATTACTACTATATCTACTTCCCAAACAAAGAAGTACCAAAATAAAAATTGTCAGAAAAGGGAAGATGGAAGGTAACACACTTCATGCTTTATTGACATAGAAACACAACAGGACGTCATGGGTGTATACTAACTTTTATATTTCAATCCTTAAGCATGTACAGCGTGGTATGAGAGTCAATCACACAATATCAATGAAGCCAACATATGGCAAAACTAGTTTCAATTAGAAAAAGAAAAAAGGAAAAAAAAATCTGGGAAGCAAATGCTCAAGTTCCAAATGTACTTAACCCAAACTAAGTGTTCATAAAGCAACTATACATACAGATGTAACTATAAAGCATGCAAACCAAGGAACTCCAAGCAAAAGGAAATAACCACATGCAAGTGTATTTAGCAAGTCAATATATTCACAACAAATAGCAAGCAACTAATATTTTCCAGCATCCAAATTTGACTAAACAACTTGAATTTAAGTAAAAGTGAGCATAAACTCACCTACAGTTGACAGAGAACGGAAAACAAAAGTAGACGATGGCTCATTCGGACACGAAGACAGCGGAGATAAGCCAAATAAACAGCATATGGAGTATGCAGCGAGTATGAAGGACAGTGGGTAAAAGGCCAGAACTGTGGGCATACAAATAGTAGACAGAAATTGTTGATGTAAGAATAGTACGCAAAAATGCTAGGACAACAGGAATGCTACAAAAGTGATGCAACATGCCTAATAGTGAATAAAGCGCAAGCTGAAACTGAAGTCTATATGCGCTTGCAAAAACTAGATTATAATACTAGGAGATATTGTACTGATGTAAACTAAAGCCCATGAAAGTATGAGTGGCTGCAATGCAAGAATATGTGCAATGAACCTATACAGTTATGAAACACGGCAAATTCAAATATAATATCAAACATACCAGGATGATTATTCTAACAACAGCCCAAATCTTGAATATGTGACATGGAACAACAATAACTGTACAAAAATCACTATAAATGATGAGTCAGACGGCAAGAAGAAAAATGCAGCCAATGTTGTAAATAAGTATATAAATCATATAACATATAGAACCCCATATAATAATCTCTAACGTATGCACAACTGAATCAATCACAGTTAAAATGGAGCCTATGGCCGCCAAGATGAGCATATTGATAGCAGAAGCCCATTGTAAATAGGCCATGGAAACGTCCACTTACGCAATTGTGAGGAAGCAACATACGATTTGTATAAATTTATCATAGTTATGAAAAACATACAACAGTTAAACTTGATAATTATGAAGCCATGAAAACAAGGATATAGTTCATTATTATTGATCAAAAAGACAAATTTAGGATAGTTAGTGTACCAAAAATAACATACAAGAGTTAATAATATCCATACGCAAGTAAAACGATGGTGGATATCCACGGTTACTTAAAAAAACAAAAAAGATGTCAACCGTAGGGATACCTGAACCAGATTCCCCCCTGCAGTTTGCTTCGCAAATTAAAAGTCGGCTCCAACCATTGGCATAGTTGAGGACTAATTTGTCAAGCAGAAGAGGACTGCAATCGTGGACGTAATTGAGTGGTGGACGGATGGGCGTGATGCTCCGATGTGCAGCAGATATTGTAATGTCGAATGGAGAGGTAGCAAGATTAGGACATTGAACAGGTTGAAAATGATTAGATGATGAGGAAATAGGGTTCGTAGTTTGTCGATTTCAGTGTGGGTGGAAGTAGGAAAGCCGGATCAGCGGGTCCCCATTTGGAAATCGGATGCGCTGCGGAGCTGTTCAGATTCTGCACAAGTATGTGGAAGACGATCAAATAGGGAAGAAAATAAATCGAGATCTAAAGTTGAGTCTGGGATATGGAAATTTCGATAAATTGTGAATCGGGGATCTGGAAATTTCAGCGGATTAGGTTTATTGGGTCTGTGGGTTGAAAGCGGAAAATGAAATTTTTATGGGAAAGAGGGCACGAATATACAGCTACAAACCAAAAAATTACTTATATTTGAAGCCACAAAGTTGTGTTCAACCGCAAAAATCTGTTGGATTGAACCGTAAAAATCTGGTATTATTTTGTGTAACCAAAAGTTGTAAATCTTTATGGTAAAATTACCGAATAATATTATTAAATATAAATATCAATTTATAATAATTAAATTTTATTATCAATTAATAATAATATTAAATTGTAATCTTAATTATTATGTAATTACTAATGGTTAATTATTTAGTAATTATTATGAATATTTTATTAATTATTAATATTATGAGTATTTTATTAATTATTTAAAATTTGTTGTTAATTAGATTTATTTATTATTAAATGTAGTTAATAATTGTTAAATATAATTTATACACTACTTACAACTAACCGTGATAAATTAGTAAAATATTAATTCATATTAATTAATCATTATTACTTAAATACTTATTATATTATAACTAAATATTACTCATTACTTTGTACTTTTGTAGAACTATGCTTACCAAATGTTAATTATCAGTTAATTAGTAATTATTATTATTTAATTATCAGTTATAAATATCACTTTATAATACTTAAAATTTATTATTTATTAATTATTATATAATTACTACTAGTTAATCATTTAATAGCAACTATTTAAAATTAATTAGTAAAAGTTAATCATTAAAAGCCGATACTAATTTTTAATAGTATGTTTTTTGCAATTGGCTTTACCAGTTGTAAAAAAATACAGTTATTGCAAGAGGCGAAAACAGTTGCTAAAGACTATTAAATAATCATTATTATCAAAACAAATTTAATAAACATCGAACAACAATGTATTTTATTAATTACTATTACCTCTTATTTATATTATATATTAATTAATAATTAATTAGCATTAATTTTCAAAAAAAAAAATCAGCATTAACTATTGAATTTTATTTACTTCTAATAGTTATTATTTATTATTAATTACTAATGTATTATTAACATTAATTATTTAAAATTTAAATTTACTAATTAATTACTAAGTAATAACACAAATTTAAAACATTTAATAAATAAAAAATATAAAAGTTCGTTTCGAATCTCTTGCAAAACTATAGGAAAATAGCTTCAAAATTATGTCGACGGTAATCCGACTCTATTAGCAACGGAATTTAGCGTCAAATATTATATGACGGTAAAGAGCTGCAATTTCCATTGATTTAGCGACAGAATTAGTATTCGACAGTAATAATTTATAATAAGATGACATATAAAATCCAAAATATTTTCTCTTACAAAGCCTATGGAAATCCACCGCTAATTAGCGACGGAAATTTCCGCTGCTAAAAATCTGTCGCTAATCTCGATTTTTCTTGTAGTGTATACAACAGTAGAGAGTAGAACTAAGTTCGAAATATTGTTTAAAAAAATATAAATCTACCAAATTTTCTTATGAGTAGGTACTAGTTCCTTCATTTTTGGCTCTATTTCCAAAGTTATCAGAGATACTAGAATAATTTCTCTTTTGTATATGGTGTACTTGCAAAAAATAAGATATATATATATTCTAGCGCTCACTTTCTACATCAAGGTCCAATGGATTAAATCTTAGGAAACCGAACTTAAGAAGGTTTAATGTAACCTTTGAAAATATATTTTTTACTATAAACTACTATCAAAATAATCATCAATATATTTTTCTTTGTTTTTTCAATTGATGACAACCAAAACACTTAGATAATTTTTATTCGTATTCCATGTTAGTAATTTTGTATTTTTAGATATATCATAAACATTTTAGTCATAGAAGTAAGAGGATCCGTACAAAAGTTGGATCTAGAATTTGTTCGAAATTTATTACTAGCAATAACAATTTTTTTTTTTGGCATAGCAGACCAATATTTAACCACACAAAACTAACTCACTGGACCACAACTAACTCACTGGACCACAGCAAGCTCACTTAACCACACAAAACTAACTCACTGGACTGACTTGGTGAAGGCAACAACCAAAACCAAATTATACAGAATTGACCTGGCAAAACACTTAAACAACTTTGCATAAATTCGAAGATTGACTCAAAGGAGACCAATGTCGATGATAGTTAGTCATTGGAATAACTTTATCCTCTTAGCATATTGACTTCCATTCTTCTTGTGACTAGAGTCTTCATCTCACTGTATCCTGGAATAGCATGAGAAAGTGGAGAGTTGGAGAAAACATCCTCCGTTTTGTTGGAAGAGCCAATGATTGTGGTGAAGATGACAGGTTCACTAACTTTAAAGGAGGGGTTACTGGATGAGCTGACAGTTGGGTTAGGGGCTGGGAGAGGAGGTGGGGCTTCGTAGGCTGCTTGGGGTAGGATGTGAGCATAGGGGCGATCTAATTTGGAGGTAGGCTTAGCCTTCGGTTTCATAGTGGAAGACGGAGATAACAACATTGTTCTTAGAATTGCCTGCGGCAGGAGATTTGGTTGAGTAAGTAAAAAAATTAGGTTTGTTGAGGAAGCCTGGTTTCAGTTATAAGGTGGAAGTAGCTCCAACAAGTACACCACGACTGGCTGCTACAGTAAAGTGCATTACAACTGCATGACCACTTTGAAACTGTGCATCAGATATAGGGAGCATCTGAACAACATGCATATCATGATGCAACAGTTGTTTGCCTAATCTAGTTGCATTCAAACCAATCTTCTTTGAAATGTTAGCTTGAACAGATCCTTTTTCTTGCTGCAATGATTCTTTTAGAGGAGATACACTAAAATCAATTGCTTTAACCTCCGGTGGAACACTTTTCTTCTCTGTAACATTGCTCTTTTCCTTACGCATATAACATGCTTCAAACCTGCTTGCTTGCCATGAAGTCACCAGACATGGCTGCATTACTATTCCTAATTTCTCCTCCTTCAAATTCTATGTTTCTCTCTTGCAATTCCAAAATGGGATTGTTAAATAGACTCCAAATTTGGTTAAGGGGAGGATAATTTTAAGGAAACTCCAGCTTAATATATTTTTTGTTAGGGGGGTCTGATTTATTTAAAAAAAAAGATAAAAAAAGACTTAACTACCCTTGATTCATCACTTATGTTAAACACTAACTTGCTAAATTCAGCACAACTAACAAACGTGCAAATTACAAAACATCTCAGTTACAAAAAGGTTAATTATATTCATACATCAATAACATCTTTACATACACCATAAAATAAACTACTATACATTAAAAATTACTTTTCATACACCTTGAATACTAGCCTTGTTTTTTTCTTCCTCTTTCCTCTCTAAAGCTTTAAAGTTATTTACATAAAATAGGAAACCTATAACACTAAAAAAAGTTTAAATTTAGGAAACTGGATTTTAATTTTTTTGAGTGTACGGTATACAATTTATTATGCTACAAAAATTCTTAATTTCAACAAAAGAGACCCTGCTTTTAAATTAAATAACACTAAATTATCACTTACTTGTAAAAGTTTTCGTAATTCAAATTTCAGGTTGCATGTTTAAAAATACATTATGTTCTTCAAATTGTTTTACATAGATTTAATCAAATATTGTTAGTTACAATGTTTTAGTTTGACGGGTTATCATTAAAGAAGTAAAAAAAAAGCAATAAAAAAGAATGGTAATTTAGTAATACATATTTTTAGCAAAATAGTGATATACATAAAGTAATTTTCGGTGTATGACTATAATTTGCCTTACAAAAATTCGATACAACATACTAGAACAAAATTTTCGTTTTTGCATTAAAAATTAATCATACCAATTCCAATAGAAATTATAATTAATTACTGTTGAAAAACAATGGCTGAGTAGCGGACTAGGTCGCTTTCTTGGAGACGATTCTGCGATTTGGTCAGAGGTGCAAACCAGTTCGTTTCTTCGTCGCTGCCTCTAGGATAAAACAGCCTCTAAAAACGATAACCGATTTGCTTGTACAACAAATCAGTACAGATTTGCACTTTTGAAAATAATACTACTCGAATTTTCTGAAAGAAAGATTTAATGGCGGTGGCTGGAAGAAAAAATAGAACTCGGTGTTTTCTTGTCTGCAGATAAAAATTATATAGAACGAGGATTAGGGTTTGGGAGGAAAAATCGGATCTGCTAAAATTTCGGAGGACAAAGTTTTTACCGTTGCAAATTTTTTTCCGTTGCAGAAAAAAATTATCGGTACAGAAAATAATTTTCCATAAAAAAAATGGTTCGAAAACTGCAAAGTTTTATGGTCCAAAAATATAAGTGTCTACACCACAAAACCCAAGTCCAAGCCCGAACCGGGACGGGTCGGGTCGAGTCGGTCGGTCGCGCGCGTGTGTGGTGTTCATGATGCATGGTCTCCCTCCTCACAACAAAGCATGTATTGGGAGCCCAAGGCCCCAACATGATTTCTTAGAAACAAGTATAAGTCCTTGCCTCTTCCACATAATCCCATAATGTGGGACTATTCACACATACGAGCCATTCATACACTTATTCAACATTTTAATAATTCACTTAATGTTTGTAAAACATTTCCAACAACCCCCACTTGAATTTTTAAAAATATTTTTGAGCAATTTCTAAAACCATAAGATTGTGCATAAATAAAGGTGTCATCCGACTTGAACCTTTGCATAGTGAGTAAGATTCAGTTTTTACTAGAGTGACACGGTGTCTTGAACTCCATTCCTGACATCAAACCATACACAACCTTTTCTATAGTGCAATCAAATAAGCCCGTGCATTTATGACCATGCACGTCTATCTTAGTTTAGTGAATGCTCTAGAAGTTTTGCCTAAAACTCCATAGGAAACGGCCACATTTCCACATTCACAAAGGTGAGTCTATCAAGAGTACTCCTGAAGGTAGGTACTCCACTCCAAATAGAGTATAGATCTCATTAAGAGTTTCTATTAACTCATCCTCTAATCACTTTAGGAATACATGCTTCTTGGTTTATCAAATAACATGCTCAACTCCTATCACTGCATAACTTTTTTTTACCCATTAAACCTAGTTCTTGGGATCTTCAGTCATTTAGGTCGGGTTATCATTGTGCGTGACTCAACATTCTAAGGGCAATAGTCCCATTCTTTTAGAAGAATTGTGGACTTTCTCTTTTGACAGTCCTTTCGTCAAAGGATCTGCCAAATTTTCTTCACTACGTATGTAATCCACTCTAACGGTACCTGTGGAAAGAAGTTCTCTAACCGTGTTGTGCTTACGACGTATTTTTCGTCTCTTACCGTTATAATA
Organism: Allium sativum; assembly: GCA_030737875.1. Classification (NCBI taxonomy): domain Eukaryota; kingdom Viridiplantae; phylum Streptophyta; class Magnoliopsida; order Asparagales; family Amaryllidaceae; genus Allium; species Allium sativum. The sequence goes on along the minus strand of CM060912.1, from coordinate 126,154,868 downwards.
ACGGTTCTGAATTTTTGCAATAGCCGCGGTACTATCGCAATGTATCAACATAGCCAGTATCGGTTTTTCCCATAAAGGAATCTCAGCTAGCAGGTTTCTCAAATACTCTGCCTCTTCACTAGCTGTAGCTAGTGCTATCATATCAGACTCCATAGTGGACTGAGCCAAAATAGTCTGTTTCTTAGATTTCCAAGAAATAGCTCCTCCAGCGATGCTAAATATATAGCCACTGGTCGCTTTAGAATCATCAGATAAGGTATTCCAGTCTGCTTCATAATATCCTTCAAGTACAGCTGGAAACCTTTCATAATGTAATCCAAGGTTCATGGTTTGTTTAAGGTATCTCATCACCCTATCAATAGCATGCCAGTGCTCTGTACTAGGTCTATTGGTAAACCTGCACAATAATCCCACGACATAGGCAATGTCGGGTCTAATACAATCAGTGGCATACCGAAGGCTGCCAACGATGCTCGCATAATCATATTGTCTAACACTTTCGCCAGTGTTCTTAAATAACTTTACACTGTGATCATATGGTGTACTTGCAGGTTTACAGTCAAAGTAATTATATTTCTTTACGATCTTCTCAATATAATGAGATTAATCCAAAAAAATTCCCTTTTCTGACCTAGTAATTTTAATACCAAGGATTACACTCGCCTTACCTAGATTTTTCGTATAAAATTGGCACTTAATAAGGATTTGACTGAGTTTATGGCATGAATGTTTGACCCAAAAATGAGTAGGTCATCTACATAAAGGCATATAATAGCGCAAATGTCACTCTCAAATTTGTAAATAATGCATTTGTCACTTTCATTAACTTTAAAACCATGTGAAATGATTAAATTATCAAATTTTTCATGCCATTGTTTAGGTGCTTGTTTTAAACCATATAATGATTTATCTAATTTGCATACTTTATGTTCTTGACCATGTACCACAAATCCTTGAGGCTGGTCCATATATATTTCTTCATCTAATTCACCATTCAAAAATGCAGTTTTCACATCCATTTGGTGTATTAACAAATTATGAATAGAGGCAAGTGAGACTAATACCCGAATGGATGTGATTCTAGTAACAGGTGAAAAAGTGTCGAAGAAATCTATGTTTTCTTTTTATTTAAAACCTTTGGCTACTAGTCGTGCTTTATGTTTATCAATAGTGCCATCAGGTTTTAATTTCTTTTTAAGTACCTTTTACAGTCTATAGACTTACAACCAGGGGGTAAATCTACCAAATGCCAAGTCTTATTGGATTCTAAAGAATCCATCTCATCATTTATAACCTCTTGCCAAAAATCGGCATCTAAGGAAGATAAGGCCTCTTGGAGGTTTATGGGATCTTCCTCAATAATAAAAGCACAAAAATCTGAACCAAAATCTTTTATGGTTCTTACTCTTTTACTTCTTCTAGGTTCATCTTCAGAATTTTCATTAAGTTCTGTTCTAATAGGCATACTTGAAGTGCCCCCACTATTCCTTAATTTAAAAGGAAATTTAGTTTCGTAAAAATCGGCATCATTTAAGTCAATTATATTATGTGCATTAAGGTCATAAAATTTGTATGTTTTGCTATTAATAGCATACCCTATAAATACACATTCATATGCTCTACTTGTCAATTTTATTCTCTTAGGGTCTGGAATGTGAACATATGCTAAATAACCCTAAGTTCTAAAATATGAGACATTGGGTTTATGATTTTTAAAATTTCATAAGGTGAAATTTTATTCTTAGATTTGGGGATTCTATTCAGAACATAGCATACAGTCAATAAAATATCGCCCCACCAATGTTTTGCTGCACCAGAATTTAGTAATATGGCAACTACAAGTTTGGTAAATGTCCTATTTTTCCTTTCAGCTTTACCGTTCATCTCAGGAGAATGTGGTGCAGTTCTTTCATGTATTATACCATGTTGTTTATAGAATTCCAGAATTGAAGTGGATTCATATTCTGTTCCTCTATCATTACGAAGTCTCTTAATTTTCCTATTTTCTTGATTCTCAATCTCAGTTTTGAATGTTTTAAACATGACAAAAGCATTACTTTTATTTTTCATAAGGTATACATATGTGAAATCAGAAAATTCATCAATAAAAGTGATAAAATAACGATGTCCTTGTCTAGTCAAAGTGCCATCAAGTTCACATATGTCAGAATGAATCAAGTCTAAGGGTTCAGAAATTCTATCAACATATATATGAGGTTTCTTTGTGATTTTTGCTTGTGTACAGAATTCACATTTATCAAGTTCAGATTCTGTCAATTTAGGAATCATATCTAGGGTGCTCATGTTATGAATTATTCGTTTATTAACATGACATAATTTAGAGTGCCAAATATTAAAATCACACAACATATAAGCAGAAGTAGTCACTTTATTTGTTTTATCATTCAGTTTAAACATACCCTCACAAGCATAAACCTTTCCCAAAAAAGTTGCCTTATAAGTTAGGGTATACAAATCATCCCCAATAACTTGAGTAAACCCATCCTTATTAAGGAGAAAGCCAGACACTAGATTCTTCCTAATCTCTAGAGTATGCATAACATCTTTCAGAATTACAGTCTTTCCAGAGGTAAACTTAATTTCCACATTGCCAATTCCTGCAACTTTAGTGGTGTGAGAATCTCCCAGTAACACTTTTTGATTTTCAGTAGCCGTGTATGAAGAGAACAAGCGACGATCATAGCAGACATGGCGAGAGGCACCAGTGTCTACCCACCAACCCTCTGATCCACAAACAAGGTGAATCTCAGTAATCGTAGTCGTAAGAGGATCTTCAGTCAGCTTAGCCTGCGGTGCAGAGCTTGGCCTGTTCCGACACTTTCGTGCCATATGACCTAGTTTTCCACAGTTGTAGCAAAGAAACAACTGTCCAGAATTAATCTTTTGGGCTGGTTTCTGCTGTGCTTTTGGGTTTCCTTGCGGATTCTCATTCTGTTTGTTGCGTCTTTTCAGATTCTTAAAGATTTCTGATTTGGTTTCAGAATAGCGGGTGTGGTCTTTTTAGTGTTGTTGTTATTGACAATCAACACCTCTTCTTTCTGGTCCTTTTTGCGTGCCTCCTCCCCAATAAGGAGGCGCGTGATCAAGCTTTCTAAGGAAAACTCCTTAGTCTTATGACGTAAAACATTTTTAAAATCTTTCCAGCCAGGGGGTAATTTGTCAATGATAACAGAAATTTGAAATTGTTCATCCAATGCCATATCTTCGGAGATGATCTCATGAGCTATTTTCTGCAGCTCATGAGATTGCATCTCAACTGATCTGTCGTCAGTCATCTGGTACTTTTGGTAGCGGCTTACAGCATATTTCTTTGCCCCTGCCACCTCTGTATCATACTTCTTTTTCAGTGCTTCCCAGATCTCCTTTGTTGTCTTCTCATCTGAGTTATAGTAATCATACAGATCATCGCTCAGTCCATTCAGAATGAAGTTCTTGCATAGATAATCCTGTTCAGTCCAGGTCTGCAGTTGCTTTGACTGTTCAGTCCATGATGCCATCTTCGCTGCATCAGCCTCGTCAGGTTTATCTGGTAACTGCGGTTTTTCAGCAATCAGCGCAACCATAACCTTTCTGATCGTGAGGAAGAACTCAATCTTCTGACGCCATCGCTTGAAATGCAAGCCTTCGAATTTGAATGGAGCAGCAGTCACGAGAGGGTTCTGGAAAGCAGAGGGTGGAGCAGCATCGTCTATGGTTGAGTTCGAAGCCATTGTTTCAGATCGTCTTCAAATTGTTGAAAAACAATGACTGAGTCGCGGTCTAGGTCGCTTTCTTGAAGACGATTCGGCGATCTGGTCAGAGATGCAAACCGGTTCATTCCTTCACCGCCGCCTCTAGGATGAAACAACCTCTAAAAATGATAACTGATTTGCTTGCACAACAAATCAGTGCAGATTTGCACTTTCGAAAATAATATTGCTCAAATTTTCTGAAAAAAAGATTTAATGGCAGAGTCTGGAAGAAAAAAATAGAACTAGGTGTTTTCTTGTCTGCAGATAAAAATTATATATAGAACGAGGATTAGGGTTTGGGAGAAAAAATCGGATCTGCTAAAATATCGGTGCAGAAAATAATTTTCCATAAAAAAACGGTTCGAAAACTGCAAAGTTTCATGGTCCAGAAATATAAGTGTCTACACCACAAAGCCCGAGCCCGAGCCCGAGCCCGAGCCCGAACCGGACCGGGTCGGGTCGAGTCGAGTCGGTCGCGCGCGTGTGTTGTGTTCATGATGCATGGTCTCCCTCCTCACAACAAAGCATGTATTGGGAGCCCAAGGCCCCAACATGATTTCTTAGAAATAAGTATAAATCCTTGCATCTTCCATATAATCCCATGATGTGGGACTATTCACACATAGGAGCCATTCATACACTTATTCAACATTTTTAATAATTCACTTAATGTTTGTAAAACATTTCCAACAATTACCTAATCCGATGCCTTCTGATTACCCATGAAATTTTCATGTGTTTCTATTACATTAACTATATCCATTGTTTACTTTTATGTGCAACATTAAATTGTAACCAATAATTAAGATTTAGACTTTATAGTTTACATTAACGAGGACTATAGGAGGTTAATATTGAAAATTTAATTTATATGTTTAAGGCGAGTCTAATTTATTTTTTCCTCCACATAACAATTATACAATAAACAAAAATTGGTACTCTCCTTAATCAAATGTGGAGTCCCTTTAAAATTTCCCTTCCAAAAACCCATTTTCACCTGCTTCACTATCTTGCAAATAAAGAGTTCCATATCCGTTCGACAGGCTAATTAAGTTGGACACATCCCTCTTCCCCACCGCTTCCCTTTCATCTACTCTACTAAGGGAACCGGATTTTTGGTGTTCAGTTGCCACAGTTTTGTTACCACCAACACTAGGGTGTCATGCAAATCCAAGTTATTAATCGTTTCAGTAGGCTTCTCTATTACATTATCATCAACAGGAAAGGACTTAACCCTTATATTCTTTTTCATAACCATTCTCCATTTTTGCTTCTTTTTAAACAAAGGAGCAGCTCCTTCTTTTACTTTGGTGTCGTTGCACTACTTACTAGTAGAGTTTCACTGGCATTTAAGGCTTTCACTTCTACCATATTATTACCCTTCTTTTCACTAACAGTTTTAATCTTCGTACAATCTCTTAAGACATGTTCAAACATTTTACAGTTAGAACAAACATTGGGTGTCCACAAATATAGAACATAAACTGTATGTTCAGTTCCATCAATCAGTTGGATAAGAAATTCAAAAGGAAGATCGTTAGCCGGGGTAACTTCAACCATAAATTTCGCGTATTCTAGCCTATCTAACTTTTCGGCGATGCATTCATACAAAGAAACATACCAACCCTAGTTGCAAGCTAGCTAATCCCTATCAACTACCACACATAAAACGAAATGTTCATCAATTTAATCCATACATGCACACTCTGTTGAAAAAGGAAAATAATAAACTTGATTTGGATTTCTAGAGTGTTCTTGTATTTTATTAAGAGAGTTTTAATGTTGCTATTATCTAGGAAAATATAATTTTCCATATAGATTTATTCCTAGAATATTGCAAATCTAGAATGGTCTATTGTATGTTATAAATAGAAGAAATCTCTCCTCATTTGTATCAAGCAAAAATAAAAGGAATAAAGAAAAGCAATAATAAAATTCCTTTTTTTTTAATAATTTCTTCCTCTTCCACCTCTAGAATTTCCAACAAAGTGGTATCGGAGCTAAGATCCTTTTAACAAAAAAAGAAGAAGAAGGTTGAAGAACATAAAAGATGGTGAATAACAGCGTTCTCGTACCAATTCCAATGCTTACCAAGACCAATTACAATAATTGGAGCTTAAGAATGATAGCCCTCCTTGGAGCAAATCGTGTATGGCAGATAGTTGAGAAAGGCTATACTAATGAATGTAGTCTATCTCAAACCCAAAAGGATGAATTGGAAAATTTGAGGACGAGAGACATGAAGGCTCTTAGCCTAATATACCAAGCATTAGATGATGACACTTTTGAAAATTTCAGGATCAAAAGAAGCGTGGGAAAAGCTTCAGATATCTTATGAGGGAACCGATCAAGTCAAAAAGGTGTGTCTTCAAACATTAAGAGGAGAGTTTGAATCTCTACATATGAATGAAGGTGAATTTTTTTTTGATTATTTTTCAAGAGTTTTAGTTATTACTAATAATTTGAAAAGAAATGGTGAGAAATTAGATGATGTCAGAATCACGGAGAAGATTCTTAGACCATTAGATCCAAAGTTTGAACATAATGTCGCCATCATTGAAGAAACAAAAAACTTAGAGACCATGGCTATAGAGGAGCTTTTAGGCTCATTGCAAGCATATGAAGAAAAGAAAACGAAGAAGGAAGATACCATGGAGTAAGTTCTTAAGACACGAATTGATTAAAAAAAGAAGTAATCAAAGCCAACAAAGATGGAGTCATGGTCAAGAACGAGGAAGAGGACGCAGATATGGATATGGACAAGGTTGGAGGCCCAACTATGAAAACAACCAAAGCAACAATAATCAAAGAGGAGAAAACACAATTAGAGGTCGTGGGAGAGGTAACTCAAATTTAAGGAGTGACAAGTCACGGATCTAATGTTATAATTGCAACAAATTTGGACACTATTCTTCTGAATGTAGAGCTCCAAGAAACAATAAAGTTGAAGAGAAGACGAATTATGCCGAAGAAAGAATTACAGAAGGTGGCACATTATTATTGGCCCATAAAGAAAATGAAAAAGGGGAGGACAATCAATGGTACCTAGATTGTGGCGCAAGCAACCATATGTGCAGAAGAAAAAATATGTTCGTAGAGCTTGATGAAACAGAAAAGGGAAATGTGGTGTTTGGAGATGAATCAAAGGTAGCAGTGAAAGGCAAAGGTAATGTTCTTATCCGACTGAAGAATGGAGAGCATCAATTTATTTCTAATGTTTACTATGTGCCAAACATGAAAAGTAACATCTTGAGCTTAGGACAACTCTTAGAGAAAGGTTATGATATTCAATTAAAAGATAAAAGTATTTCCATAGGAGACAGTGCAAGCAATCTCATTACTAAAGTACCAATGTCAAAAAATAGAATGTTTATGCTCAACATTCAACATGATGTCGCCCAATATCTTAAGGCGTTCTACCAAGTTGTCTCATGGCTTTGGCATCTTCGTTTTGGACATCTTAACTTCAAAGGACTAGAATTGCTCTTCAAGAAAGAAATGGTGAGAGGATTGCCTTGCATAAGTCGTCCTAATAAACTGTGCGAAGGATGTCTACTTGGGAAGCAAGTCAAAATGGGCTTTCCAAAGGAGTCATACTCAAGGGCCAAGAAACCATTAGAACTCATGCATACAGATGTGTGTGGACCAATCAAGTCAAGCTCACTAGGTAAAAGATAACTATTTCCTTCTTTTTATTGATAATTTTTCAAGAAAAACATGGGTGTATTTTTTGAAGAAGAAATCAGAAGTATTTGAGAACTTCAAGAAGTTCAAAGCTCATGTTGAGAAGGAAAGTGGCCTTATGATAAAAGCCATGAGATCTGACCGTGGAGGAGAGTTCGCATCAAGAGAATTTCAGAAGTATTGTGAAGATAATGGAATTCGACACCAATTAACAGTGCTTAGATTTCCTCACCAAAATGGAGTAGCAGAAAGGAAGAACAGGACAATTGTTGAAATGGCAAGGAGCATACTCAAAAATAAGAGACTACCAAAGGAATTTTGGGCGAAAGCTATGGCATGCGCTGTTTATCTATCAAATCGATCTCCAACAGGAAGTGTGCAGGGGAAGACACCACAAGAAGCATGGAGCGGAAGGAAGCCTAGCATTTCTCATCTAAGAGTTTTTGGAAGCGTAGCTCATGTACATGTACCGAATGAAAAGAGAAGCAAATTGGATGATAAAAGTGAAAAATATTTTTTTATTGGTTATGACACAAATTCTAAAGGCTATAAACTTTATAATCCTGATATGAAGAAAATAATAATTAGCCAGATGTTGTATTCGATGAAGAAGGAGAACAAGATTGGAAATCGTATGATGAGAATTACAACTTCTTTCCATATTTTGAAGGAGATGAGATACAACAACCAAGGATCGAACAATCAAGTGAAGATCCTACTTCCCCACTAGCCTCACCAACAACAAATTGTCAAGAAGATAGGAGCTCAAGTGAAAGGGTTCCTCGTTTTAGAAGCCTTCAAGAAATTTATGATGTAACTGAAAACCATGAAAATATTACTCTTTTTTGTCTTTTTGCAGATTGTGAGCCCATAAATTTTCAAGAAGCTTTGCAAAAGAAGAGTTGGAGAAGTGCTATGGACGAAGAAATTAAGGCGATCAAGAAAAATGACACATAGGAGCTAGCTTCACTTCTAAAAGGATACAAGGCAATTGGTGTCAAATGGGTGTGCAAAGTAAAGAAAAATGCCAAAGGAAAAGTTGAAAGATACAAGGCAAGATTGGTAGCAAAAGGCTATATTCAAAGAGCTGGCATTGACTATGAAGAGGTATTTGCTCCAGTTGCTCGATTGGAAACTGTAAGATTGATAATTTCTTTAGCAGCTCAAAACAATTGGAAGATACAACAAATGGATGTGAAGTCTGCCTTCCTAAATGGAGTTCTTGAAGAAGAAGTTTATATCAAGCAACCACAAGGCTACGAAGTCAAGGAAGAAGAAGACAAAGTTTTAAAGCTAAAGAAGGCACTTTATGGGTTGAAACAAGCTCCAAGAGCTTGGAATGCCCGAATAGATAAGTATTTGAAAGAGAGAAACTTCATTAAATGTCTATATGAGCATGCACTCTATATTAAAATCCAAAATGGTGATACATTGATGGTATGTTTGTATGTAGATGACTTGATTTTTATAGGTAGCAATCCAAGCATGTTTAAAGAATTTAAGAAAGAGATGACAAAGGAGTTTGAGATGATTGATATTGGGCTCATGTCTTATTACCTTGGCATTGAAGTAAAACAAGAAGATGAAGGCATTCTAATCACTCAAGAAGGCTATGCTAAGGAAATATTGAAAAAGTTCAAGATGAATGACTCTAATCCAGTTTGCACGCCAATTGAATGTGGAATCAAATTGTCAAGGCATGAAGAAGGAGTAAAGTAGACTCTACACATTTCAAGAGCTTGGTTGGCAGCTTGAGATATTTAGCGTGCACAAGGCCGGGCATTCTATATGCGGTTGGAGTTATGAGCCGATACATGGAGAATCCAACACAACACATTTGAAGGCAGCAAAGAGGATTCTTCGCTATATTAAAGGGACAACAAACTTTGGTTTGTACTACTCCATTTCTGATAATTATGATCTTATTGGATATAGTGATAGTGATTGGAGTGGAGAAATAGATGACCGGAAAAGCACAAGCGGTTTCGTGTTCTACATGGGAGACACATCACATGGATATTGAATAAACAACCAATTGTCACACTTTCCACATGCGAAGTAGAGTATGTCGCGGCTACTTCATGTGTTTGCCATGCAATTTGGTTAAGGAACTTGCTAAAAGAATTAAATTTGCAGCAAAAGGGGCCAACCAAGATTTTCATGGATAACAAGTCAGCAAGTGCTTTGGCCAAAAATCCAGTCTTTCATGATCGAAGCAAGCATATTGACACACGCTATCACTATGTTAAAGAGTGTGTCACGAGAAAGGAAGTGCAGCTAGAGTACGTGAAGTCCAATGATCAAATTGCTGATATTTTCACCAAACCGCTCAAGTATGAAGATTTTATCATATTGAGGAATTTGCTTGGAGTCACAAATCAAGTTTAGAGGGGGGTGTTGAAAAAGGAAAATAATAAACTTGATTTGTATTTCTAGAGTGTTCTTGTATTTTATTGAGAGAGGTTTTAATGTTGCTATTATCTAGGAAAAGAAAGTTTTCCATACATATTTATTCCTAGAATATTGCAAATCTAGAATGGTCTATTATATGTTGAACTCTCTCCTCATTTGTATCAAGCAAAAATAAAAGGAATAAAGAAAAGCAATAATAAAATTCCTTTTTTTAAGTAATTTCCTCCCCTTCCTCCTCTAAAATTTCCAATACACTCTTGATGGTACTACTAGTGTTGCCTATAGCAACATTCCATGGTTTAACAGTAAATACTTTATTCCTTATAATCACTGGATCAGCTTCACCTATGTTGTTCCTATCCTCAACACAAGCAAGGTGGAAGAAGAAAATGTTAACATTTGATTTCACTTTAATAGCTCCTTTAGGTTTCCATATCCTCTTTATATGTGAGATATCTACCGTAGGATAAAGCCTTGTCGAAAAAAATCCAACTAAGTAATCTTGCCAAAAGTCCTTTCTGGCATGAACAATTGCATCAGTTGGGATGAGCATGTTACCAGTGAATTGAAGTGAGATAAGAGGTGCGAAAAAGAAGCCTGCGTTTCTGGGTTTGACCTGTAAGAGAGATGTCCATTTTCTCTTCAGAGGAACAGCGAGGGAAGAGTTGACGATGGAGTTGAAGGAAATTGGTGGAGGAGGAGGAATAAGGGACGGAGGTGGATTCGAGGTAGGACGCGAGGGGGAAGTGATGACAAGATAGGTCGGATTTATGAAAGAGGAGAGAGGGCTAGCGTTAGAAGCGACTGCCATTAATTATAAATTAAGCTTTTCTTGATAAACTAGTGTTAACTCGTGCTTCGCATACGGTGTATTGATACAACACAGTGCAAAATTTAATGCATGTATGTTTCAGATAATTTATTGTCTTGTAGAAGTTTATTTATTCAGTAAAAAAATGGAGTTGGAAATTGTAACTTGTGTGGGTGAGGTAGTATATTTCATTTCCTACACTGTTGACAATTTCGTTAAGTTACATTATGGATTCTTGTAGTTTGATTTCTTTGTCGCAACTTATTTGTACTTGGATTACTTTTATAACTTCTAGCCATAATAAAAGAACTTAGGCAAATTGCAGCTTATTTGTAGTTGGATTACTTTTATAGCTTTTAGCTGTAATAAAAGAACTTAGGCAAATTACAGTAGAAATGGATAGTTGTAAACTAAGGTAGTGTTTCAGTTTTTAGTTTGTGTTCTGAAACCCGTTCAAGAACAATGAAATAGACAGTTGAAATTACGTTTATTTTGTGTTCTGAGTTTTTAGTTTTCAACGTAAATTATGAAACTGCTAAGATTTCAAGTATAGCGGAGGTGACGAATCAAAGGCGGAGTGAGTGACGGAGGGGATGAAGGGATGGTCGATGGAATAATTTGTTATCATCCTTCCGTCGTTTATTAAAATATGAAAAATAATAAAAAAATAGTTTTCGGTTTTGTGCATTAACCTCGTTTTGTAAAACGATCGTTTTTCGCGATATATGCGTTGTTCGTACTTTTGTATGTGCGAAAACTAAAAACTATAAACCGAACGCACCCTAAGAGATTTACATGCATTTATCATAAATATACAAAACAGATTGAGCAAGTCAAATGAAAAATAGATTCAATGCGACTTTCATTATGATATCAACGACATGATATATATTCCTTATCCTTATATGAGCATATCCAAATGACAGTCTAAATATATTATGGCATGGTATGAGTACTAAAATTGCATAACTTTAAAAGAAAAAAAATTCTTGTAAATAATAACCTGTACCATGATATATCAAATCAACTGAAACCATGCATGATTATCACAACAGTTGCAGCACAAAGAATTAAAACTACATGATAAATGGCCGAATAATGCAGAGAACATTGAAAAACGTAACACATTCAAGAACAATGAAACATACAAATGGAAGTACAACTTTACATGTATAGAACGAAATATAGCACTACTTTTTTATTTACAGATGTTGTTCCTATGACAAAGTACTAAACAAAGATGTACTAATTTCTCCATTTTTATACCTTCTTTAATTTTAATTGCAGCAGCAAAAAAAATTTCTTCTTGGTGTAAGGAGACTTCTTGCACCGGTCCATACCCATATTTTGGTGGTAGTGTCACTCTTTTAGGCAACGAACAGTAGGTTGCAGACAACGATGACTCTTAGATAATTGCAGCTGCAATTAATAGTATGTTAGAAATCAACTACCAAACAAACACGATGTGACTGGTAACCAATGTTAAGTCAATGACTACCAATTAAATTACTATATGCTAAACTAAATAACATATGTGATTTTGTTATGTGTTCAATTTTCTACCAGTGAGTGCTATGTGCAAATTTTGAAATGCATTGGAAATGTCTTCACGCACACATAATGAAACATGTGTTTATAAAAATATATTAGATTGTGGGTAGCGAAGTTTAGCATTGCCACCAGAATATACTAAGTAAGCAACAGATCACCATAGTCCAGTATAGGTTCCATTATACTCGTACTAACGTCCACCGATTATATTCAAACCCCCTCAAATATTTCAAGCGTAAAAAAAATTACATTAACTGTTTTGAATTTCAATCATATCTATTTTGAATTATCTAAAAATATATCGTAGTATTATATCACAATTAAGCTCAAGATCACCAAAAGTTACATTAACTTAAACCATAAGACACCACATCAGGTAGTTAGTTGCTAAACTTAGTCAAAAAATAGAGAAATAACAGAATTGTATTTAAACGTCCAAATTTTAAAGAAATTTAAGTGTTTCGTGTGACAGAGAACTTTTACTAGGTACATAACTTTGCAAGGAGGTTGTAGTTGTAACAATTGTATAATATCGGGTTATTTCATCTAACGTTTGAATAACATCTGAATATTTGGTCATACATCGATTTATGATTTATATTTCAAACTAACCAATATATATGGAATACAAAAACTCTATTTTAAAATTCCAACAAGGAAAAAAGAATATTAAATAAAATACTCAATATGCTTGAAATATATTATAACATTGTTCAATTTCAAATCGGATGGACAATTTCAATTTGATAAAATAAAGAACATAGTATGGTTTTTACATGAAGAGAAAACTTGTTCTTCTATGGTAAATAACTCAATGTGCTATATCAGTTATTATAATTTCACTTGCATTATTACGGTTTCCAGCAGCTGCGATGTATCATTTTCAGTAATTATACCCACTTACGATTGTTCATGTGAACAACGAAAAGAAGAAAAAACAATGCAAACAATTTTTTATTATTAGCAAGGGATCATATATAGTAATTTCCGTACTACTTGCCTCCCAAGAGTTTGATGCAGGCATTCGGTCTGTTTTCTGTTTTCTTTGGCATGTCTCTATAATATTACCTATATCAAATAGCATATTCATAAGCAACTATTTATTCCAGTATATTTCATATAGTAGGAGTAAAATTATATTAAATAAGCATGTATAAACTATTTTAAAAAATTGTTTAATCATCACTATTCAACAATTATATTCTTTGTAAAAATCGAAGTGTGGCTAATAGTGTACGAAATTGTGTTGTAGTAGGGAAGGACAACTATTTATAACTTAAGCATATTTGAAAAGCACATATATAATAGGATCAGTTTGCATGTTCAAATAAATGTTATTTGGTTAATTGGAAAAATAGGTGATCGCATGACTATTTATAATTTCAAGTAGTTGTCCCCATCCGAACCCATGGTGCGCACACGGTATCTGCCAAACTTAAGGTAGAGAAACTTATTGATTTAGTCATTTTAATTTGTTGATGAGCAATCAAAGGCGCATAATCTTTATTTTAGTTGATGCTTCAGTTACAGCATCCCGTTGTTATTTACCTTGAACACCCTATCTTCATTCTCGATTTATAAATGGATTTATTGCCATAAAAAATAATGGCTTGTTATGTAGCAAGTGAAGGAAAATCATAACAAAGTGTGTATTGTGATCTAACCTCAGACAGTTAATTATCAAAAATAACTCACATGCAGTAGCGGTAAACTGCATTTCATCTAACACGCAAACGTTGGCAGAATTTGAGCTAGTTATAAAATTTAAACTTTGTTTTTACTACTGGATAATTATATTCAATCTTAGTACAAAATTCTTGTTAAAACTAAGCTGAAGAAAAACTTGTAATTATTTGATGGTAAAAAAAGGATATTTGGTGCATGATCACTGCTCCACTAAGCATGTCGTAGTTTGTAATTGAAAATGTTAAACCACAAATACAAATCAGCATAAAGAGTTGAGGATCATTTGAAGTAGATTTAACTGTTTTCGTCCTTTAAATGAAACATGAACTATTCAATGTTTTCTCTTTTAAATAAACAAACCAACACAGTGTTAGTACAGTATGTGTAATAACCCGGAAATCCGAGCCAATTTAAAATTTTTATTTTGGCAATTTTAGTGAATTTTGAGTATTTAAAATGAATTATTTTAAATAATAACGACGAGAAATTTATTTTGAATAGAATTAGAACATATATATTTATATAAATCGTCGTTAGAGTATAAATATTTTATTTTAATTATAAAAGGAATTGAAAATGGCGCGGTAGTTTGAATATTCGATTTCAAAGTTCAATGAATGTACAGGATTCAAAATAAACCGGATTTTGGCGAAACGAAAAATATTAGAATCTATTTGAGAATATCTTACCAACGAATCTGAAAAATTGAAATTTCATAGCGGGAATAAAAAGTTATGCCCAATTGAAAATTCAGAATAGTCGCTATGGAATTCTGGCCCTTAAAAATGGAAATTTTGCAAACAACCTTCGTTTTCAACGAAACCACTTTCGTTGGATCCGGGATGTCTAGTTATTGCTAGATTCCAAAATTAGTAATTTTCTGAATCAATATGTGAGTGTGCTGGAGTTAAACGTGTTTTAACAGTTTTGGTCAATTTCGATCGACCAGAAAATGGTCATTTTTCAAACGGTCTCAGAATTTGACGAAATAGTTTTTTTAGTACCGTATTGTCAATACGAAGCTAGGAACTATTTTTTCTGGAATTTTTAAAGTTAGTATGTGGCCCCGGTAATTTAAAATGTATGTTCAAATTTAATATATATTGATTTATATTTTAATTTAAATGGAAATTGATCGTAACAGCCGAATTGGGTTACGAAACATATCCCATTGTGTTCGGAATGGGGGTAATTAGCTAGGGATGATTGTCGTTGGGTTCGGTTTGGAGTTCAAAAGAAAAATCAACTTTTGTGGAAATTAAAATAATTAATTATTATATATATATATATTAATATAGAAGGTCAACGCTTATCTCCATCACTCCCTCCCCGTCGCTCAGCGAATTAGAAAAAAAAGGGAAACGCGGTCGATCCCTCCACCGCGCCGCCCTGTCGTGCCTCAGGCGATCGCCGGAGCACCCCCTCGTCCTTGTCACTGCCCACCACACTCCCCCCTTTTTCCTCCAACGAAGATTCAAACCCTAGTCGCCCCAAATAGACCCTAAACCAGCCGCCGCCTCCCTAAACGGACCCCACCCACCTCGCGCACCAGTCCTCCGACCCCGCCAGCGAGCAGCTTCCCCCCTTTATCAGTCGATGGTAGTGAACCTCCCCCTTGATCGATGTAAGTTCTTTTATTTTCTTTCTGATTTTGTTTTGCTTATAGGAATATAATTTTTATATATAATTTTTATATATAAAATTGAAAAGAAAATATTATATTTTTAGATTAGAAAAGGCATGATTTTTATTAGAAAAGCTAGATTTTTATGTGGATTTTTAGCAAAGTAAAGATCGGATTTTTTTTAGCAAAGTAAAGGTCAGATTTTTTTTAACATATAAAGATTATATTTTTATATAGAGTAAAGATTATATTTTTAAATAGAATAAGGATTATATTTTTATATAGAGTAAAGATTATATTTTTATATAGAATAAAGATTAAATTTTTATATAGAGTGAAGATTATATTTTTATATAGAATACGGATTATATTTTTATATAGAATAAAGATTATATTTTTATATAGTAGAAAAGATTATATTTTTATTAAAGAAAAGGTTTGATTTTCATATATGCACATAACGAATGAAGAAAGGATTTTTATAGTATGAACAACATTATAAAAATAAGATTTTTATCTATGAAGTAGAGTTATACAAATTTGATTTTTATATATTCATGTAGCGATAAAAATTCGATTTTTATATACATGAAGTAGAAATAAGGGTATGATTTTTATTTATACAATAGTATAATAAAAATACGATTTTTATTATATGTATAACGAGAATATAAAAATGTGATTTTTATATATGTAGCGAATATGGACGACGAGAGTGACAAAAGGCGAGAACGGCGAAGATTTTCTACATATGAAGAGTCGTGGTGTTCGGTTTAGCTAATCAGTGAGAACCGCT
This sequence comes from Allium sativum, assembly GCA_030737875.1. Taxonomy (NCBI): domain Eukaryota; kingdom Viridiplantae; phylum Streptophyta; class Magnoliopsida; order Asparagales; family Amaryllidaceae; genus Allium; species Allium sativum. The sequence continues at coordinate 126,138,552 of CM060912.1, read as the reverse complement.
CACTTTTATTTTAATTTCTAGTTTGAAATATATACTAGGATGCAGATGGTGCTTAGCAGCACCCGACACCCATCGTCCACAGACCATGGATGACTTGTTTGTTTAATTGATGTGTAGTGAAAGTTGATTGTGTGATGTGGAATGGAATAAAATATTTTATAGTTAAAAATATAATTTTTAACGTGTACATAAAATAAATATTTATAAACAAATCGGACGGTTTGTTTATGTACACCCATTTGACTGATATTGATTGGGACGATAAATTTTACACATCGCCCAACTGCACAAATAAAAATCTGTGTTTGTTGACTGAAACCCCACACGGGTATTAGGATGATATTTAACGTACACTAATCCCGATTGTTAGTTGTATGTCAATCGATGGGTTGAAAGACTGTGTAAGCATTAATTATTTATATTTAATGTTTATGCAGTTGTGTGGTGCACTTTGAATGATGGTTGATCATTATTGCTATTATATACATGTGTTGTATAGAATCCATATAAATAACATTATATGGTAATTGAGTGGGTCTCATTCCAATTGAGAAAATAAATTATATTCATGTGTTGAATAAAAGAAAATTCATGTGTTGAATAAAATAGATATTCATGTGTTGAATAAAAGAAAATTCACGTGTTGAATAAAATATATATTCATGTCTTGAATAAAAGAAAATTCATGTGTTGAAGAAAATATTCATTTGTTGAATAAAATAACGAAATTATAGAAATATATAAAGCCGTGTTGATTAGATATGCGCCATTTTGACATGAACGATATCTATATCTATTTTATTCAATTTTATAATGAATATCGAAAAGGAATTGATTTCAAAATATAATATTTTGAAAATGCTGTAATTTATATATCGATGATGTGCAATATTCAATTTTGATTTGAAATTGAATATGAAGTTGAAATCGTTTTGAAAATGAATTTTAAAACGATTTATAAAATACGTTTTAAAAGGAAATCGATGAAATATATAATATATATTATATATATAATGGTCTGAATAGAACGCGCCGCGCTACGGCAGTTCGCGAATTTCGACCATTGACTTCAAACAGATATTACGGGAGATCCGACCGTCGGATTTTCCTAAAACCGGAACCGTTGGGTTCGTATCGAAAAGAGCTTTCTAATGAATATTATAGATTTGAAATCTAACTATTGGATTTAGAATTATGTCCAAATCAAATTTGGAAAAGGTCGCTGTAAGTGCAATTCGATGGCCGTTTATGGAAATCGACTGTACGGGCCTTGATAAAATTATTAAAAATAGTAATAATTTGTGTAAAATCATAAGAAATGATTTGGAAAGAATTGGGATGAAAAACTCCATATTTGAAAAGATAAAAATAGATTTTTATCGAAATGAACTAGTTTTGAACTAGAATCATAATCCATTTATTTCTGAAATAAATAAATTGGATTTGAAAAGGGTTTTAAAAGTAACCAAAATTTCCATTAATTGAATTGGAATGGATTTGAATCGAAATTGTCTTTGGAATATTTCGATGTTGGAATTCGTGATTATACAGATATTGTTATGGAAATTTGAAAGATATATTTATATCGTTATTTCCAATACGATATTTGTTGGTCGTAGAATTTGGTATTGAATATAAGCCGGTATATTTTCTATTCAGAGCCTTGTATTTAATATCAAATGGGATTTGGGTTTGTCGTTAATGGTGTCTTCATTAACACTGTTCTTAAACCCAGTTGAGAAAAAGATTAAATCTTTTTATTTAGATTTAATGAAGTATACCAATTAAATGGTATTTAATTGGAATTGAATTTGAATTGATTTTTTGGGTTTATCGTGAATGGTGTTTTAAATAACACTTGTTCTTTAACCCGATAATTAATGGAACGTGAATTGGGTTTATCGTAAACTGTGTTTTAACGACCTTCGTTCTTTAACCCGATTTACAGTGAAATGTGATTTGGAATTTATAAATCTTTTGTTAAGATTTAAAGGAGATTTTCCAAAGTAAAGGTTTTCCAATTTAATAAAATAAATTGGAATGGAATTCGATTTGGTAATAATCGAAGTGAATTTCTGTGGAGGAAGACTGCTAATATATCTGGAATTTAAAAGGCGTTGCCGTTATTCCATTTATATTATTAGTTGGATATGGAAATCTATATCGATTTGTTTTCCATGAAGATTCATCGTTAATGGAATGTGATTTTGGGTTTATCGTGAACCGTGTTTTAAATGACATTAGTTCTTTAACCCAGTTAAAGACAGGATATGATTTCCCAAGTTAAATAATCATTGATAGTGATTTTTGGGAAGATTAAAACCAAGTGGAGTTTTAATGAATCTTTAATTAGATTGAAATGTTCGAGAATGGAGTATCACCAATTTTACTCTAGGCGATAGTTAAATCTTTAATTAGATTTGAACGTGAAAAGGTAATTAAATTTACCGATAACACCGAGGTATTAGATATGAAGTATGACTAGTTTTACTTCATGGGATGAATAGGTTGGGGTTGGGAAATTAAACAAGTGATTACTTCGGTAAGGTTCGCTAGTCCCGACTAGTTTGGATAAACCATAATTTGATTTGAATTGATATTCAAAAGAAGATTAAAGAATAAATTTAAAGAATTTATCTTTGATAAAATTAATGGGAATCTTTCCCAAAGTGTAAGAATATTTGAATAAAAGAATATTCTGAATTGGAATGAGGCGTGTGTTGTGTTTGTGTAATACTTGTTTATTATATACGCGAGTTATTTAGAAAGACCGGGTTTATCCCATTCTGAATAACTGATTCGACGATGTGTCGAGGATGAAGACGGTGGTCGAAGCGGAGGTCTTCACATCGTTTGGATAATTACTGATGATCTTGATTGGGATGTACACCCAAAAGGAGGGAATCAGTTGGTGATCGTCCAGACGTACTTGGAGATCGATGGATATGCGAGCTACAAGGTGCCTCCGGTTTCATTCAGACCCAGAACGGACTTGTAAATGGACTGTGTGTCTGACATTGGATATCATTCTGTGTGATTGATGGATATCGGTTGCATGGAGTGGTTTGCCTGTGTGGCATGCTAAGATGCAAATGATCAAGGCTTTTGTTGAAAAGCAAAGTCTTGTGGTTGATGATCAAAGCACGGCCTATGTGGCATAGCTTTGTGTATAACGTTAATTCGCGAGCCTCACAGCCCGGTTGTGAACCAGAAACGGGAGAGGACATCAGGGAGGGCATGCGTTTCCTTCTAGCTAGGGTGGTGTCAGTGACCTACCAGCCCTGACATTTATATTATTTTCACCTGTGTGGTTGTTGAATTGCGAGACGCCTCAGATATATCGGTGACTATGTGGAGCCTATGGAGTCATTTGGCTCATTGACGCCCCAAAGGGCAGGGAAACGCAGTGTTCAGACATTTTAATCCACATCGGTGGACCGGCCCTGACGATCCAAGGGACGATGCTTTCTGTTCCTGAGACACGGGCTAGAGCATCTCAAATCGGTGAGGACTATCTTTTGCCTCGGTTCACAGATGGAAACCCAACTTCCAAATACGAATTTTGCGGTTTTGATTGTAGAGCCTAGTATTGGCGACATGATATATGGTACCCATGCCGTCTAGGATTGATACATTTATATTTGAAGTTGTTTTATACATTATGCACTTATAATAGTATCAAATGATATGTTTTTAACGTACCAAGCATGTTTGGCTATTATAAGGGAAAACCCTATCCTCTGGCTTGTGTTGCATTGTGATGGGACTTGGGTCTTATAATAGCTTCATTTTTTCAAAAAGCATTGCGTTGTTTTGTTATGTGCACTGGTATTCTTGGGAGGAAGCCCGTTCCGTGTTATACGACGTGCTCCCTTGATATATCTGATTTAAAGTAAAGTTTTAAATAATTATTTTAGTTCTCACACCAGTCACATGACTGCCGTGGAGTTTATTGTTTTAACCTAAACTCTGGGTGCCCTTATTTTGACACGGGCAGCTAGTAGTTTTGGTTTTGCAGATTTATATTCACAGGATCCTGGTTTACAGCTGGAATGATATTCAGAAAGCTCGGTATCCGTATATTCCTTCAGCTGTGTTTTGTATTGTTTTTCCGCTGCTATGTAATTTATTGTAATCTCTGATATTTATCGAATGTATAATATTTACTTATACTTTGTTTTATTCTTGTATTCTGATGAATTGTTGTAATAAGCAATGAAATGTTCTTCTGTTTGTGTTCTGATGTGGTTTGTCCTCAACTCAATCCAGGCTTTCCTTACCGGGGAAGTTCGGGTCGTCTCATTTTGGTATCAGAGCTTTGGTTTACAGAGCTCGGAGAGCAAGACACATTAGAACTGAACTAAAGAATTCATCGGAGATTGGATTAGTAATATCCCATGAGAATGACTCGTTAGAGATAGGATCAGTAGTATCCTAGAACGAGTGTGAAGAGTAGTGTTTTTGAAATAAAATTGAAAACAATTTTTTTTTTGAAAATTTAAATCAATTATTCGTATTTGAATATTATTTTTATATTGAATTTGGATAATCCAGTATATAATCGTTTTGTGTATACGTCTGATCCGCGTGTATTTGAAGTTTTAATATACTGGATAGATATAGAATCACACTTTAGTCGCCCGTGGATGTTCTGATGGTGGCCCGAAACATCATCAGAATTTATGTTCGAGTGACGAAAGTGGGATTTCTATATGATTCCAATTGACTGGTGTGAGAGCCAAAATTAGATAGGGTCTATTGTTGTGATTTGGCACCAAAAATGTGATTTTTTGACTATATATCCAAGTTATGAATTTGAAAAGATAATCAACCAATTGATTGCTGGTTGTGTTGTTTGATTATTGTTTAATTAATTAAATGTTGAACCATTTAGACCAAATTGTACCAAATATTGAACTGACTTGAGAATTGTTTGGAAATACATATATGTGCCTGTACTTACATTGAACAGGTCATAGCAAAGAGGCTAGAGAAGAGGAATAAAATTGTTTGCCCGACAAATAGGTACATGTTTATTGTATTTCTTCGAGTTTGGATTATTTTATGAGCCGATTGGCTAGCCGCTTGGCCATTTCTTTTTATTTTTGGATTGGAGAGGCCTGTATGGTAATTTCAGGATTTTCCCGGTGCTCCCGTGCATGGGAGGTTATGGCGAAAATTTTCAAAAATTTAGGGCGTTAGCCAAATTTTTGAAAAATTTGAAAAGTTCTTAGAAACTGAAAAGTTGAAGAACTTAAGCCATAATGAAAATCGAGAAAGTTGAGTTGATTAGTTAAACAACTTTCATCTTCGTTCCTTTTTAGGGACGAAAAGTTTTAAGTAGGGGAGATTGTAATAACCCGGAAATCCGAGCCAATTTAAAATTTTTATTTTGGCAATTTTAGTGAATTTTGTGTATTTAAAGTGAATTATTTTAAATAATAACGACGAGAAATTTATTTTGAATAGAATTAGAATTTATATATTTATATAGATCATCGTTAGAATATAAATATTTTATTTTAATTATAAAAGGAATTGAAAATGGCGCGGTAGTTTGAAAATTCGATTTCAAAGTTCAATTGAATGTACAGGATTCAAAATAAACCGAATTTTGGTGAAACGAAAAATATTAGAATCTATTTGAGAATATCTTTCCAACGAATCCGAAAAATTGAAATTTCATAGCGGGAATAAAAAGTTATGCCCAATTGAAAATTCAGAATAATCGCTAAGTAATTCTGGCTCTTAAAAATGGAAATTTTGCAAACAACCTTCGTTTTCGACGAAACCACTTTCGTTGGATCCGGGATGTCTAGTTATTTTTAGATTACAAAATTCGTAATTTTCTGAATCAATATGTGAGCATGGTGAAGTTAAACGTGTTTTAACAGTTTCAGTCAATTTCGATCGACCAGAAAATGACCATTTTTCAATGTATGTTCAAATTTAATATATATTGATCTATATTTTAGTTTAAACGAAAATTAATCGTAACATCCGAATTGGGTTATGAAACATATTCCATTGTGTTTGGAATGGTTGTAATTCGCTAGGGGTGACAATCGTTGGGTTCGGTTTGGAGTTCGAAAGAAAAATCAACTTTTGTGGAAATTAAAATAATTAATTATTATATATATATATATTAATATAGAAGGTCAACGCTTATCTCCATCACTCCCTCCCCGTCGCTCAGCGAATTAGAAAAAAAAAGGGGAAACGCGATCGATCCCTCTACTGCATCGCCCTATCGCGCCTCAGGCGATCGCCGGAGCACCCCCTCGTCCTCGTCACTGCCCACCACACTCCCCCCTTTTTCCTCCAACGAAGATTCAAACCCTAGTCACCCCAAATCGACTCTAAACCAGCCGCCGCCTCCCTGAACAGACCCCACCCACCTCGCGCGCCAGTCCTCCGACCCCGCCAGCGAACAACTTCCCTTCCGCCCCTTTTTCAGTCGATGGCAGTGAACCTCCCCTTCCTTCCTTGATCGATGTAAGTTCTTTTATTTTCTTTCTGATTTTGTTTTGCTTATAGGAATATAATTTTTATATATAAAACTGAAAAGAAAAGATTATATTTTTAGATTAGAAAAGGCATGATTTTTATTATAAAAGCTTGATTTTTATGTGGATTTTTAGCAAAGTAAAGATCGGATTTTTTTAGCAAAGTAAAGGTTAGATTTTTTTTTAACATATAAAGATTATATTTTTATATAGATTAAAGATTATATTTTTATATAGAATAAGGATTATATTTTTACATGGAGTAAAGATTATATTTAATTTAGAATAAAGATTATATTTTTATATAGAGTAAAGATTATATTTTTATATAGAATAAGGATTATATTTTTATACAGAGTAAAGATTATATTTTTATATAATCGAAAAGATTATATTTTTATTAAAGAAAAGGTTTGATTTTCATATATGCACATAGCGAATGAAGAAAGGATTTTTACAGTATGAACAACATTATAAAAATAAGATTTTTATCTATGAAGTAGAGTTATACAAATTTAATTTTTATATATTCATGTAGCGATAAAAATTCGATTTTTATATACATGAAGTAGAAATAAGGGTATGATTTTTATTTATACAATAGTATAATAAAAATACGATTTTTATTATATGTATAACGAGAATATAAAAATGTGATTTTTATATATGTAGCGAATACGGACGACGAGAGTGACAAAAAGCGAGAACGGCGACGATTTTCTACATATGAAGAGTCGTGGTGTTTGGTTTAGCTAATCGGTGAGAACCGCTCACTTTTATTTTAATTTCTAGCTTGAAATATTTACTAGGATGCAGACGGTGCTTAGCAGCACCCGACATCCGTCGTCCACAGACCATGGATGACTTGTTTGTTTAATTGATGTGTAGTGAAAGTTGATTGTGTGATGTGGAATGAAATAAAATATTTTATAGTTAAAAATATAATTTTTAACGTGTATATAAAATAAATATTTATAAACAAATCGGACGGTTTGTTTATGTACACTCATTTGACTAATATTGATTGAGACGATAAATTTTACACATCGCCCAACTGCACAAATAAAAATCTGTGTTTGTTGACTGAAACCCCACACGGGTATTGGGATGATATTTGACGTACACTAATCTCGATTGTTAGTTGTATGTCAATCGATGGGTTGAAAGACTGTGTAAGCGTTAATTATTTATATTTAATGCTTATGCAGTTGTGTGGTGCATTTTGGATGATGGTTGATTATTATTGCTATTATATACATGTGTTGTATAGAATCCATATAAATAACATTATATGGTAATTGAGTGAGTCTCATTCCAATTGAGAAAATAAATTATATTCATGTGTTGAATAAAAGAAAATTCATGTGTTGAATAAAATACATATTCATGTGTTGAATAAAAGAAAATTCATGTGTTGAATAAAATATATATTCATGTGTTGAATAAAAGAAAATTCATGTGTTGAAGAAAATATTCATTTGTTGAATAGAATAACGAAGTTATTGAAATATATAAAGCCGTGTTGATTAGATATGCGCCATTTTGACATGAATGATATCTATATCTATTTTATTCAATTTTATAATGAATATCGAAAAGGAATTGATTTCAAAATATAATATTTTGAAAATACTATCATTTATATATCGATGATATACAATATTCAATTTTGATTTGAAATTGAATATGAAGTTGAAATCGTTTTGAAAACGAATTTTAAAACGATTTATAAAATACATTTTAAAAGGAAATCGATGAAATATACATAATATATTATATATATATATATATATAACGGTCTGAATAGAACGCGCCGCGCTGCGGCAGTTCACGAATTTCAACCATTGACTTCGAACAGATATTACGGGAGATCCGACCGTCGGATTCTCCTAAAACCGGAACCGTTGGGTTCGTATCGAAAAGAGCTTTCTAACGAATATTAGAGATTTGAAATCTAACAGTTGGATTTGGAATTATGTCCAAATCAAATTTGGAAAAGGTCGTTGTAAGTGCAGTTCGATGGTCATTTGTGGAAATCGACTGTACGGGCCTTGATAAAATTATTAAAAATAGTAATAATTTGTGTAAAATCATAAGAAATGATTTGGAAAGAATTGGGATGAAAAACTCCATAATTGAAAAGATAAAAATAGATTTTTATCGAAATGAACTAATTTTGAACTAGAATTATAATCTATTTATTTTTGAAATAAATAAATTGTATTTGAAAAGGGTTTTAAAAGTAACCGGAATTTCCAATAATTGAATTGGAATGGATTTGAATCGAAATTGTCTTTAGAATATTTCGATGTTGGAATTCGTCATTATACAGATATTGTTATGGAAATTTGAAAGATATATTTATATCGTTATTTCCAATACGATATTTTTTTGTCGTAGAATTTGATATTGAATATAAGCCGGTATATTTTATATTCAGAGCCTTGTATTTAATATCAAATGGGATTTGGGTTTGTCATGAATGGTGTCTTCATTAACACTGTTCTTAAACCCAGTTGAGAAAAAGATTAAATCTTTTTATTTAGATTTAATGAAGTATACCAATTAAATGGTATTTAATTGGAATTGAATTTGAATTGATTTTTTGGGTTTATCGTGAATGGTATTTTAAATAACACTTGCTCTTTAACCCGATAATTAATTGAATGTGAATTGGGTTTATCATGAATTGTGTTTTAACGACATTCGTTCTTTAACCCGATTTACAGTGAAATGTGATTTGGAATTTATAAATCTTTTGTTAAGATTTAAAGGAGATTTTTTAAAGTAAAAGTTTTCCAATTTAATAAAATAAATTGGAATGGAATTCGATTTGGTAATAATCGAAGTGAATTTCTGTGGAGGAAGACTGCTTATATATCTGGAATTTAAAAGGCTTTGCCGTTATTCCATTTATATTATTAGTTGGATATGGAAATTTATATCGATTATATATATCGATTTGTTTTCCATGAAGATTCCATCGTTAATGGAATGTGATTTTGGGTTTATCGTGAACCGTGTTTTAAATGACATTGGTTCTTTAACCCAATTAAAGACAGGATATGATTTCCCAAGTTAAATAATCATTGATAGTGCTTTTTGGGAAGATTAAAACCAAGTGGAGTTTAATGAATCTTTAATTAGATTGAAATGATCGAGAATGGAGTATCACCAGTTTTGCTCCAGGCGATAGTTAAATCTTTAATTAGATTTGAACGTGAAAAGGTAATTGAATTTACCGATAACACCATGGTGTTAGATATGAAGTATGACCAGTTTTACTTCATGGGATGAATAGGTTGGGGTTGGGAAATTAAACAAGTGATTACTTCGTAAGGTTCGCTAGTCCCGACTAGTTTGGATAAACCATAATTTGATTTGAATTGATATTCAAAAGAAGATTAAATAATAAATTTAAAGAATTTATCTTTGATAAAATTGATGGGAACCTTTCCCAAAGTGTAAGAATATTTGAATAAAAGAATATTCTGAATTGGAATGAGGCGTGTGTTGTGTTTGTGTAACACTTGTTTATTATATACGCGAGTTATTCAGAAAGACCGGGTTTATCCCATTCTGAATAACTGATTCGACGATGTGTCGAGGATGAAGACGGTGGTCGAAGCGGAGGTCTTCACATCGTTTGGATAATTACTGATGATCTTGATTGGGCTGTACACCCAAGAGAAGGGAATCAATTGGTGATCATCCAGACGTACTTGGAGATCGATGGATATGCGAGGTACAAGTAGGGATGGCAAAAAAATCCGTACCCGCGGTTATCCGCGGGTAAAATCCGTCATGGATATGAAACGGATAGTTAAATGGGTATCCATTGATAAAATAAATGGGTATTTTCAATATCCGTTATTTAATGAGGCGGGTACGGATAGTAAGATATCCATATCCGCGAGTACTCGTGTCCGTATTGAACGTGATTTATTTTTAATAGTTAATACAAAAAATATTGTTGTTGTTGTTTGGTATTTGCGTGCATGATTTTACTCAATAATTTATAACTGGCTGTTGATATTTTGATGGATACTTCTGTTGTTATCTATTCTTCTTTGGATGTTGGTTTAAATATGTATTGGTATTTTGAGGTTAGCATATAATCATTGGTCTATTTTTTTTTTAACCAAATGTACTTTTGAATAATTTCAAAAAATGACTAAAAAATAAATTGAATAAATATAATGGATACCCACGAATACCCTCCATTACCCGCAACCTGTTTAATTTCCGTTTAATGGATACCCGTGCGGGTATGGAGCGGGCACGGGGCAAAAAATCACCCAACGGGGCGGGTGACGGGTTGGTACTACCCGCGCCCGCCCCGCCCCATTGCTATCCCTAGGTACAAGGTGCCTCTGGTTTCGTTAAGACCCAGAACGGACTTTTAAATGGACTGTGTGTCTGACATTGGATATCATTCTGTGCGATTGATGGATATCGGTTGCATGGAATGGTTTGCCTGTGTGGCATGCTAAGATGCAAATGATCAAGGCTTTTGTTGAAAAGCAAAGTCTTGTGGTTGATGATCAAAGCACGACCAGTGTGGCATAGCTTTGTGTATAACGTTAATTCACGAGCCTCATACCCCAGTTGTGAACCAGAAATGGGAAAGGACATCAGGGAGGGCATGCGTTTCCTTCTAGCTAGGGTGGTGTCAATGACCTACCAGCCCTGACATTTATATTATTTTCACCTGTGTGGTTGTTGGATTGCGAGGCGCCTCGGATATACCGATGACTATGTGGAGCCGATGGAGTCATTTGGCTCATTGACGCCCCAAAGGGCGGGGAAACGCAGTGTTCAGGCATTTTAATCCACATCGGTGGACCATCCCTGACGATCCAAGGGACGATGCGTTCTGTTCCTGAGACACGGGCTAGAGTGTCTCGAATTGGTGAGGACTATCTTTTGCCTCGGTTCACAGATGGAAACCCAACTTCCAAATACGAATTTTGCGGTTTTGATTGTAGAGCCTAGTATTGGCGACATGATATATGGTACCCATGCCGTCTAGAATTGATACATTTATATTTGAAGTTGTTTTATACATTATGCACTTATAATAGTATCAAATGATTTGTTTTTAACGTACCAAGCATGTTTGGTTATTATAAGGAAAAACCCTATCCTCCGGCTTGTGTTGCATTGTGTGATGGGACCTGGGTCTTATAATAGCTTCATTTTTTCAAAAAGCATTGCGCTGTTTTGTTATATGCACTAGTATTCTTGGGAGGAAGCCCGTTCCGTGTTATACGACGTGGTCCCTTGATATATCTGATTTAAAGTAAAGTTTTAAATAACTGTTTTAGTTCTCACACCAGTCACATGACTGGCCTGGAGTTTATTGTTTTAACTTAAACTCTGGGTGCCCTTATTTTGACACGGGCAGCTAGTAGTTTTGGTTTTGCAGATTTATATTCACAGGATCCTGGTTTACTACTGGAATGATATTCGGAAAGCTCTGTATCCGTATATTCCTTCAGTTGTGTTTTGTATTGTTTTTCCGTTGCTATGTAATTTATTGTAATCTCTGATATTTATCGGATGTATAATATTTACTTATACTCTGTTTTATTCCTGTATTCTGATGAATAGTTGTAATAAGCAATGAAATGTTCTTCTGTTTGTGTTCTGATGTGGTTTGTCCTCAACTCAATTCAGGCTTTCCTTACCGGGGAAGTTCGGGTCGTCTCAATATGCGACTCCACATAGTTGATTCCATTGTTACAATATTTTATAAAACCGGCGGTCTAGCATAAAGCAACATCGAAGCAATAATATTCATTATTCTTTAACGATGATGCTGAAAACACGTTGCTATGTTCTCTTAGGGTTCATTTGTTAAGGAACAAATTTGTTGTTCTCAGACATGTCACTTTTATTGCCTCCTCAAAAAAAGAAAGAGAAAAAATCGTTGCTGAAAACATAAGATTTCCACCAAATGAAGCCGTCATACATATTTTTTCACTATACCATCGGTATTTGCGAGAGTTCATGTAGTTGAGCCATTAGTTTTCATCCAAATACAATACAGATCTCTCTTCTGATGAAGTGCAAACTAAACCCAAGTATAACAGATCATATTCAATCAGTTTTATACATACAAACAGGAACAACAACCATCATAGTGGTAACAAATTTTGGAAAGAGAAAGTGATAGCAACGGTAAGATAATGATCATCCTATCGTGACGCAGCTTTAGACTTTCTCAACAAAAGGATACGCCGAAGATGTGTCCTCGACAACTTGATATTTATGATTCCGCTCTCTCCAGGCTATCTGATCTCGGTACCGCGAATTGATCAATAATTCTTAAAATATAAAAATTTATTAGTGCTTCAATGAAATGATATTTAATGGATTGTGATGAAAATAATGAGAGATGTGAACTAAAGTTATTGTTGAACCTTAATATAGATAGTTGGATTATAAATTCAAATTTTATATTCATTTCTCATTCTCATTCATTCACATTATATTTGGTTATAATTAATGTAATTAATTTGAATAAGCATTGCATTAATTATAAATTGTCTTCATTAATTTGAATTATTATTAATTTAAATCAATTAGTTGAGGTTATTGCCACTTGTCGTGATTGTAAATTCAATTTTTGATTTATGATCAAATATGCGTACGTGTGTAACTCAAAATAAATATGTCATTATGATACTTGGTCTTCTTATGTTATCTTACCAAATCACAAAAATCTCCATCACCATATCCTACCCTTACCCAGCATAGCAGGTATTTAGAATAAATACATATACATAGTTCTACATTTCAAATTGTTTCGTACACTAACTATTTTAAATCTAAACGGCAAGGAAACGACCAATCGAGTATCTTTTCTTCTATATATATTTCTAGTTCAACAAACATTTCACGTAAGTGGTTTAAAAAATATCAATTCTGACATTCAGTTTTGAAGTATGCTCATTCAATGATTTATGGATTTCATTAACTTTATTTTCTTGTAACAAAAAAACTGCTCTCAAAGGTAAAATGGTAACATTTCCTATGATATGTTGTATGTGGATTTCTCGAAAATATCCAATTATGGGGACCTTTAACATTGATTTTTTATTTCGATAGTTTTAAATAACACAGGTTTAATTTTGATAAACTGGATAGTTTTAAAATTATTTGAATCTCGGAAACATCCAATAATCGAAATAATAAAAAACTATGTTCCTAATATTTAATTTTGATAAAAATGACATGCGATACCATTAATAGGTAAATGGTAACATTAAGCTAAAATTCATAATGTGCATGAAATTGTGTTATGGGAAGGAAAAACAGCTGTTTACAATTTAAGTGTGCTTTAAAAGTACTTACGAAAAATAGGATCAGTTTTGTGAATTTTAAAGGTGCCATTTCTTAAGCTGGAGAAATGAATCATGTGAATGCAATTAGTTTAATGGCAAAAAAATTTGCTGAAGATTAGCATGGAGTATTAAGAGTTGTTAATATGTATGATTTGAAGAGAACAACACTGACAGTATTCAGTAAAATTTGCAGTCAAATTTTGCATAGAAGGTTTTTGAATCATGGTTTTGTATGTAGTGGAAGCGTTTTACTACTTTTTTGACATAATATAGATATCACATTAATTATAACAACAAAACTAATAAGTTACACAAATAACAACATTAGGTACTCATTTCAATTATGGTCATGGAAGAATGAAACCATAAAACGTTGAAGTTAATATAAACATATTGTAAACCATAAAAGCACAGTTTAGAAATTAAAATATTAGCGTATAAGTTTTTTATAAATGCATAACAGGAACAAATTTTGAAATACTTAGAGAAACGGTATGGGAGAGTTATGTATGTAGACAGTATTGGATTAAATTTCACCTTATAATCAGCTGGTTACCCTCAGTAATATCAACAAAAGTGTAGACATAGGTTGTTGTAGTAAATTCAATGGTTGGTTTACCTGATATATAGAGAAGATGCAGTCAAAGCGAGATCATTGTTACGCGATGTAGGCACAGTAGTTCATTCTAGATGAAGAATATACCAAGATAATTTTTTACAGCCATTGAAGTAAGGATCACTGTCTTGTTAGTTTCATCTTGCACAAATGGATCAACCAAGGATATTTTACTTTTCCACAGCATTGCTGACATTGGATTGCCACTTCACACTGGTGAAAACCAAGTTTTGTGATCAGCAGGTTATTAATTTAGTCACATTAGTGCATTGTATGTACAAAATTGATGTGAAGAGGTACCATTGCAGGTATAAGACCATTTCACGTTTAAGTGTAGATGCTCATTTTCCAGTTGATTTGGATAACAACCTCACAAACATGATGCAGAATTCCAATCACATCTGTCATTAATTTGATAGTCGCATTAGTAATTTATTGCTGCTGCTGATGCATAGTATGGTTAAAAATTAAAGAGAAAAGAGGGAAAACCTATTAGGAACTTTATCATCTGCGTTCTTTTAATTATTGCTGGGTAGTCGGTGAAGAAGAACTTGTGCAATGGTATGGCATGATCATGATCTTCAACTTTTGTGAAGGTTGTGAATGCATTCAATTTAATCTTGATGAGTTTATGTATTGGGAGATACTTATCACTCACGGCTGCCACGTTGAATTTGATGATGTTATACACCAGTCTTTGAAGTTTCCCAAAAAAGCATGGCATGAATCATGATCCCACTTCTACATGCATCTCTCCACCCTTTGAAATGCCTGAAAATTGATTTATTGAGCAGTCTTTAAAGAAAGGAAGAGGTTGAAATCTTGAAATAAGAACTTGCATAGCAAAGAAAGTAGATACATTGCAAGTAATAAAGAACCTATAAATTACTCATAAAATCCAAAGAGGTAGCTTATAAAAACGGAAGATAGCTCATTAGGAAATTAATTTTATTTTGTGGTCCTATTTACATTGGTCATATATAGAATCCTCATGTTTGGTCGCATATTTTTCCCTATCATGTCCTTTTGGAAATAGAAATAACAGAAGACAATGTTAGGAAAATAATAACAGTGATAGTTATCAGATTGACAAACATTGCAATAAATAATATTAATAATAACTTAATCAAAAAGATTTTATACTCACGTTACCCAGAGGAGAAGTAAGAATTTAACCTCTTCCTTAATGCTTTTCAATTATGCTGAAAAAGAAAATATCATCATTTCTTTATCATCGAAACCGATAAATGCAACGGTCGAATATAAATCAAAATGTTACACAAATTTTTACTCTATTTGATTATCAAAAAAAATAACTTATATATGTGAAGAAAAATAAGTAAACTTCAGCTAGCTCAATCTGTATCTATGAACTAATCCATGTACATGCATCTTTATGAACACACATGTATAGATTACATGTGTTTGCATTTGTACATGTAAATATATGTGTATATACATATACATACGTACATGCGTATGAGCCTCCTTCGTGACATAACATTGAATTCAGCAGTTAGACATATTTCTCCCTTCCTCCGTCGCACTCTTGACAAATAGTTTCTTCAAAAATTCACTCATTATCTATTTCAACAAAACAAAAATGAAACTTTCCAAAAGATAAATGCTATTCCTAAGTAAATAATGATCCCTACAGGCTAGGAAATTAGATAAAAAAACTGGCAATAAGATGATGATGTAATCTGTCATTGATGACACTTGCAAGTAAGTACACAATCCTCACTGTATAGTATGCAATATTAAATATATAGAATGTTTCAAACCAAAAATAAAAGTGTGGTAATATCAATGTGTTTTCATCATGAGTTGCATCTTATATATTTACTGATATATTTTGCAGCCTAAAGAGAACATTAGTTAAATAAATTGAAAGATATAGCAAAAAGAAAATTCAGATTCAAAAATTAAACAAAGTGGCTTGAAATATACACATACAACAAATAGTAAGGCAAAAACTAAGATGGTCTAGTAAGATACTAACCAATGTATACCAAAAAACGATATTAAAGCAATACATGCAATGTGGGTTAGTGAAACATCAAGGGACTGAAAATATTAAAGTTGCTTTTGTCCAAAAACAACGTGCACGGTAAGCAAAGGAAGCCCAATTTTCATATTCTCAGGCTATTACTCAAACGAATCGCATTGTCATCCAAACAAATGCTATGAGTAGAATCCAAGCAAGCTTTATAATCCAAAATGAACAATATATTGTTTCATACAGAAATACGTTATTTAAAAACTTATTTTCATCTTCATGGATTTAGTCCAAATAGCGTTAGTGAGATTAGGTTGAAATTTAAAGTAGAGAGCATATTATTAAAAGGATCATGTTGTCTTTCAATTGAATGGTAGGAGTAGAAACTGTAAGCACTATAGGAATAGAATGTCAATGGACTATACATACAGTTAGAAAAAAATCCATATATATTTTTGTATGGCAGACATATTTATGTCATATTAATGTTGTGTAAATCAATTTTGGCAAATGGAGAGGAGAAAAAGTTTGGAAGAGGGTGACAATTGTTGTGAGAAAATCGTAAGGGAAAATATGATTCTCCCTGTAAAATACGAATTTTGCAAATACACATGGGATCTGAAATTTGACAACAAATTATTCGCAGAATGAATTTTTTTATTTATTTAGGGTATACTTATATATATATATATATATATATATATATATATATATATATATATATATATATGTGTGTGTGTGTGTGTGTAAATACACACACAGAGGCATATATTCAGAAAAAGAATGAATAGGCACCTCCATATCCAACAGTTACATATTGAAGTCGAAAACACCTTTTATTCGAAGGTTGATAGAATCTTACAGCTTGTTAATATGCACGCGTATTGTTGCCCTAATAGCGCTAATAGTAAGTGAGTTCAGAGGGACATGTTCAACATCTATTGTTGAAAGTAGTGCAGGAAACAAACACTACAACAAAAAACACTTTTCGCAACAGACCATATCTGTTGCAGTAGACCTATCGCAACAGGCCAGCGCCCGTCTGTATAGCCGATGTTGCAAAAGGTCGGTCCCTTTTCGCAACAGTTTTTGCCCGTTGCAATAAAATGTTGTAGTAAACTTTTTTGCAACGGGCTTTTGTTGTTGCAACAGATACTTTTGCAACAGTATATGCCCGTTGCAATAGATTCATAAATCGTTAAAAAAAATTACAGTTTATAGATATTACATATTAAATGTATTCGTTTTAGTAATAGTGTATATCACAAAATAAAATAAACAAATAAAAATTTTATTTTAACAAAAATTTCTATAATTTTCATACATCATTCATGTACAACAATTTCTACTCTCATGCAGCACATTTTTTTCAAATATAATATTTTATTACATTTTCCAAATACACTATTTCTACTCTCATACACTAATACGATAGTTCAAATACTTTAATGAGCTTGCCCCTCTTCTTGAAAAGCTTTTCATTCTTAACCTTAGCACCCCGCTCCGTCGCAAGGAAAGCCACCGTTCTTGCAGTCTTTACTAATTGGACATGCACAACATCATTTGCTAAAAAATATAAAATGCAATTTCAGCAAGGTAAAATTATGTGTACTTACATATGCGAACAGTGCTTCGGTTCAAGTCTTCATACCCGTTGTGCTCCAAACTAAGACCTTTTACCTTCCATTTAGCATTGGCAACTTTATCAGCATACCCATTAATACGGAGAAGCATACGTGCAACTGTCATATGAATATGTTTTATAAACAGAGTCATCAACAATTTGTACAACCAAAAAACATAAAATATGTACTAAAAGTGCATATCAATCATAAAGTTTAACCCAAATAAATTACCTGCAATACATCGTTTTTGGCAGTAACTAACCTTAGCAATGCATCGCTTGGCATCCATTACATAACAAAATATTATGTAACAAATTTTGGTTGCCTAAATAAACTATGGCAACTCATAGGACAACAAGTATCAAAACTGAATACATGATCAATATTTAATAGTTTTGGATCCTATATGTGGTTAAATATTGTGTCACAACTGAAAATGTTATAAATCAACAGATATTTCTTCTTATTTTTTAACCGCCATAGATATTTTTATCTTTTATTTTGAAGCATGAAGAAATAAGTCACACTCCAAACATACACAACTACAATCCAATATTTAGAATACTTAGACACAAATAGCTAAACTGAAACTTTAAAATTATAAAATTATAAACGACTTTCATTGACATTTGAAATAGAAAGTTTAACAGAAAAATAGTTTTGGCATTACATTGATTCAGCTACTGTTTTGAAATAATGGGGAATACTGCTGATATGTAATATTATTCCATGGAATAAATGAAGTTAACTTTAGCTAACTTGAACCGTCACTTTATAGTTGATGTCATACAACGTATTACGTGGTGGTTGAAGTTACAGGAGCAAAAACATGGCTACTAAGTATCAGCTATAAGATGTTATGCACAAGGTAAAATTAAGCAAACAAGATATTATATTATTAATAGTAGAACTACATTGATAGTCCTTACCTTATCCTTCAAATTAAAACAAGATATGAACTTCTCCTCAAGATACTAAGTATCAGCTTTTTCTTATGATGCCCGTAAACAGGAAAACAGTAACCAATGCTTCCGGCCCAAATTACACCCTCCACTAGACCCTAGCCTATCGTATCCACTCAGTCTCCTCCGTCAAAGTCGCACCTTGGAGCTCTCTCCTCGCCTCTTCCTCTGCAGACAAATCCATACAAATCTATCAGCAATGCAACCCTACCGCCAATTTTTTTTTAATGAATTGTAATTTTATAACTTACGTACTTTCTTTTAAGTTATCAAAACTCGGTAAAGATTTTATGTGCCATACTAAACTTGGATGAGGAAGTAGTTCACGGAATAATCCTCGTGATTGCTATATAGGGCTTTTTAGGACTAACGAACACCCAAAATTCTTAAGTACAAAGAACTGCACTATAAAATAATGTTACCTTCTGTGACCTGCTTCCTATTCCAAGCAATTTCATTAACAATCAAGCCCTTCAGCCTCCCACCGATTCATTCACTTCTGTTTCATCTCTGACTGGGCACATAGAGGACGTCTCTGATACCTCTTTCTCCACCGAGTCTCGATTTCTCGCCTCCGTCTCTGATGACCGCACCATCCGCATTTAGGACGTCGATTCCTCAACTCTAGTCGAGGCCCTAATTGGACACACCAATTACGCCTTTTGCCTTCAACCCTCAGTCAAATTAAATAGCCTCTGGTTCTTTTGATGAGACTATTAGGGTTTGGGATATGAGGAGTTTGCATTCAAATTTAGGCTATGCGATGGCTTGGATCTGGGTTAGCGAAGGTGGTGGTGGGTGCAAAGCTCGACGTGGTGCAGCTTTTGCAGTTCGCGAGGTTGGTTCAACGTATCGTTCGATGATTGTGGGATGGGCAGGTTTCTGATGGTGGTTGGTCGTTGTGATGGCGGTTGGGCAGGCTAAAGGTGGATTGGAATTTAGGGAGGCGATTAAAGCTCCTTTGATTGGTGTTGGAATGATGGATCTGGATTTAATTGTTTTTGAGGGTTTACTAGGAAGACACGAATTTCAACGGCGAAAATTTTGCTTTGGAGCCGAAATTTGAGTTAAATTATTGGTTTGGAGCCAAAATTCGGACAAAGTGTTATTACTGTAACCAACAGAGAAGTATAATTGCAGAAGTATTTATTTCCACGTATATTAAAACACAACTGCTAAAAATATATTAATAATTAACATAATCTATTACTTACTGAACTATTAACCATTACCTTTTTAAATATTAAACATATTTATCGACTACTGTTACTCAGAGTTGTACTTTTAAATTTTATTAATACTTCAAAATTGATTCTCCCTGTTATAGTGCTATGTTATATTATTTTTTTAGTTTAATGAAAATTTTAAAGAAAAAAGTAACATCAATCAATTATCGTTTATTTATTTAATACGAATTTATTAATATTTAATATTTAAACATACTCATATTTCAAATTAATTATTAATTATTATCTATTAATTTTTTATTATTAATATTTATTTATTTTGTTATTTTTTAAAGTTTTATTATTATTTGTTAATTATTAGTTATTATTATTAAATTATCAGTTATAAATATCACTTTATAATAATTAAGTTTTATTATTAATTAATAATTATTAAATATTAATCTTAATTATTATATTATTACTAGTAGTTAATCATTTAATTCTAATTATTTAAAATTAATATTAAAAGATAATCATTAAAAACTGATACTTATTTTTAATAAAATATTTTTCACAACTAGCTTTACCACTTGTAAAAAAATACAGTACCAAATGTTAATCATATAATTTTCAGATATATAAATATATAAACTATTATACTTATAATTCTTATATTACAAAACAGGATTTTACTTGGAGAAAAAATAATTTTCAAAAGTACGTTATTCGCAACAGGCTTTTCCACTTGCAAAAAAATTACAGTTATCGCAACTGGTAAAGACAGTTGCTAAATCTATATTTCTTGCAAATAGTTTAAAGGTGTTGTTGCAAATAATATTTCTATTGCAACAGGAATGGAGGTCCAGTTGCTAAAAGTATGTTTTTGCAACAGGCCCGAAATCACTGTTGCGAAAAATATGCTTTTCGCAACAGGAAGAATAAGCCTGTTGTTAAATCTTATCTATTGCAACAGCAACAAAAGGCCTGTTGCTAAATATCATTTACTGCAACTGTCATTTGAAGCCTGTTGCAAATAGCTAGTTGCAATAGGGTATTTTTCTTGTAGTGAAATATGTTTTAGAGTAGTCCATAACGTATGCTTGTATAGGATTATCTTACTTGTAGCTTAGGACATTTGATTGTCTAGGAAATTTAATGAAATAAGCTTCAATTATGAATGAACTTGTCAGCTTCAATCTGTAACAGATGTAACAATAATAATATTAATATAATCAATCAACTGTGTCACTGATGTACGATTACTGTACATATGTAAGCAGGACCCCTTTGAATACCAAATAACTTTGTGTTGAGAAAGCAATATTTCGTTATATTTAGTTAACAGTGAATGAAAAAGATGTGCAAACATTACATTTTTATTAGTGCATACGAATATTTTATATTCGAAAATGCAAATATTAGGCAAAAAAGGATTTTAAAAAGCTATCGATCACGTAAAAATTCACAATTTTGCAGCTATAATCTTATAATTGATATAAGGATGTTATAGAATATACAATTTTCTAATTCTAATATTTTAGGCAGTGAGCCTTATGTTAAATTCGGTGATACAAAATCACAAATTGATTGGAACAAATTTGCAAAGAATGGAAAGTAAATATTTTTATAATGGGAATGCATTGATTGCATTTGATGGGGTGGTAGAGAAATAAATGAAGGGATTAATTTCTTCCATCTATGCTAAACAAACGGATTGATTTACTTCCTATGTTTGCACATTTGTTGT
This sequence comes from Allium sativum, assembly GCA_030737875.1. Taxonomy (NCBI): domain Eukaryota; kingdom Viridiplantae; phylum Streptophyta; class Magnoliopsida; order Asparagales; family Amaryllidaceae; genus Allium; species Allium sativum. Next base: position 126,116,579 of record CM060912.1, on the reverse strand, counting down.
TATAGTAATTTTCCTCCATTATATTATTACCATATGTTGGTAATTTAATTGATGACTCACATAGATTTGCACTGGCTATATATTGAGGGGTAGACTTTAGTGTAAACCCATCCTGGCCTAGAGGCAGTGATCCCCATGTGTCTCTTCTTGTTAAACCTGATTGAGGTTTGGATATGTAAACTCTTATTTTGTAATCTCTTGTAATTCTCTCATGTGGAATAAAATCTCTCTCTGTTGGACTGGACGTACACTATCTCGAGGATAGTGGAATCAGTATAAACATTGTGTCTCTTTGTTTCTCTGCTATAGTTATTTACTATTTTTTTGATGTAATAGAATAATTGCTATCAGATTAGATTGGTGTTCAATTGGCAAATCTAGATCCTATTTATTGTGCTTCCGCATATGCTCAATTTTCATAATAGATTGGTATCAGAGCGAGGCGATTTGTTTTAAATTGTGCATCAATTATTTCTACAAAGGTTGGTAGATTCAGTGGTGATTATGCTATTACTATTTTGGAGAAAAGGAGACTTTGGTGGAGGAGATTATGTCGAGAGTGAAGAGCATTCCAATCTGGGAACTTTGACGTGATATGGAGTTTATTGTGAAGAAGCCCTCTGATATGGATGAGGGAAGATGGAAGAAGACGAAGAAGAAGGCAGGTGACGGTTGAAGAAGCTAGCCACAACAAGGTGGAGAGGTTAATATGGTCACTGCTTATGGTCCTAAGGTGAAGGATCAAGGCATCGACAAGGGTCTAAATGTTAATGATGCTCGAGGGATCCCGGAGATGAAGAGATCATGTCAAACGAAAGACGGATGTCAAGTTTTGAAATCCACAAAGACGATGGAGATCTTGTGGTATTGCAAGCACTTTTTAGACCGTTGGCTTTTGCACGGTACAACTCAGGTGGTAGATGCATCTTTTGCAGGCGGTGGGTTGTGTTTGTAATTGAGATGTGGTCATAGTCCTTTCAAATCGACTGGGTGTATCTCGTTGCCCTGAAATCGAGGTTGGTTTTAATTGAGAGAATAATTTTTGGTCTTGGTGGTGTTGAGATTACTTTGGAATCTGCCATTTTTTTTATTTTGGATATTTACAACATTTTGTTGGCGGGAGGGGACGTAGTCTGAGCTCGTTAACAATTGTGTGATGGGGAGTGGCTTTGCTGGAACCCATTTGGTAAATATTCATTTTTTGATGTATCTCGTTGTGAGATTTTGATTGAAGGTGGAGTTCTGTTGAAGAGTTTTATGATGAGAAGAGAATTTGACTCAAGGTGGGGTGCTGGAGATATGTGATTTTGCATCAAGGTGGAGTGTTAAATTTGGTGATACAAAATCACAAATTGATTGGAACAAATTTGCAAAGAATGGAAAGTAAATATTTTTATATGGGAATGCATTGATTGCATTTGATGTGGTGGTAGAGAAATAAATAAAGTGATTAATTTCTTCCATCTATGCTAAATGAACGGATTGATTTACTTCCTATGTTTGCACATTTGTTGTTATGGTAATTTGCCTCCATTATATTATTACCATATGTTGGTAATTTAATTGATGACTCACATAGATTTGCACTGGCTATATATTGAACGGTAGACTTTAGTGTAAACCCATCCTGGCCTGGAGTCAGTGATCCCCATGGTGTCTCTTCTTGTTAAACTTGATTGAGGTTTGGATATGTAAACTCTTATTTTGTAATCTCTTGTAATTCTCTCATGTGGAATAAAATCTCTCTCTATTGGACTAGACGTACACTATCTCGAGGATAGTGGAACCGGTATAAATATTGTGTCTCTTTGTTTCTCTGCTATAGTTATTTACTATTTTGTTGATGTAATAGAATAATTGCTATCAGATTTGATTGGTGTTCAATTGGCAAATCTAGATCCTATTTATTGTGCTTCTGCATATGCTCAATTTTCATAACACCTTATGTATATATACTCACCATTCGAAGCTTGCACTACAATCTATAACTAAATTGCTTATTATATCCACAAACTTAGCCAACATCAAAACCTGTTATCATCAAAATCAAAATTCAAACCCGAAATCAATTTGTGAATAGTAAATTATAGACAGTGTAAACTGGGTAGAGCAGTTATTAAAATAAACTGTACATAGAAACATAAGTTGTATATCTGAAGCTCTTATCATTTCTATGTCTCATTAAAAAAAAGTGCATTATATTATTAATATATTGGAACATATAAGTTAAGCAAACGTGGTTAACAAAAGTCATTGGTTAAGTACAATACATACTTGTTAACATTTATTGACATTAGCTCATGTATAGCACTGCAGGAAAAAATAATAAAATATTGAATAAGTTTTTGCTAGTAAAAAAGTACATTTTAAAGGAGGAGTAAAATGCTGTGAATAAAAAGGAAGAGCAAATACAACATTTTTTCTATTGCATATGAATGTTCTATATATGCAAATATTAGGCAAAAAGAAGATTTCAAAAGTTGACGGTCAAGTAGGAATACACAATTTTGCAGCTATAACTTTATAATCAATATTAGGATCTTATCTTTAATAATAGTTGGAATAGGTTTGGTGTCACACTTTTTTGGTGTACACGCAAACTACCGAAAATGCCCCTTAAAATATTTGGAAAAAAATCATACTGACTTCGTAATATATTGCATCAGCGACATAATAGGTCAATTTAACATAATATTGCATTGGCAATAATTACTCCATCTTATTCAAGAATACCATAACCAGCATACTAGAATTTGTTTCCTTTATGCACTATTATCAGACTTTAAATCCTTTACGCATTTAACATAATATTAACATTACCAATATTATTCACTGCCATCTATTACCTTCTAATTAAAATTATTTTAAAAAAATATGTGTTTATAAATAAGTGTTTAACGTTTATAAATAGGCAATTAATAAATAGCCAATTAATATAAATTTTTCATTGAATGTTTCACTGCTTATTCTGTTAGCCATAAATATAAAACCTTGACGTTTTATATTAACATTACCAATATTATTCACTGCCATCTATTACCCTCTAATTAAAATTATTTTAAAAAAATATGCATTTATAAATAAGTGTTGTAACGTTTATGAATAGGAAATTAATAAATAGGCAATTAATATAAATTTTGCATTGAATGTTTCACTGCTTATTCTATTAGCTATAAGTATAAAACCTTGAATTTTTATATTAACATTACCAGTATTATTCACTGCCACGTATTACCCTCGAATTGAAATTATTTGAAAAAAATATGTGTTTAAAAAATAAGTGTTGTAACGTTTATAAATAGGCAATTAATATAATTAGATTACTCTTTCCATATCCAACGACAATTTGAATAGGCATTTAAATTTGAATAACGACATTTATTATTGCGTATTACGATATAAATTAGCAATTAATAAATAGTAGAACGTGCTAAAGTCAAATAAAAAAAATCTTAATGATTTTTATTCAAATCTGACATTAGCGTAGGTGCATTTGAAAGGTCAGTCTCCCCTGCAAATGCGTTATTCTAGAAACAGCCATTCACCTTCAAATATGGCACACCATCCAATTAATTTTCACGCTTCTTTCCTCATTTCCTCTACGCTTTGCTTGAAATTCTCTCCTCTTTCATACCTATCTTCCCAATACTCACTGCCTCATAAAATTGAATACACTGCACAACAAATTTACTTTTTTATTTATTGGGTTTAAATTTTTGAAGCTTCACCTCATTCAAAAGGTGATTTTTTTTCCCAGGTAAACGCATAAATAAGATTACACCACATTTAAGTTTAACCAGCGTTCTTTGCCCTCAACCTATGTACTTTGTTTCTAAGGTTTTTCTTCGTGATTTGTATGAAAAATAATGTTTTATGTTCCTTTTAAATAGTAAAGTAAATGGGAGCATTGTCCCCTGTTGCTTGCGTGAGACCATGAACGTGAGAAGTGAATGTCTCAGTATATGTTCAAATAAAAGTGAATGTCTTAGTATATGTGTAAATAAAAGTGAATGTTGTCTGAAAGAAGTTAGGAAGGTAAAGGAAATAAGAATATGTTTTGTCCTCAACAGATAAAGCACGTTTAATGAGAATAATAAACCAAATATTAATACAAATATTTTTTTGCATATGTAAAATACGCAGTACTTAAGGAACAATAATCCTTACGCGAAGCGCGTGCCGTGACGCTCGTATAATATATATAATTTTCTCAATCTACGGCATTATATGGTGAGTCTTGTGTATATGTTCACCATTTGAAGCTTGCTTTACAATCTCTAACTAAATCGCTTGTTACATCCACAAACACAGCCATCATCAAAACCTGATATCATCGATGTAAAAAATGCAATCACTAAAACAATATTGTAAATAATTTGGTTATTACTCCATTACAAACATATGACAATCCTATGCCATATTTTTAAGTGACAATTAAATGGTTGTTTAGTTCTAATAACCATTTATTCTATTATAAATGTGATGTTCCATGAATTTTTGCAAAATAAAAAAAAATCATGTACTCCAATCAAACAACATAGCATAATTTCTAAATGGGGAGTATATGAATGACTGTTAAAATAGGAAAAAGGTGTTTATTCCTCTACTGAACTTAAATGTCGCTTTAAAAAGAGAAGTCTACATCCCATGACAGTCATCTCTTGCATAGCAAATAAAATTTTATACTTTCCATCAGTTTTTGCAGTTGTCTGGTCAATATATCTCAACTTGTTTTCCTGCGTCAATGATAAATTATGGAAAATACTCCACTGGCTGTCCTCTTAGTATGAATGCAAGTTATTTTCTTTTTACACCCAAAAACCACTATGTATTGTACATTTGCAACAGCTAAAAAAGGTCATCATACATCAAGAATATATCAAAGTAAAGAATTTATGCATTACCTTTGTAATGACTTGTGGAATTAGTACATCTTTGTTTAGTACTTCGTCATTTTTGTTTAGTACTTTGTCATCTTTGTTTAGTATGTTGTAATACATGAATGCATAAAGCATTTCGTGATTCTCTAATCAAAAGTCAAGGTGTTAAGAAAAAATAAACGGTATAATTTAAATTATAATAGTTTAAAATTCAGAGCTAAATGGGCAGTAATCAGATTTCCCTAATTGGAGAATACAAACTAATAGGAAATAAAAAATGAGTAGATTGATCGGATGGTATGGCAGACAGTTAAAGCAAACAAAATCGATAAAGAAATGAACTGAATTTAAGGTTCTTACCTTAAACTGAGCGTTCAGAGCCTAGCAGGTAGAATAAGTAGGATGACGAAGGCTAAAAACATAAGTCTGACGCAATGGTAGAAAGACGCATGGAAAATCAAAGAGGAAATGGTAGGGTATAACCGTGTTTGCAAACCAACTGTCATATCAGGGAACTGAATAGCCCCAATTTAATTTAGGGTTTCGGAAGGCAAGAAGCGACAGGGTCAGAGGCAATAAGCGGATGACGAAAAGAAAATGGACATGAACAACACGTCGCAAACTCTGTTTGTAGAAATGGAATTAGGGCTTTGGACATGAATGAGTTGCAGGGCACAACGAATGCTAAGGGCGCAGAAGGATGAGGAAAAAGGAGGATATATTGTGAAAAAAGGATCACGAAAGAAAGATCGAGGAAAAGGCAGAGACGGTTGGCTAAACATTCCACTTGGCATGCTCTAATGAAATCCTTGTATTAATTAGAGGGGGCTTAAGAGCCATCTGAAAGCAACTCAGCTTTAATAGTATAGTATAGATATTATAAATTAAGTTTTGATTTATATTGAGTTTGATTATGAATTCAATTTAGTAGTAATATTTTTATTGTACACAAAAGCATATGAAGTACTATTCATATGATAAACTTTGTTATATCCTAAACCACTTTTATAATTTAAAGATCTGGAGCTAGATAGAATCATATTTAAATCATTTTGACCTTTATTAAATTTCGGTACTTGTATATTTTTCAAATTTGGTTTCAAAGCCGCAATTGATATTTTCATATCAAATTTTGCTATTTTTCAAAATATCAATTTCCTTATTTAATATAGAATTCTCCTGTTTCTATGTTTTTTTTCTCATTTTCGAAATGACAAATTTGAGATTCTGGATTTTCTAAAGGTTATTGTAATAAATTATTTTGTCTTTTCAAATCTAACCTTCTTTTGGAAAAAAAACATCTATTTTTTTTCAAATATAGTATGTTTTTCGTCTATGAAATCTTTAAGATTCATAAAATTATTTTTTAAAATACCATTTTGATTTGCTAAATCTTTTTTTTCTTTTTTCAATATCTCATTTTCTAGTTCGGCAGATTTCATTTATTCTGAAATAATGAATTTAAGCTTTAAAATCTTACTATCTAAATCATCATTATTTTTCACTAAATCATAAAGTACTTTTTTGTAGTTCTCATTCGTTGTAGCTTTGCTTATATCGCACTTTTTACTTGCTGTATACCATATCCTTTTCCGGCCATTATTCTATTATGTTGTGATGATTAATAGAATTCCTTGCTCTTATACCAATTGTTAAGTCGGTGCGACGACGAATGAATAGTCGCTACCTTCTGTCTAAACACATGGACCCTAGCAGGGGAAGTGGTATCAAAATATGTAATTTATTTTTAGCAGATACTAAAATGATTCAAAGATGATATGAATTTGACGCGAACAAATATTCACTACATATGATGGAAAATGAGTATTTATACATAACTAAACTACTGCAAATTTAGTATATCAAATTCATTCCTTTATTTCTAGATTCAGTTCGAGATTCTTCGGAGAGGATTATTCTTATTAGGTAGAGAATGAAAGAGGCAGAAAGCCGACAGAAATCCTACGTGGACAACCGTAGGAAGCCTCTTGAGTTCTATGTAGGCGACCTTGTTTTTATTCGTATTTCTCCGTGGAAGGGAGTTATGCGATTCAGTACAACGAGGAAGTTGGCTCCTCGTTTTATAAGACCGTTCCCTGTTATAGAGCGCGTAGGATCTGTTGCATATCGAATATCTCTTCCAGCTCATTTATCAGGCGTCCACGATGTTTTCCATGGGGTTGGTATTTTAAAAAATTTAAGATACCACAACATTAAAAAAATTATTATTATTATTGTGAAACAATCTAAATTAATATTCGATCCAAAAACAACAATTATTTTCATCCTTTTTGCTGATGACAAATGCGAAGAAAATTTAGCATAATGACATAGGGAAGTATATAATTTTTTAAATCATTCTTAGATAATATTAAGGGAGAGTATACAAATTTAGAGGAAGCAAATATTAAAGTTGGGTAATATAATATTATTAATTTGGAAAGTCGTATAGTTGTTATTATCAAAAAGAGGGAGAATGTTTAAAACACGATTTTAGTATTTTGACGATAAAACTATTCACAATATTACTATTGTGTTTATTGAGTGATTTCAAGACAACTGCGTTGGAAGATAAAATTGATGTGAATTTCATCGCATTTGGACAGTGATACTTGTTGAAAGGAGGCAGTCGCATCTTCTAATGTGACATCTCAAGTTCAATAAAAAAATAAAGAGGAAAATTAAACATTATTGGGAATATGATGTATATAACACTTATCTAACATATTAGGATAGGTGGATTGCTAAAAATGGAGAGAGTTGGGAGTCGAACTCAAGTTCCTTAGCAAAGATACACACGCGCATCCACTAAGCTACATATCCATTCAAGTAAGATGTGATACTAAACTGTACTTCAACATGAAAAGAAGGGGAATGGCTAAAATCGTCACTGGTGGGACTCGAACCGGGGACCATATGCATGGAATCCACACTCTCTACCCCTGTAGCACCAACTTTTCTAAAGCAATCTCTCCAAACGACATTATATGACCATTTGCAATAGGCATGGTGTCTATTCACGCCTCTTCTCCAAGTGTTGTAATTATCGAATAGTTTCATCTCTTCCCAACAGAATTCATGAAGGATTGACACTGTCCTTTAATACCTTCTCACTCCTATATAAAGCTCCCACCATCCCAAAAACAAATAAACAATTTTCTTCTCTAATTCACTCCGATATTGCTACTAAACATTCAATTCCATATATATTTCAAAGCAAATATTAGACTAACATTATTTCACTTTACAAAATTTTCAAATATGGCTAAATTCCACTTCCTAACCTCTGCACACTCAATCTATATCATAATTATTGAAAGATGTAGAAGTTGTATTACATTGTGACTACTTCGTATTGAAGACACAATATATAGTCAGTCATTTACTTCTTTGTAAAAGAAGATATGAAGTCCTGTTCGGTTTCTTAGGTGGAAAAAATCATGTTTAGTTGCCCAGGTGATAAAAGTCATGTTCCGTTGCTCAGGCAATATAAACATATTCATCCGGGTTAAGTGAGGGTGTTTGTCAGAGAAATTCCAGGGAAGTCTAAGGCTGGAGAAATGGTAGAAAGTCCGTACCAATATAAAATTGACTTTGTGATTTATATTTTTTGCTACTATTACAATTATTTTAATACTACTGTGATTATTGTGCTTCAATTCTACAAATATATATTGGCCATCATCGATCCAATGCATAACAATTATTCATTCATTATCGCACTGACTTAACACTTTGCATAGTGGAAAAGATTCAATTTTAAATAGAGTGGCATGTAGTTGTTGAACTCTATTCTTGACATCAGACCACACATAATCTTTCTAGAGTGCAACCAAATAAGCCACTGCGTTTATGGTCATGTACATCTATAAAAATTTAATGAATGTCGTAGGAATTTTTCCCTAAATACCATAGGAAACAATCACATTTCACATTCACACAGGTGAGTCTATCAAGAGTACTCATGTAGGTGGGTACTCCATTTCTGTAACAACTCACTCGGAATGGGCCTAAATTCCAGCCAAAAAAGGCTTATCGGAACTTAGAGTCATTCTAAATGAGTCGCTGGTTCCCATAAGGATTACATAAACAGATTCAACTAAAAACCAAATCAGAATCTCACATTGGAAAGGATAAAATATAATAACTGAAAATAAATGTTCCATTAAATAAAATAATAATAATGTCAATTACGTCAAATTTTAACTGTTATAAAAGGTACATCTATAATAATAGTATCACATGTGTACAATAATACTACCAAACAAGATAATGATAATTATAGCTCCCCCTTCGTTGGGCTCCAGTCTCTATGACTTCATCACTTAAGCGTTCCTACCTACGAACCTATTTAATTGCTATGAGGATGGAGGTGAGAATAATAAGTTCTGGTAAATGAAAATCACATAAGTTTAAGGAATGCCTATTTCCTATATTTGGCAGTATAAACTCATCAAAGCAAATCCAACAAATAATTAATATATCTAAAGTCACTTAATGCTTCGTTTTAAAATCGTCACCACTATTAAATATACTATTAATGTAATTTAAAAGATAGTAATCTGTCACTTAATACTAGGATTAGATAGGCATTTATCATCTTTTATGACCCTCCTGGCAGATTCATATGTTACTATCTAGTTGTCACTGCAGGTGAACTCCTAGTCACTTAATACTTCCCTAGGTATTCCCTCACATAGCTCCTAGTTGAAAAGCGGACAAATTCCGGAGAACTACCTTATTCAAACTTCTATCATTTCATCTAATACCTTATGACCCAATGACCACATGGACCTTAATAAGGGTGGGTCCCATGACTTTGGACCTAAACCAAGGAGTGAACCTTAGGAATGGACCTAGTCTGAACCACTTAATATCCAAACAAGGTAGGTCATCCACTTAATGCCCGCTCTTTACACACACACACACACACACACACACATATATATATATATATATATGTATGTATGTATGTATGTATGTATGTATGTATGTATGTACACACACACACACACAAAAGATGTCTCACATTAAACGAATCACTTGTAAATGTTGGATTTGTCGGGCGGCTTAAGCTTGTGCCTTTATGTAATAATTATAATGGCCCATGAAACCTAAACCTCTCACATTAACCCGACCAACTTGTAGATGTTGGATATATGGTCGGTTCTGGGCTGGCTTCTACTACAAGTTGGGATAACCTCGTGTCTATTGTTTAGTAATACTAATAAAAGTCATTAATATTCTCACACATACAAATTTCCTATTAAAACATTTATAATTCTAATTTCCTATTTAACACATTTAATGCACACTTATTACGAATTTAATACACATGTATAATATGTTAATTATGTTATAAATAATAATAACTAAAACATAAGCTAAGCACATGTAAGAAACGTCAAAGCGTTGAAATGTCAATCTTGACATCAAAATTAAGTTTACAAGTTTATTTCCCTAACTTCATCAACATGGCATAAACATGTATATTCACATTCAATCAATAATAGAGAATAACAACAAATATATAAAAACTTGTAACAAAGGTTTAAAAGATTATTTCAATAATAAAAGAAAGACAAGGATCAATATGTAAAATCTCCTTTCTGGTACTGGTCACTTTTCATGTGATTATACATATAAATACAAAAACTTAAGACTTTACTGATTTATATACAATATGTCCAAAATATCTATTTTAAAAATAGATGCTTAAACCTATTAAACCTCCATTACAATGTCCTAACCTCCTTCAAAACAACTTCCGTCTAGCCCAGATCATCAACTCGAATCCCCTTATCCACTCGTGCATCAACACAGCACTTTACAGTGCTCATCATAACCTGAAGCTCCACTGCTCGCTGTCCACTTTGAGTCATACGTGAGCCTCATTTCTTAAACAACAATAGGGCACGGTGCCTTTTATCCTTCACTTGATCATCACGTCTCAGCACCTCATCGCGACTTCAGATCGTGTTCCACAAATATGAAGCAATGCTTGGTCACCAAAACCCAAAACGTTTCCATTTCATCTCATTCTCCACTCACGAACTCAATCGTGATACCCAACTCTTCTCAATTTAACGCTTTTATCCAATCTTGCTCCCTCATTGAACCACCGATCAACAACCGCTGATACACTTGGTCAAACAGAAGAGAATCCCCCTCTTTAGCAAAACTAGATCGTTTTTTTTTCAATCTTAACTGGGAAGATCTTTTCCCTATGTCTTTAGTAACTGGTCTTGCCACCACCATCTCTGATCACTGTCCAATTCTTCTTGATACGTGCTCAAATACCCCTATTAATCGTCCATTCAGATTTGAACGCCTTTGGTTGCTGGAACCTTCCTTTAATAACTTTATCATGCAAATCTGGAACCAACTACCGAATCATCAATCTCCCACTATTAGAATGGTATGCAAGCTTCGTTGCTTAAGAAAATTAATTCGACCTTGGGCTAAAGATGTTTGGAACTCTCTAAAAACTCGCATTGCATCCACACAGGATGCCATTCTCAATTTAAACATCTTTGAAGAACACCGACCTTTGTCTGAAGCCGATCGTCATAATCTGAAATTTTTTGAGTTAGAACTTGATAGATTAATCAAACAAGAGGAGCTTGGTTGGAAACAGCGATCAAAAGAAAAATGGATTAATGAGGGAGATAAAAATAGTGCTTATTTTCATAGAATTGCTAATAGCCACCGTCGCTCTTCCTACATTCCAGAAATCATCCACAACAACACTTCATTCACTGACTCAAAAGACATCTGCCACCATTTTACCAATTACTATAGAGACATTCTCGGTTCATTACCTCCCTCATCTCCTGACATAAACTGGCATCACTTGTACCCTAACCCTTCTCCAATTGCCATTGATCACCCTTTCTCTAAAGAGGAAATTTGGAAAGCCTTAAGTGAAATGGCAAATGACAAAGCCCCTGGGCCTGATGGCTTTGGCCCAATTTTCTTCAAGCACTTTTGGCCCACATTAAAGACAGACATCATTGAAATGTGCTTTGAATTCTATTCCAATCCTTCATCCATTGCTAAGCTAAATTATGCAAACATCATCCTCATCCCAAAATTCACAGGTGCTAACACTTTACCTTCTTTTAGACCCATTAGTCTTCTCAACACTACATTCGAAATCATCACTAAAATCTTACCCTCCAGGATCCAGAACCGCATTGACTCCTTAATTGATTCTGACCAATCTGCATTCATCAAAGGCATATTTTTAGAAGAAAGTGAATCATACCATTATCAGAAACTATACAATACCCAAAAGCTTATCTTTTATTATATCAATAATTAAAAACCTAATTTATACAAATTGATTGACCATTTCCGCAAATTATAAGGGATTTAGAAGATCTGTTAAATTTTATTTTCATGCACATGTAAATGCAAATGCAAATCCAAATCCCTTCAGGCAAAATAATCCAAATCTACACTACAAAATATAGAAAATAGACAACTAATGTAATTTCCATTCACAGAGACAGATAGAGAAGGATAATGAATTCAGTATAGAATCTAAAAAATCTGGATTGATCCTTTCGAATCAACGTACTCCAAATTCTCCTAAAAATATACATATAAGAATCAGATTTAGAATCTCTCTCTATATATATATATATATATGTGTGTGTGTGTGTGTGTGTGTGTGTGTGTGTTATACTTAATTCTAGAATCTATATATAAGAATTCAGATTTAAAAGAGATAGAATATAGATTAGAAGATGTGTGTAAAAGAATTTATTTTAGAAGATGCGTATAAAAGAAACTGTTTGATGAAAATTGTTGAAGTTGGTTAAATTTCGAAGAAAGCTGTTAATAAAGAACTAACTTTTAAGTGAAGTTTCCTAGAGCAAAAAGAATAAATAGTAGAAGCTTATTTGTAAATTTAGGTTTTATTTAGAAACCTAATGATCTAACAGATTAAAGATATAACTTGCTTGGATTTAAAAGATTTTTAGTCATGAAATAAAAAAGTAAAAATTAGGTTGAAGTGCTTTTTATTTTAAGGTAATAATTTTTAAGGATAACGCTTCTGAATAATTAGTTTTAAAGACAATTTACAAGAAAAGGATAAATTCATTTATATTTTTAAGTTACACAACAAAATGATAAATTCTTTTATCATTATCAAATTGACCGTTAGGGAGGTTTGCCTATTATGGAAGCCTAATTAAATAAGTTTGAAGCAAAAAAAAAAAACAAAGCATATGTTTCGTGCAACTGTTATCCCCTAAATCAATGCGCAGGTTCCGACACATCCTTTTCCTCTCAATTCGCTCTTATTTGGATCCTCTCAAAATACGTTAATAAAATGAAAATTCTTGCGCAAATCCATAATACAACCCTACCTACTGAAATCAATTCACACAATTAATGGATATATACATATTTGTTCCCAACGCCACCAGAAGCTGCAGAGAAATTGCAGCCACCTCCTCACCCTTGTCTTATCTTCGATATTCTCATCTTCAATCATTGTCTTCGATCGATTGAATAACCAGAGACAAAACCAGGTTTTTCTTTATATTTTTGGCCAAATATTCCTTTGTCAATATTCAGTTCCATTTCGTTAATCGAAATTTATTTTCTGCTGACAATTTTATCATGCTTAGCTTCAATCAAATCGATCTCAGGACTTACGGATTTTAGATGTTGTTGCACGAAAGGAAAACCATTGATTTGGAGTAGGGATGGGCTTTTATGCAGAAAAGAATAACCAAGTTGAAGAATATTCTTAATGAGTTGAATGAACCTCAGTTCAGCTCAGAGGATTACATGATGTTGTATATGTAAATTATTTTTATAATTCTTATTCGATTTTGTTCCTATCTAATATTTAAGATAAGTGTTCAGGTTAAATAAATTCAATAAAGTGTGAGTGTTTTTTTTCTTTTCTATTTTTACTATCTTAGGACTATCTATAATACGTATATTCAGAAGTCGCCACATGATCATTCTCAGGAGTTGTATTGTATACCAAGTATCGAAAGTCCTTTGAAGAATATATTACTACCACTATGAGTTATAAATGGATATTGAGTAGCACTGAAGTTTTGAATTTTCTTATAATGCTCCTTTTTCGTTGTGTAAATATTGTATGTTATGTTGCTACACATTATTTATATAACAATATTAGTGCATTTTTGGCGAAGTATGAGTAGGTCGAATAAGTTTCTTAAATACTGTTAAGTTATAAGCAATAAATATTTGCTCATTACTTCAACTTTTAAAATTAAATTACGTCACAATATGTTCAACAGTTCTTCATATACTTAAAACTTCTTCAAAGCAACAATTCAGTTTACATTTAAATAGCTATAAAATGGTTTGTTTTTAAATTGGGTAGTATTGATCCATTGCCTCCATTATTGTACTACGACTTTAAGGATGTTTATTTCATTTATTTGGAGTTCGAAAAAATGAGGTTAGACATTTTAGTTGCAACAATTTTGCGGCCTTTTAGAATGGTTCTTTTAAAGAACAATAGAGGTAGCAAAGCTGAAAAATATGTTACATGACATGTAGGACAAATACGTCAATTCTTCCATGAAGTTGCCATTTTATTAAAGGATAAAATTTCGTTGTACATCATATTGTTTTTGTAGTATTTGATTCGATGTGTGTTAGTTATCAAAATGACTTTTGGGGAGGTTTGCTTGCTATGGGAGATATCCAAATTAGTTTAAAGCCAAAAAATGTGTTTCCTGTACCATGCATGTTTTTTGGTTCTGTGTAGACCTAAATCTTGCTGCCTAAATCTCATCGCTTCTTCCTCCTCTTACCTCGTTCCTCTCCTACTTTTGTAGAAATTATTCCTAAATTTTTCATTATCTTCCCCCTCCTATCCCTTTCCACTTCACCTTCCCAATGCATGCCCTTTCTAATTATCAAATTAGCAATCGTCTTTCCCATTCTACAAATCTTCTTCAGACATTAAGTTGATTTCGCATAATAGACAAATCCGATAGGTAATTGAACGTGTTAATTTATGTGCAAATAGCCTTTTGTATAATTTTCTATCTATGTTAATTATTCACCTTTTTTCAATTTAATGTGTTCTAATCTCCTAGTAGTGTAATTGGTCGCTTTCAATTTAGTGTATTCAAATCTTTTGTCCTGACCTTTTTTCCAATGTTGATTTGATGACAGGGGATAAATGCAACATTCCTATTAGTGTTCTGGTGTAGTTTACAATTTTTCTTTAAATACAAAATTTGATGAAACCTTTTTTTGTTTTTTAACTTGATTAATCGATATGCATAGAGAAATCAAACCAAAGAGTCATTATTTATTGCGCACGCATGATATGTGCACATGATACCTAATGTGTTCTGTTTTGATTGCGGAAGGAAAGTGGATATACGTATATTCTAATGGAGTAAAAGACGCTTTACTGGAAATCAATTATTGATACATCAATCATAAGATCTATATCACTGAAAATGGCAATTGTCCAATTTTCATCTTCTTGATCTCTGGACATCCTTATAATCATTTTCTTATATTTTATTTGTTCATAGGTATATATATTATTGAAATATCTGAACGAAATTAAAGATTGAAATGCGGTGGAGATAGAGAGTTGTAAACTGATATTATTTTGATGTAATAATATTCCGAACAGAGGATAAATATTGTACAGTCAATAGCCATGTATATATAACGGCTAATGACTAAGAAAATGAAATGTGGAAAAACAAATTTGGGATCAGCCCGACCCATGTACATCAGCCCTATGTATACAATAAAAATAAGAAACATAGGTCAGCCGACTTCAGTTCATTATATAGCTTTCTCTAATACTCCCCCTCGAAACTAGGGTTACCAGAAACCCTAGTTTGGTTCTTCTGAGATAAATCACCAAATATGTTATGAATTTTTTTTGCGATGGATTCATCTGGTGATATTGTTGTCAGATATGTGAGATTGCTTATTTGAAAACCCTAAACTCGAAAGCTTCGCTGTAATGCTAGAAATACTTGCTTTAGGTTTTTTTTAGAGTTTGAAATTCTCCTTCATTCTGTTCTTCAGTAGCTTTGCTGGAGGCTTTGGGATATTCATCTCTTCGTTCTTTGTTCTTGGTAACATTCAGATCTGTTCTGAACTTGGTAAAATTCTTAATTGAAATTGCTTTTGTCATAATATATGTTCTTTGAAACATTCTAGGTATATGATTTACTTGAATCTAACCTCTCTGAACTAATTCTCTAACAAAGTGTAGATCTATTTCTATATGTTTGGTTCTAGCGTGTTGTATTTGATTCTCTATCAAATAAATTGCACTTCTGTTGTCACACCACAGCGTGGGTTTAACATTTGATTTTAATTTAAGCTCCCCCATTTAATCTCAGATGTAGCATTGGTTATAATTCTGTACTCGGCTTCAATACTAGATCTTGAAATGGTAGGCTGCTTTTTAGAACACTGTTATATTAAAGTGTGCTCCAAAGTATATATAATACTAAGATGTTGGTCTTCTATCATCAGGATCAGAAGCCCAATCAGCATTTGTTTAACCTATTACATTTAGTTTTTGACTTGTCTTCAGTGTTAATCCAAAGTTAACAGTCCCTTTAAGATAGCGTAGTTTTCTCTTTACTACTTTCCAATGTAAAGCCAAAGGTTCCTGCATAAACTAAGAGGGTTTATTAATGCAGAAGGAAATGCCTGGTTGTGTTATAGTTGCATACTGTAATGCTCCTACAACACTTCTGTACTATGTAATATTTGATATTGCTTCCCCTTTGTATTTTGAGCAATGTTGGTTACTAATCATTGGAGTTGGCAGGGGATTATCATTTATCATTTTGGTTTTGACAAGTAACTTAGTTATATACTTTCTTTGCGTAGAATTATATCATTATCTGATCTGTTTAGCCCAGAAAGTAACTCAATTTACTTAAGTCTTTAATCGAAAATTGTTGATTCGGGTAATGAGTCAACTTATCAATCTCAGTGATATTATTGCATGTAACTACTAAGTCATATACATAGATTAATATATATTGAATATAGATGAGCTACTTATTTTAACAAACAACGAGCGATACGATTTGGTATACTTATAGCCTAAATTTAAAAATGTTCTTTTCAGTCTATTAAACCAAACCCATGGTGCTTGTTTTCAACAATAAACAGCCTTATTAAGTTTGCAAACATAGTTACCATTCTGGGTGTAGCCTTGAGGCTGTCTCGTATATATTTCTTCCTTTAGAAGACCATTCAGAAAATCATTTTTAACATCAAGATGTTTAATATGCCGCTTATTGCATAAAGCAATTGTAAGGGTTCGTCATATGGTAGTTGGTTTTACAACAAGTGAGAATGTTTGATTAAAATCAAATTCAAATTTATATGTAAAACCTTTTGCTACAATTCTAGCCTTGTATTTGTTTATTGACCCATCCAGGTTTCTTTTTAATTTGAATGTCCATTTGCAACCAACCATGTTTCTGTTGGTAGGTGGACATATAAGATCCCATCTTTTATTTTTGATGAGAGCACTATACTCATCATCCATGTCTTCTTTCCAGTTTTTGTTGTTTATAACTTGTTCAAAAAAATCAAGTTCTTCACAACTGGATTGAGTAGAAAACACTTTTGGTTTGAAAATACCATGTTTTACTCTTATAGTCATTGGATGAACAGGATGTGTTTGAAGCTCATTTGGTGGTGAGATGTCATTGTTTTCGGATTCAGATGAATATTTTGATCTAGTTGAATGACTTTAAGAACTACCCTCTGAATTTTGATCTTCTGAATGTGCAGGTGTTTGTGAGGCGTGGATGAGTGACTGATAGTGATCATGACTTTCACGACTTAAAGTTGGTGATTGTCCACCATCAGCAACCCCATCATCATTCATTTGCCTCCATATTTCTGGACACTCTGGTATTCTAGGTATTGATTCTTTGGCATTGCTAACTTTAGTTGTGGTCTTTATTGTTGAAAGGAAAGACCTTCTCATTGATTATAACATGCCTGCTTATATATATATATATATATATATATATATATATATATATATATATATATATATATATATTCTTCCTGTGTTATCAAGACACTTGCACCCTTTTTGATTAGAAGTATTGCCTATGAAAGTACGTGGCTTAGACCTGAAATCCAGCTTGTTAGAATTGTATGGTCTTAAATAAGCATAACACAGACATCCAAAAGTCTTAAGGCTATTGTAATCTAGTTCAACATTGTAAAAAATTTCAAATGGTGTGAGATCCTTCAATACTTTAGTTGGTTGCCTGTTTATTAAGTAAACTGAATTAGAAGGCCTCTGGCCAAAATTTTAGAGGCAATTTAGCTTGAGCTAACAGTGTTAAACCAGTTTCTATTAAATGTCTATGTTTCCTCTCAATTAGGACATTCTATCGAGATGTATATGGACAGGTTGGTATGTGAACAATGCCTTTCTTAAGGAAATAGTCATTTAGGCATTTGAATTCACTTCAACCATCAGACTGCAAAATTTTAACATGACCGTTACTTTGTTTCTCAATCATGGCGATAAAGTTGATCCCAACATTATGTGTTTTAGATTTTTATTTTAAGAAATAAATCTGAGTAAATCTTGTGTATGCATCAATAAAGGAGATATAGTATTTATAACTAAAATCAAAGCTAATGGGAGCAGGACCCCATAAATATGTTGCAATCAGTTGCAATGGTTCAGTATATTCAATATTAGAACCAATAAAACGAAGTCGATTACTTTTTCCCATTCGACAATAATCACATATATAAGGCAAAGCAATAGGATCATGTATTATTTTATTATCAAACAAAAAACGTTCATCACAATTTTAGTACTTGAATAGCCAAGTTTATAGTGCCAGAAATCAAAAATATGTTTATTGTTGTTAGCTTTGTCCATCTCATTTATGTTACAACATTTATCTTCCTTACTATCACTGTTTCACTTAAGAGAGTTAAACTTGTACAGGCCTCTTACCATTTTACCTAGTAAAATAATTTCCTTAGTTAGAATGTCTCTAACTAAGCAATATTTAGGGTAAAATTCAAAAAATACAGCATTATCTTGAGCAAACTATGATACACTAATTAGGTTCTTTTTTATCTTTGGCACTCTTAATAGTTATGTAAATATAGTTGTTTTTTGCCTTTTAAACAAACACTGCCAATATGTGTAATATTTATACACTTACCATTGCCTATAGAAATTGAATGATTACTTTTATACTCCTTTCCACCAACGATTAAGTTGTCAAGATCGCTGGTTAAGTGATGTGTTGCTTCTAAATCAGGATATCAGCTATCATCTTGAATGGTTTTCGAGCTTTGCTATGTCACTTTGATTATTGTTCCCATTAGCATTTTCATTGCTATTTCCATCTAATTGAGCTTGTTCCATATTGACATTAGGATTGCTGTTATTTCTTTGATTCTGATTTTCTATGTAGTTTGAGTTAAATCCGAAATAGCAATTCATAGCAGCGTGACCAATTTTCTCACAAATCTAGCATTTGAGTTTGTTATTGTTATTTCATCTGTCTCTTCCTCTAACTCTTCTGGCACCTCCACCTCACTGGTATGACTGTTCATTTCTCTTGTTGCCTTGATTTTTGGCTTTGTACCCAGTAGCCATATTTGTTGTGCAGTCTGTTTCTTGAATTCTTTTGGCATTGATTCTTGCTTCATGAGATAACAAGATGTTATTAACTTCATCTATTGGTAATACAACTCTTGTGAAGTAATAATTGCCACTACGGCTTCATATTCATTGCTTAGTCCATTAACTAAGTACAGAACCTAATCTGAGTTTGGTACTCTGTTGCCTATTGCATTTAACAGATCACACGGTTTCTTGACTTTTGAAATATATTCTCATGGATAGATCGTTTATCTTGGTACTTTGTAGTTGACTCTTGTAATGAAGTACCTTTGCTGATGATTGTCTGTTGAATTCCCTTTCCACAGTGGTCTATATTTCATTGGATGAACTGCATCCAATCACTTATGACAATAAACTTGCACTTATAGATGACAGTAGCCAAAAAAATATTAGCATGTCTTGCCTGTGATATTTAATATAACTTCCAACTGTTCTATTGCTCTGATCAGTAATATACTTGGCTGGAACATCAACATTTCCTAGGATGTACCCTTTGAGGCCATATCCTTGTATTGTAATTTCCAAAGAAGATAAATATCTTCTTCTAAATGAACAGTTATCAATTGACTTTGTGGACTGAAAAAAGTTTTAAACAAATTTTGTACATATGTATTTGGATTAGTGGGATCTGAACTAGATGATACTGAGAAGGTTTGATCATCCAATGCAATATCAAATGATGATTACAATGCAAAAAAAAAAAAAATACACCAAGAATTAAGGTATCGAGACTGATCAGAATTCAAAGATTTATCACCTGAACAGGTAAGTAGCAGCCAAAATTGCTTTAATGATGAGATTGTTTTTGAAAAATGATACTCTGAAAAGCTTTTCTGGAGAGGCTCTAATTGTTTTTGTGATTTCTTGTTTTTCTTGATCCATCCCCGGGTATCTTTTTTCTGCTTCAAAAGAGAATGCTTCACTCGGATTTGATGCAGTCAAATCTTGACAAATTCTTGATTGAAGGAGTGACATTGATCTGATGATGTGGTGTTATCTCTATCTCAAGTCATGAGTTTAATAACTTTGATGAGTAATACTCAAATGATGAGAGTTTTCTGATGAGTATCTCCCCACCAAAACTCGATTACCAATGGAGGAATGAATCTTCCATGAGGCTGTAATGCTCTGATACCATGTTAGAATCTCTAAACGAAATTGGAGATTGAAATGCAATGGAGATAGAAAGTTGTAAACTGATATTATTTTGATGCAATAATATTTTGAATAGAAGATAAATAATGTACAATCAATAGCCATGTATATATAGCGGCTAATGAACAAGAAAATGAAATGCGGAAAAACAAAATCGAGCTGGGCTCTTCCTAGCCCATGTACATCAGCCCTATGTGTATAATAAAAATAAGAAACGAAGTTGAGCCGACATAAGTTCATTATATAGCTTTCTCTAATATATATAATTGATGGTCCAAAAAATACATTTAAATTTGCAGGAAGCATTGGATGAGAAGGGAAGAGAGTCATACTATGCTCTCCATCTTTCGAATGTCAAAAAAGCCATCAGCTGAAACCCGACTCCCACTTATGGTCAATTTTCCATTTAAAACAATAGAAGGCGGTTAACCATTATTATATTTTATTGACAAGTCCACATTTTTTTTGAATGATAAAATTGAAGCGTAGGGATGGAGTTAATGCACAATTAGATATTGAATCAAAATTAACGGTGCTTATATTTTCTTCTTGAATAACTTTTACCTCTTCCGCTGCATAGAAAATCTGTTACTTTTTTTCCAGCTTTCCACATATTTAAAAATGAAGGAAACCTGTAATTATATTGTGGTGCACCTTTTTCCAAACTAAGCACACCGGTTAAGTTGGACGGATGTATATTCATATGCCCCCAAGCTTGGCTTGGGTCAAATAGATAGAATTTGGGGATGTTTGATGATCAGAAGTTACGGCAAAAAGTGATTGAAGATTGCTGATCGAAATTGTAGATTGAATTCAATTCCTGTAATAATGATACAGATGTAAAAGCCTAACATGTATATAGGCTTATGAAATACGGCAAAAGAAAAATAACGGTAAAGTGTAGAAGGGCTAAGCCTAGACCCAAATACAATGTGCAAATATATAAACGTTTTATCTGAGGGTTAGTCGACACCATACCACTCTCTAATACTCCCCCACAAAACTTGGGTTTCGGAAACCCTAATTTTGCTTTCTCCATGATAAAATCAACCTGATTTAAATGTCGAATCAGGCTTTGAGGCTCTCCAAAAGCTCTTAAGGCTAGATCTGGTTGATTGGCGGCTTTACTTTGTATTACTTTCCCTTTCTGACAAGTTCTTCGAAGCTTTGCCTTCAGGTTCTTCCAAGTTTTAAGCTTTAACTCTTGATAGATCTTCAATGGCGGCTTTAGATTCGTCTTCCCCTTCTGATTTACTTTTCGGGTATTCAGAGACATACAGATCCAACCTGAATCTGGTATAATTCTTAACTGATATTTCTTTAGTCAAAATGTATGCTTGTTAATATGCTCCAGGTATATGATTTACTTGAATCTCTCCCTTCTGTACGAGCTCTCTGACAAAATGAATGTCTATTTCAATGTGTTTAGTTCTTGCATGTTGCACTGGATTTTCAGTCATGTACACTTCAATTTTATTGTCACACTAGAGGGTTGGTTTTGTACCTTACTTTAGCTTGAGTTCATGTAACATAGATTGTAGCCATTTTATTCCTGCAGCAGCATTAGCAATACTTCTATATTCAGCTTCAGTGCTGGATTTAAAAGTTATAGGTTGTTTTCTTGAGCACCATGATATCAAATTGCGACCAAAATAGATGCAATATTCACTTGTTGATCTTCTGTCATCAGGGTCGAAAGCCTGGTCAGCATCAGTGTATCCTGATAAGTATAAGTGTTGACTTGTCTTTAATGACAGCCCAAAGTTAATAGTTCCCTTGAGATAGCGTAGAACTCTTTTAAATGCTTTCCAATGAGTGTCCATGGGTTTCTGCATAAACTGAGACAATTTACTAACACCATATGATATGTCAGGTCGTGTTGAAGTTGCATACTAAAGTGCACCTATAACACTCCTGTATTCAATAACATTTGATATTGCCTCTCCCCCATACTAAAAATAATTTTGACTACTTATCATTGGAGTTGGTTGGGGTTTGGCATCTATCATCTTTGTTTTGATGAGTAACTCAGTTTTTTTCTCTGGCATAGTATCATTTCTGATTCAGTTCTTTCCTTCTATGCCCAGAAAATAACTTAAATCACCTAAATTTTTGATTGAAAATTGTTGATTTAAGTACAGAGTTAGCTTATCAATATCATCAGGGTTAATGCTAGTTACTATTAAATCATCTACATATATCAGTATGTAAGTTGTTGATAAGCCATTTGTTTTAATGAATAATGAGTTGTCTGATTTGGTTGACTAATATCCCAATTTTGTTAAAGTATTTTTCAGTCTATCAAACCAAACTCGTGATGCCTGCTTCAGGCCATAAATAGCTTTATTCAGTTTACGTACAAGATTTTGATCATGCTTATAACCCTATGGTTGATGCATATAAATTTCCTCTTCCAATATGCCATTTAAGAATGCATTGTTAACATCTAAATGTTTAACATTTCACTTCTTACATAAAGCAATTATGAGAATAAGCCTAATTGTATATGGTTTTACTATAGGTGAAAAGGTTTGATTAAAATCAAACCAAATTCCCAAGCAAAACCTCTTGCAACTAACCTAGCTATACATTTATTAATAGACCCATCATGATTTTTCTTTAACTTGTATGTCCATCTGCATCCTACCACATTTTGTTAATAGGTGGACATACATATTCCCAAGTTTTGTTCTAATAAGGGCATTATACTCCTCATCCATGGCTTTCTTCCAGTTTTTGTTTCTAATTGCCTGTTCCAAAGAATTAGGCTCATAGTAACTTATTGATGCAGTATAAGCTTTTGGTTTGAAAATAACACTTTTAGCCCTAGTAACCATTGGATGACCAGTCTGAATTGTTGGCTCATTCGATGGTTAGCTAACATTGTTCTTTGTGTCTGTTAAGTATTCAAATCCGGTGCTTTGAGAGTTGACAGTGTTTTCTGATGTTTGATTTTATGAATTTGCAGGAGTGTGCATGGCGTGGCTAGGTTATTGTAAGTCATCATAACTTCCTGAGTTGGGTTGAGATGATTGAACAACTTCAGCAGCCTTACCTTCATCAGTCTGACGCCATGATTCACAGTATATTGGGGTTTCAGGTATGGATGTATTAGCACTCCTTACCTTACTAGTTGTTTTGATTTCTCTGCTGCTAAAAGGAAACACTGTTTCATTAAATATTACGTGTCTATTAACATATATTTTACCTGTCTCATCAAGACACTTGTACCCCTTTTGATAAGTAGTGTAGCATAGAAATGTACAAGGTCAAGACCTGAAATTCAACTTGTTAGCATTGTAAAATTTTAAATAATGAAAGCACAGACATCCAAAGGGTTTTAAACTATGATACTCAGGTTTAACACTGTACAACTTTTCTATTGGTGTTAAATCCTTCAATACTTTAGTTGGTTGTCTATAAATCAGAAATAACGAAGCATTGAAGGCTTCAGGCCAATTAGAGGTAGTTTAGCCTGTGCTAGCAATGCTAATTCCGATTCCACTATATGTCTGTGCTTTCGTTCAATAAGACCATTCTGTTGAGAAGTGTAAGGGTAAGTGGTTCTATGAATGATTCCTCTTTTAATAAAATAATTGTTCAAATTCTTAAACTCACTTCCCCCATCCGACTAAGTACTTTGACAAATGCATTTAATTGCTTTTCAGCCATAATAGTAAAATTAATAACAGCATTACACGCTTCAGATTTAGCTTTTAGAAAATATATCCATGTAAATCTAAAGTAAGCATCAACAAATGCTATATAATACTTGTACCCGAAGTCAAATTGTACAGGAGCTGGATCCCATAGGTTAGATGCAATTAACTGCAAAGGCTCAGTATAAACAGTATCTGAGTCAATAAAAGGGTAATCTATGGTTTTTTCTTATTTGGAAAAAATCACAAATATGTGGTAGAGACACAGAGTCATATCGAACATTGTTTTCAGCCAATATTTTCATAACAATTTTAGTACATGGATGACCAAGCTTACAGTGCAAAAGATCAAAAGCATTTTTACTGCTAATAGTTTTATCCAATTCATTCAGATTACATTGTTTATCCCTTTTTATATCACCGTTGTTGATAACAGTGTTGAACTTGTATAGTCCTCCAATCATGCTACCCTGTAAAATGGTTCTTTAATTAGAATGTCCTTAACTACACAGTATTTAGGATAAAACTCAAAAAAGACATTGTTATCCTGAGCAAATTGTGAAACATAATTGAATTCTTTTTTATCTTTGGACCTCTTAGCAAATTGTGTAAATATAATTGTCTTTTGCCATTTATACTAACATTACCAATATGAGTTATAAATATGCACTTACCATTACCCAATAAAATTGAATGATTACCTCTATAGTCTTTGCTCCTAAGATTTAGATTGTCCAAGCTATTTGTAATGGGATGAGTAGCTTCTGAATCAGGATACCAACTATCATCTTGTATAGTATCTAATCTTGCTACATCATTCTAATTATTGGATTTGTTTGTGCTATCTTGATTGCTGCCTTCAGATTGAGACTATGTAATATTAACACTTGGATTACCATGGCTCCTCTGATTCTGATTTGGTGAGTAACTATTATTGAATTTGAAGTAATAGTTCAATGTTGTGTGACACATTTTTTCACAGATCTGGCATTTGGGTCTGTTGGAATTATTCCATCTACGTCTTCCTCTTGCTTTCTTGCACCACCTCCTCATTGGTAAGGTTGTTTATTTATATTATTACTTTGATTTTTACTTAAAGCCAGTAGTAAAATTTACTGAAAACTCTGATTCTTGAACCTTCTTTGCATTTATTCTGACTTCGTGGGCAAGCGGAATTGAATTCACTTCATCTATGGGTGGAACAATTTTTTGAGAGGTTATTACAGCTACAGCAGCTTCATAATCATTGCTCAGACCGTTAACCATATATAACACTTTATCATTACTGGGTACTTTGCTCCCTGTTACATTCAATAAATCACACAGTTTTTTAACTTTTAAGATATACTCTCTCAATGATGAATTCTCCATCTTTATACTCTGCAATTGATTCTTGTAATGTAGAACTTTAGCTGATGATTGATTATAGAACTCTCTTTCAACAGTAGTCCATATATCATGTGCATAATTACATACAATAAATTGTGGTAGTAAATTTGCACTTATAGATGATAGTAACAATGAGCTAATGAGTCTATCATGTCAATGATACTTTACATATTTTTCATTGGCAATGGTTCTATTGGTTTCATCAGTTACGTATTTCGTTGGTATATCAACTGTTCTAAGAACATACCCTTCTTGACCATAGAATAGTTGTCTCTATTTGTAGTTTTCAAAGAAGACAATCATCTTCTTCAAGATGTACATTAATTAATTGACTTTTGGGACTAATCAATGTTTTTACAAATTGTTGAACAAATGTGTTGGCAAGAGTTGGATCCATGCCATTGTCAGATGCCATAGAAACAGTTTCATCCCCATTGAATACAGGCAAATGATGACAACAGTGCTTATTCGATTGCAATAAGAAAAATCAAAATAAAGAATGTGGAAAATGATCAAGAGTTAATGGTAATCACTTAAACAGGTATGTAGTAGCTAGAAAACTTCATCCCTGCATCTCTGGAAACCCTAAAGCTTCAAGATATGCCATATTTTCTAGAGCCTTCCTCACAGTGATCTGTTAATTATCTTCATCAAGATAATCTTACAATGGATGGTATCTTTCTTCAAGCTTTTTGCGGTTGATTTTTAATGGGCATGCAACTGTTTTGCTTATCCAACTTATTCATCAAACGTTTCCATCTTGTGCTTCAATAATTGAATCACTCCTCGTATCAAGTAGTCTAATTCTCTATTTTGGAGACATATTCACTCATGATCTATCAAAGATTGTGTCATATTTGTTACCTTCCCTGTTCAACTTCCTCAACTTTAGCGATAGAAATGAAAGAAGGATAGTCATCCAGGGCGTAATGTTAGGTCATCTCCTTTGGGCATAGCATACAAATATGCTCTTCAAGTTTTCTTTTGTTCAATAACCTCAAAAGAATCGAGGGGGTGTGGAATTTATATTATGTTTTAAGTTTTTCTTATTACCACATTAACTGTGATAGCACTCATATGGTCCTATGGATAGACTACGTATGGGACTTCCACTTCCATTTTGTGATGTGGTCAGATATGATTTCATGTGATGTCTTTTATATCCTTCCAAGTTGAATTGATAGCAGTTTTTTAACCACTAATTTATTAACCAAAACATGTATGTATATTCAGGGTGATTAATTTTGTTTTTTCTATTAAAAAACTTTAATTTAGTGTGAGTTTTGGTCAAATCAAAATGGTATTAGACTGAGCTTCAATCATTAATGAAAGCTAGCCGAAATGCTCATAAGGCATATATCACTCGCAATAAAGAAAGGGTGCTACTATTCACACCTCGGTTTGCACTTCTTACCACCTTTCTAAATTTAATACAAATGATTATTTTTTATACTCTTCTAGCCACCATATATTATTCTTTCATTCAGTTATTCACCACCATACTTCTTCTAAGAACATGTACTTATCTACAATTTCAAATCCTAAACCCTAACATAAGCAGATATTCTTTTGTGCTTAATAGGGATGGAAGATGGAGAAAAAAAGAGGTTAGAATTGCTTGATTTGTATTTTTTTATGTTATAGAACATTTTGTTAGGTTTTTTTTAATGGTTAGGGTTTTCCATTGCATTTTAGGATATTTTTCCCGCTCCATTGGAAATTTCAAGCTTGGAGGACATCAAATTTGACAACGGTGTAATAGAGAATGACAATGCAAGTTTTGACTTGTATGGTTTTTATCCTATAACTTATGTATCTTCTTTTACAAATTGATACATTAACTTTTTTTGTCGTTTAATAGATGAAGTATTTTAATGGTGATAAATTAGATAATAAACTTGATGATTGTGATAATATGATTCAAGATGTTCGACATAAATGCATGATGTAAGTGCAGAAGGAAGCGTTCATGTTGAGGAAGGTGTTGATGGCTTCTCCATTTTTAGATTATTAATTTAAAAGGTGACCAGCAGAAGAAATTTGAAATATTTGGGGTGCTTTTAGTTTTGGTAGCCAGAAGTGTAAATCGGGGTGTGAATAGTAGCACTCTAAAGAAATAAAAGTACAACAAAGAGTGTAACAATCCATATTATTCGAATATTTAAATTACTGTGTTTAATATGATTTTTGAATATTTCAGGGTTACAAATACAGTTTAATGATTTAATTATGAAATTCTATGATGTAAACTTAATTAAATTGATTTAATAATGAATTCAATTTATCATAACAATAATAACTTCCATTGATTGTAAATGAAACTATGATTTGGTTTGTACTTTAAATATTGAGATTTGGAATTTAATATTAAAATATTTGGATGAAATGGGTTTGATTAAGTTATAATTGAAATCCAAATTTAATTTGGTTGATAATCAAAATTGGAATTCAAAATAAATGAAATTTGATTGATAAAGTTAATATGAATTCCATTTTGATTTGAATAAAGTTAAGAAGCTTCTAGATTGAATTTAAAAGTGGATAAATGAAAACTGAATATTTTAGTGTATTAATGAACCCGTTAAATGAACCATTTTACAAACAATCTCGGAACTCAATTAAATCAGTTTTATTAGATTCAAAATATTAAACTATTGTAGGATTTCAAGTTCAAGCCAATCAAAGTAGTTATGTGGTCGTCTGCGATATAAATGCGTATCGATTAACGATTTGAGATGTAAAATAGTCATTTTTCAAACTATATCGGATTTCGACGAAACTAGTTTTATCGAATACGGAATATTAAATTATTATAAGGTTTCAAATTTCGTGGCCATCAGATGTGTCGTCTGATCATGCGAGGAAATTATGCGTGAAATTTAATTAGAATAAGTGAAATTTTAAGTGCAACTGCTATAGACTTCCGAATTGGGTCTTGCATTAGTCATATTACATTCAGAAGGCCTTTAAACTTATAGATAGACTATTAGCAGGCTTGATTTGAACTCCGACCTATTTTTATCTTTAAAACACGGTTATCGAGACGTACTATTATTAAAATATTTTTAATCCTAATTCATGGCCGCAACTATTCGATGGTCATGAATTTTTGAATCTTCCTTCTTCAATATCTCCCAATCCGTTCAACGATTCGACGAATTTCCAACTAGAAAGTCGTAGAGCTCGATGAGAACTTTAAATCCATACAGCGGAACGTAGTCGTTGGAGCCTAGAATCGTCAAAATCCTTCAGTAATGTCGGCGTGGGTTTAGGGCGTTTGTGGGTCAAGGAGTGGAGCAAGTGGGGTGGTATTTTGGGCGCGAGGGGAGTCGAGGTCGGCGCACATAGTGGTGGCTTTAGATCATCACACGCTCTCCTAGAATTTCGTGTGTGATTGTGCATTTGAGCGGGGGTTTGGTTGCTCTATCTTGATGCATTCTGTAGCGTGAACGAAGAAGAAGGGTTAGGGGAAGATGTGACGTGTTGGATTCTGGTTGGGTGAGAATTGTATTTGTTGTAGTAGACTAGTTGCAATAGACTCGCATCTGTTGGTATAGCCGGAGTTGTAAAAGTTCGCAACATTTTCCGCCTGTTGTAATAAGATGTTGCGGTATACTTTTCGCAACAGGCTTTTCTTGTTGCAATAGATACTTTTTGCATCGGTTATTTCCTGTTACGGTAGACTTTTTTGCAATAGGCTTTTATTGTTGCAACAGATCCTTTTGCAACAGCATATGGCCATTGCAATAGATTTATAAATTTGTAAAAAAAATGGGGATTGTTAAAGGGACTCCACATTTGGTTAAGGGGAGGATAATTTTAAGAGGACTTCAGTTTAATATATTTTTTATTAAGGGGGGGTGGTCTGATTTATTTAGAAAAGAAAATGAAACCTAACTACCCTTGGATCATCATTTATGTTAAACACTAACTTACTAAATTCAGGGGCAAGTAACAAACGTGCAAATTACTAAACATCTCAATTACAAAAACTCAATACAACATATTAGATCAAAAATTTTGTTTCTACATTTAAAATAAACCATACAAATTCCAATATGAAGTTACAATTATTTATCTAATCCGGTGTCTTCTGATTACCCATGAAATTTTTTTGTGTCTCCATTACGTTAACTATATCCATTTTTAATTTTTATGTGCAGCATTAAATTGTAAGAGTTAATAAAAGTTTAAGTTTTACAGTTTATATTAATGAGGATCATAGGGGTTAATATCAGAATTTTCATTTACATGTTTAAGGGGATGGTAATTTATTTTGTCCTCTCCATAACAATTATACAATAAATTAAAATTGGTCCTCCCCTTAACTAAATGTGGAATCCCTTTAACAATCCCCAAAAAAATATTACAGCTTATAGATACTACATATTAAATGTATTTGTTTTAGTAATAATGTATATCACATAATGAAATAAACAAATAAAAATTTTGTTTCAATAAAGTTTTAATAGCACAAACAATTGCAGTAAAAATTTCTACAATTTTCATACACCATTCATGTATAACGATCATCATTTTCCTATATAAGAATGCTACTGCTAACCAAAACGATCATCATTTTCATAAAGAATGCGCACTTCACAGAAGCACCAGCAAAGCTTCAGAATATGAGCGCACTTTGACTAAACATATGTAGTTAAACAAAAACAAAAATGTATATGCATTTATTGTAACACCCCACCTCCGTTAAGGTCACTCACAAAGGGAATGCCTTAACTTTGGTGGAGCATTTTAGTAAACAGAACAGAACTTAAAAGACAGATAAAACAGTACTTGAAAAATTTATAACTTTATTACAACATAAACCGAAATAAGCATGGTTAAATCCTTTCAAATCACAATATCAGAATTCAAGTACAAAATACCAGTCTTGTACAAAAGCCTTCAGAATGCATAGTTTAAAATCATAATCCCCACAGAAGAAGACAAGCCATACTTTAATCACTTCAAGCGGAATAAATCTGGATCAAGCTAGAGTACTCCCTTCTACAAAACCTGGGGGGAAACGGAAGAAAGGAGGCGAAACAACAAGGGTCAGACAAAAAGTCTGGCAAGTCCAGTGATTTTCAGTTATGAACAGATAATAATAACATGACATGAAAATAAAACTGGATGAGAGATAACAGTAATAGGTGTAGAGGATATAACAGAAGAACAGAATGACATAAGCTATTTCTTTACACTTCTCTGCACTAATACTAGCATAACAGAATTAGGTGTCACCCTAATGTCTAAACTGAAACAGAAACGGGTACAGAATAATTTCCACAGAAGAGAGTGCTAGTAATGGGCCTTTACCACCCGAACAGAAACAGACAGAAGCAGAAACAGATTAATCCCTATGGAAACAGAATGTAGAATTAGGTGTACACTAGTAATGGGACTTTACCACCCCAACAGATGGTACCATGCAGAAACAGACAGGTGTTACCACCCAACAGAAACAGACGGTACCAACAGAAACAGACAGAACTAAGTGTACCCTAAAACCCTACCCCAAGCAATCGGCTCCCTAATACATAAATACCCTGTGTCGGCCCCACAGTAGGGTGTATCACTCCCTAAAGTGACAACCAATTGGCACAGACCTATTTACAGATGTCACGGCGTCTTACATCCTCAGAGGCAGACCGGGATCCATGCACGCACATGACCCGGTTGGAACGCACCATCAACACCCCTCGCCATTATCAGAATGAACCGCTTATAATTAGTTCAGTAAGCGTGCCCGGACCCTACCTACTGTTGGGTCAAAGTTTTGATACCAGAAAGGGTTACTGACTAATATGGGTCCCAAACAACAGATGACACAAGTAATTCCCCTCCTAACCTTGTGTCCCCAGACTAACAGATTTCAGATTAACTTGTTTACAAGTTTCAGACATACAGAATTCAGATCAACTAGTTCACAGATCAGATAAGTTTTCAGACTAACGGATCAGATATATGGATTTAACAGATTTACAGATTTGTCTAACTTTGCAATTGGGCCTACAGATTCACGGAACAGATTAATTAAATTCATCAGTCTAGTGGGTTTAATCCTATCCACCCAACACGTTTTAGACATCATATTTATCTCAGATTTTCATTAATTAAATATTAATGCCCAGACCTCTCACATTAGACTGACAGTTTGCGGCTACCGGTTAGGCCGGTTGGTTCCGGGCAGATTTCTGCCGCAAACTGAGTCTAACCTCGGGTTTCAAGCATGTTATGACTAACTTCTCAGTTTAGAACCTATTGTTTGCGGCCACTGGATGTGCCGGGCGGTTCCGGGCAGAATTACGCCGCAAACTCATTCTAACCTCGAGTCAGCCATGTTTATCTTTGCGGCCAATTAATTAATAATTTACCATTTATGCCCACGCCTAATATACATGTCAATTATTAATAGCTAATTCAGATTGTGTCAATAACAGATTGAATATATCAACTTAACAGTTATAGCAGATAACAGATTTTCGCAGATTAGGCGACTTAACGGATTCAGCAAATTTAGCATATAACAGATTTGGCATTTTCAGCAGACTTAGCAGATGATAGATTTGGCAGATGAACAGATCTAGCAGACTAGGAAGTAGAGCAGAACTAGCAGATTAAGCAATATAACAGAACTAGCAGATTACGCAATATAACAGAACTAGCAGATTAGGCAATATAACAGAACTAGCAGATTAGGCAAGATAACCGAACTAGCAGATTAGGCAATATAACAGATTGAATCATTCCTTAAAGTTTCATAAACATATGCTGCCTAAATAGTTGTCTTGATTCACAATATGGTCATATACCCCACGTTTGCATTGAATTTACATGGCACGGATTATGGTCATTATTTACCATATAACACATGTCCCAAAATCTAGTTAAACTTGCCTAGTACAAAAGATTCACATACAAATTATACCAAATATAGCCATCGATTTCAATACATGTCATATATTCAAAAATTTCCCACTTAGGTGTTATTTACATTTAATAATTATCAAATCTTAATATAGACCTTCACACCTAAGTCATATTCTCTTTTTATCCCAAATCATGAATTGTTATATAAACAATATGCCCAACAATCTAGAACTTTAAATTATAACAGATCTTTAATTTAGAAATATGCGTTATGTCCAAAGTCTCAAGTCACATGTTAACATACAATGGTTCCTCTTCTTCCAATTCACAGAATATGCATAGATCTAAGTCTAGTTTACAACATGTGTCCTTTTAGTTACCGATTAGCCATGTCCAATTATGCCACATTCATTATTTGTCCCAAACATTTTAGCGTTCGTGCGTTAATCTCTTATAAGATTTGGCGCAGGCTCGGAGTAGCCTGGCTATAGAACAGAAGGAAGAAATAGATCAGAACAGAGCATACACAACCTCAAATTCAGATTTACAATCATGTCACAATTATGATTAAAGTTTATATCGGAAAATAACTGTACTTGCCTTTCATGGTTTAAGAAAGGAAATAAACTGTTGTTGATGCAGAAAGGCTGAATTACTCTTCTTTAATTATTGTCGTAGCTCTAAACTCTGATTTGAGATTTGATTTAGCTTTTAATTCTAATCAGGTTGGAAGAAGGTGCTTTAGTCCTAGTTCCAGTTCAGATTTCAGCAGAGTAGCGACGCCATTATTTTATTTAATTAGAACAGAGGCAGAGTATAGGCAGAATGAAATGGTGTAGAGAGAATGAGGCTAGAGGGCTGTTTATATAGGGTTAGGCGGACGAACCTAGGCATAAAACGTGACCAAATACATTAGAACGAACCAGGTTCAAAAACTGGATTTTGGGAGCAGGTCGACCCCCAGGTCAACTACCTAGTCGACCTGGTCAGGGGGGATCGACTACCCAGTCGACTCCCCAGTCGACCTGGTCAAAGGGGGGGAGGGTCGACTACCCAGTCGACTCCCCAGTCGACCTGGGTCTTGGGCTTGAAATTTCCCGCCCAGCCCGCTTCTGGGTTTGAATTCGAATTTTGAATTCGAATTTCGAGCTGTTTTCGATTCCAGAAATTCCTGAAACTTCGGAGGGTCATATCTCCCTCATACAGACTCCGATTCTCGCAAACTCGAACTCGTTTCCAAGAAGAATTCCGAGACAAACGCAATGGCGCAACCCGATTCCCGTGATTCTTATTTTAAAAATTAATTATCCTCTGATTTGTTACTTATACTATTCCCAGAAAATACGGGGTGTTACATTCTCCCCTCCTTAAAGGATTTCGTCCCTGAAATCTTCAAGTTAAGAAGAATGTGTCCTACCATCCAACATCCATATACTCAATCATCAATCACTGGTGTCCATTGTCCTTAGAAACTTCTAATGTTGTATGAACATATGCAAAGGTGTGTGTATATGTTCCTTATCTAATGCAAAGATCAGGTGGTCCACTGATTCAGTTGACCTCCTTAATGCGAATTATGCCAGTGCCATGTGTAACACCCCGTAACTCTATAACACTAGGATTCACAAATCAAGGCAGAATTAAATTTTAAATAAAAATCAAGGGAAATGGGTTGCGCCATTACGTTCGTCTCGAAATTCTGCTTGGAAACGAGTCCGAGTTTGCGAGAATCGGAGTCCGTATGAGGGAGATATGACCCTCCGAAGTTTCAGGAATTTTCAGAACAGAAAACAGCTCGGAATTCGAATTCGAATTCAAACCCAGAAGCGGGCTGGGTGGGAAAATTCCCGCCCAGGACCCAGGTTGACCGGGGAGTCGACTGGGTAGTCGACCCCCCCCCCCCTGTCCAGGTTGACTGCCCAGTCGACAAGGGTGTCGACCTGGGTGCAAAACCCACTTTTGGGCCTGGGTGCATTCTGATGTACCTGGTCTCGTTTTCTGCCTAGATTCGTCCGCCTAATCCCATATAAACAGCCCTAGTCTCCTTCACTATTCACAATTCTTTTCTATCCTTATGTTGCCTCTGAGAAAATGTATAAATAAATAAAAATAAGAAAATAATACGAAAATCCAAGACAAGATTATGCTGCTCAAGTTTGTCAAGAAGAGATTTGAATCAAGATTAAAGCTTCAAGATAAGAATCAAAGGCTAACTCAAACGGTTTCGAGCAACGTCGCACGAATCATACGCCATCTTTCTATTCTAAAAACCGATCAGTGTAAGTCGGTTACTTTTTAGATTTGAACGTTTTCTATTCATGACATGAAATTAAAGGAATAAAAGAATATGCCAAATCTTTCTATTCGAATCAGTGCTTATATCTTTGGACCTAATTAAGAACTGTTATGATTCGAGGACCAATAAGACTGTGACTATGAAACTATGGGCCTTAAAACCATATGCCTCTTTGACTATGAACATTGCCTATGACTATGAACACTGCCTATGACTGTGACTCATGACTATGAGAATTATTTCCTTGACTATGAACACAAGCCTATGCCTTTGATTAGGAAACATAAACTATTGCCTATGACATAACAAGGACAACTGTGATTAAACACCTATGATTCATGACTAGGAAAGTGTTGCTTAAGTTTTGTGACTATGAAATTGGGTCTAAACCTGATTATCTATTCTATCTGTTCTTGGTTTTCTTTGGTTTTAGATCTTGGGAATTTACCTATTAAGTTAGGTCTACCCATGTTCTTGAACCTACGTCGTTATTCAACCCTTTTTATGTCATAAGATTTTCAGACCTATAGGCCTTCGATGTTTTAGGTCAATTTCAGTGTAATTCGTTAGGTCTGTAATTAGTAAATTATCATTTTATGCCAGTTATTATGTCTATCTTTTTCATAGCATCTTTAGTTCATTCCCTATTTTCTACGAATCTAGATTTATCTATAATCTAGATTGAATCACGATTATACGAACAATGGGAATACGATTTGGGCAAAATATGAAATTTACTAAAAACGTAGTTATAAACTTGGAAATTGGCATAAATTGGGAACATGTATTATGGCATGTTCATAAAAATGCAAGTTGGATAAATTTGACATGAATTATGGGATGTGTAATTTGAATCTAGTATTGACTTGTAAATCTAGCATTTACATGAACTGTGAACTAGAATAATAAGTCTAGTTTGACATGAACTGTAATTAGAATGTTAAATCAGAATTGGATTAGCTAATTTGGCATAATAAGTATATTGGCATAAATTTGAAATTGGCTATAATTGGGAATAATTGTCATGTTTAGCAAAATCATGGTTAGTGACACTTAATTTGGTATAGTTTACATACCAAAAAGCATAAATATGATATAGAGGGGAGAATGGGCCATAATAATAAATGTTGACAATTTACATTAAAAGAGTAATTATGAAATAAGTAAATTAGGAATAATTTACTTATAGAATTTGTCCTAAATGAAAAAAAAATGTAAATTTAGACAAATTAAAGGTTTATTAACGACATCTCTTTTAATAACACACCAGAAAGTTCTAGGGTGACAGAGAGGATAGTGTCTAGGCCTGGGTTTGGAAAATACAAGTTTCCTGCTCTCCCTGGCTATCCCTAACTGATCCGACGGACGGGATGGTTACTTTCAAAACCTGATTTGAAAATTATTCAAAACCCTTTGAATTTAGAAAACACGAATATGCCTAACCCGAGGTTAGACTGAGTTGCGATGTAAACCTGCCCGGAACCAACCGGGACATCCAATAATCGCAACAATATCTGTCTAATGTGAGTGGTAGCGGCTTTAATTTATTTAGTTAAAGCTAGAACAAGAATGGTAGGGTTAAGTTAACCA
Organism: Allium sativum; assembly: GCA_030737875.1. Lineage (NCBI taxonomy): Eukaryota > Viridiplantae > Streptophyta > Magnoliopsida > Asparagales > Amaryllidaceae > Allium > Allium sativum. The sequence continues at coordinate 126,080,060 of CM060912.1, read as the reverse complement.
AGACACTTAACCAATTCAACATGATAACCAAACCGATGGGTGGGGTTAGGTTCATACAGACACTTAACACAGTTAAGCTAGAGTGGGAGGGTTAAGTCCATAGGAACACTTAACCAACTTAACACAGTTAAGCTAGAATGGGAGGGTTAAGTCCATAGGGACACTTAACCAACTTAACATGGTAACAAGACAAGATTTGTAGGGGTTAAGTAACTAAGAAAACAATTAGCCAAATTAACATGTTAACTAGACTAGAAGGTGGGGTTAAGTAAAGTTAATACACTTAGCCAAATTAACATGTTAAATAGACTAGATGTTGGGGTTAAGTAAAATTTAATACACTTAGCCAATTTGATATGTTAGTTGGACTAGACTGTAGGGTTAAGTAGACTTGAACACTTAACCATCAGATTGTGATAAAGGAATAGGGTTAAGTCTAAAACATGAAGGGATAATACTTAACCATTAGTAACATGTTAGTTAAAACAGACGGGCAAGGTTAAGTTAAAAAGGAACACTTAACCAATATAGGATGAATGGGTAGGGTTAAGTAATAAGAAATACTTAACCAATATAACTTGGTTTGTGGTAGGGTTAAGTCAACATGAATTACTGATAACACTTAACCAGTTTGACAGGATAAATGAAGAGGGTTAAGTTAGCTTGAATTGACTAATGACACTTAACCAATCCAAATTTGACGGGAAAGAGAACTGAGTAGTAAACCTTAGTTAAAAGGAGCTAAGTAGTAAACCTTAGTTAAGAAAACAACGATTCTAGAAACTAAGTGGTAAACCTTAGTTGACAAAACTAAGTAGTAATTCTTAGTATAATACGAGAAGGAGCGAACGTCCATCTAATTTTAAAGAAGGCTCCAACGAATTGGGTTACGAAGCCTGAGGCTTCGAGGGGACGTGAGGGTACTCTTGGTATCCCTCTGTGAGGCTGCAGATGATCATCCTGGGCTCACAGAGGTTAAGGTATGCGTTAGAAGAACCAGGGGTATGCCTTGGTTGCAATATATGGCAACCTAAAGACTAGGATGGACCGACGTGATTCAGCGAGAAAACGGTAGCCCTGTGATAGCAACTCGTCGTCTACCATCCATCTTGAGTCAGTCGAGATACGTGAAGCGGAAAGGCGGAGAACTCCAAAAGACCATATACTTGCTATCTAGTTATGGGTGAGGATGGCCATAGGTTAGTGAGGCATAGGGGGCCTGCGTATAGTTCTCATTTTTCAATGTGTGCCTTTCATTAGTTGAGGGAGGGGTCGAGTGGGACCATAGCCACTGGAATAAAAACAGACCTTAGCATCTGCATCGGCAGATATCTAAAAGCTCCCGACCGAGTTCTGTGTTTCTTGATTTGCCCTGCCATAGGACTCGGGCCGCACATTACAGGACATGTGCATCTAGACAAGCGATAACGATTCGCGATACATGCGTGGGGAAGTCTAGGAACATATACCACTCTTGGTAGTGTGTCCTAGACTTGGGGGCATCATTCGACAGACAGCGTAATCCCTAGTTGGACTAGGTGGCATAAACCCTGAATCCGAGAAGCGTTCAGCAGATAGCGTAAACTCTAGTTGAAACTAGAAAGCACTTGATAGAAAACCCTAGATTAGATCTAGGTAATAAATAATAAATGTATGCCTGAAGGCAATGGAAACTACAGGGATTGGGATCATGTTATCGTTACTAGTTGGGACACTAGTTAGATGGTGCAGAGATATAGAAACCAGTAGAACAAGGAAATAGTGAAGCGGCGGAAGTATTAGAGCATATCCAGTTTATCTTATCTTAGCATATCTTGTGTTAATCTTGTCTAATCTTGCTGACCTTATCATCATGGTGTTACCTTGTATTCAGTTAATTCATGTCGTTTGTTTTTATTCCACGTTCACATGCTAGAAGTAACTGAACTTACTCAGGCTTTATGTATGAATCTGTTTTTCTTTCGTCTTCTTTCTTCCGTTTTCCGCCCCCCAGGTAGTAAGGGAGGGAATAGTATAGCTCGGGTTAAGTTGGACTGTCACTCTTTCCCAAGCTTGAAGATTCTTGGACAAAGTGCTTTGGACTCTCCTTTTCGTTGCTATGGCTGGCTTATGCTACATCGGGGAATATAAATGTATTTTTATGCTTCTTTATTTTGTAAGACAGATGATACTCTGATGGTGGAAAACAATTGTTGTACAAACTATCTTATCAATAAAGTAAAGTTTTATTTTCCGCTATTTAATTTCTGTCTGTCTTGTAATTTATCTGCATCTTTTACCCTAAATGCTCCACAGAACTTAGTGCATTCCCTTTGTGAGTGACACTAACGGATGTGGGGTGTTACACCATGAGTCCAACATGTATGCAAATTTTCCTATTTGATACATATCATTTCTATATGAGTGCACAACCATTCTGTCATATGCAACATCCATGTGCTGAGTCAATCATTTTGCATCCACAAAAATTGAAAAATGCTCACACATCCATATGCAGTGTGAGAGTGTTTTCGAGCCGATCTAGTGCCTAGTGTGTGTATATGCATCCACGAGCAACCACTAGCAACCACTTGCATCCACTTGCAACCATCAAACATAACATGTCTCAAACACGTGTTTACGCCCATTAGTTTCTACCTAAAGTTCGAAGATTCGATCGATAGGATACAGTCGAATGATGGAAGCGAGTACAGATAAAACAAAAACTTGGTTCCCATTAGACATGGGTCCTAAGTATTGGCCCCGAAGACTGAAACCAACATCAAATTGACACCCAGAGGATTACCCTCTTTAGATAATGTCAAAACTGGAAATCTTAACCTTATCGGGAATACTCATATATTTACAGATTACTGGTACAGATCAGGTTACCGAACTAAGCATGATAAAACGCAGAATGTATGCGTCCTACTTGACGCCTAACACAGATATCTCTCAAACCCCAATCTATCACAAACAGATTAGTCAAAACCCTTATGGGTTTGAGTCTACAGCGGAATCAGAAACAATACTAGTATTAAAGTGCATCGATTACAGAATCAAAATGCCAGAATCAGAAAGAGTTTTAACTCAACAATCAGATAAGAAACTTAAACCTTCTACTCAAATTTTCTTATTTCTATCATATCCATTCGCCTGTCCTCCAGAAGTGGGTTCTGCCCTCTGTCCTTGCCCTCGTTTCTTCGGGCAGTCCCTAGTGAAGTGTCCCATCTCACCACAGTTGAAGCAAGTTCCCTTCCTTTTTCTGCAATCCTTGTTCAGATGAGTCGAGCTTCCACAAGTAAAGCACTTTTTTCCCTTCTTATCTTCAGACTTCTCATCCTTCTTTTGTGTTTCCTTTTTGGTCCCTGCTTTCTTATTCTGTGGTTCTTCCTTCTTTGTCTCTTTCTGGCCCTTGTCTTCCTCGTGCAGTAGTGCCATGTCCACCAATTTCTCGTAAGTCGCTCCCATGGGTACATGGGTCATGGCTAGGCTGTGCAGTGGCTCGTTCAATCCTTTATCAAAGCGGAGAGCCTTTTTATCCTGAGTGTTGACTAAATCCAATCTGAATCTAGCCAGTTGGTTGAACTGGTTGACGTATTCCTTGACCGTCATACTTCCTTGCTTAAGAGATAAGAACTTTTCCAGTTGTAGACTTCGTTCAGCTTGCGAGGGGAATTTTGTCTCAAACCTTGTTCTGAAATCCATTCATGTCTCAACCGGCCTCTCGGCGTTAGTGACTTCCCACCAATAGGAAGCTTCGTCTTTGAGCAACCATACCACCAACTGTACCTTCTGCCTATCGTCCACCTCGAAGATAACGAACAGATCCTCAGTTTCTTTGAGCTAGTTCCTCGCTTCTACGAATGATTCAGTTCCCTTAAAATCCTTTCCACCTATGGACCTAAAATCTCTACAGATCTTTGAGAAAGAATTGCATGAGGAGGGGATGGAGGAGGGGGATCATTTGCTCGACCTGCGGCGGCGGTCCTAACCTCAAGATATTGACGAAACCAACCGGGTACATGAACACCCTCTGGTATCTCAGATGCTTCAGACATGCTGAAACGAAAAAGGAAAGATTCAATTACAAAAAGGACTGAAGGAAAGGTATATGGCTCTTGGGGATTATGTTTTTCAAAATAAGCTTTATTTTTGAAAATACTTCCTTTCAAAACCTTTTTGAAAATAGTTTTCAAAAACTTTACCTAATCTGGTAACCTTCGGCTCTGATACTAAGTGTAACACCCCACCTCCGTTAAGGTCACTCACAAAGGGAATGCCTTAACTTTGGTGGAGCATTTTAGTAAACAAAACAGAACTTACAAGACAGATAAAACAGTACTTGAAAAATTTATAACTTTATTACAACAGAAACCGAAATAAGCATGGTTACATCCTTTCAAATCACAATATCAGAATTCAAGTACAAAATATCAGTCTTGTACAAAAGCCTTCAGAATGCATAGTTTAAAATCATAATCCCCACAGAAGAAGACAAGCCATACTTTAAGCACTTCAAGCGGAAGAAATCTGGATCAAGCTAGAGTACTCCCTTCTACAAAACCTGGGGGAAACAGAAGAAAGGAGGCGAAACAACAAGGGTCAGACAAAAAGTCTGGCAAGTCCAGTGATTTTCAGTTATGAACAGATAATAATAACATGACATGAAAATAAAACTGGATGAGAGATAACAGTAACAGGTGTAGCGGATATAACAGAAGAACAGAATGACATAAGCTATTTCTTTACACTTCTCTGCACTAATACTAGTATAACGGAATTAGGTGTCACCCTAATGTCTAAACTGAAACAGAAACGGGTACAGAATAATTTCCACAGAAGAGAGTGCTAGTAATGGGCCTTTACCACCCGAACAGAAACAGAAAGAAGCAGAAACATATTAATCCCTACGGAAACAGAATGTAGAATTAGGTGTACACTAGTAACGGGCCTTTACCACCCCAACAGATGGTACCATGCAGAAACAGACAGGTGTTACCACCCAACAGAAACAGACGGTACCAATAGAAACAGACAGACCTAAGTGTACCCTAAAACCCTACCCCAAGCGATCGGCTCCCTAATACATAAATACCCTGTGTCGGCCCCACAGTAGGGTGTATCACTCCCTAAAGTGACAACCAATTGGCACAGACCTATTTACAGATGTCATGGCGTCTTACATCCTCAGAGGCAGACCGGGATCCTTGCACGCACATGACCCGGTTGGAACGCACCATCAACACCTCTAGCCATTATCAGAATGAACCGCTTATAATTAGTTTAGTAAGCGTGCCCGGACCCTACCTACTGTTGGGTCAAAGTTTTGATACCAGAAAGGGTTACTGACTAATATGGGTCCCAAACAACAGATGACACAAGTAATTCCCCTCCTAACCTTGTGTCCCCAGACTAACAGATTTTAGATTAACTTGTTTACAAGTTTTAGACATACAGAATTCAGATCAACTAGTTCACAGATCAGATAAGTTTTCAGACTAACGGATCAGATATACGGATTTAACAGATTTGTCTAACTTTGCAATTGGGCCTACAGATTCACGGAACAGATTAATTAAATTCATCAGTCTAGTGGGTTTAATCCCATCCACCCAACACATTTTAGACATCATATTTATCTCAGATTTTCATTAATTAAATATTAATTCCCAGACCTCCCACATTAGACTGACAGTTTGCGGCTACTGGTTAGGCCGGTTGGTTCCGGGCAGATTTCTGCCGCAAACTGAGTCTAACCTCGGGTTTCAAGCACGTTATGACTAACTTCTCACTTTAGAACCTATTGTTTGCGACCACTGGATGAGCCGGGCGGTTCCTGGCAGAATTATGCCGCAAACTCATTCTAACCTCGAGTCAGCCATGTTTATCTTTGCTGCCAATTAATTAATATTTTACCATTTATGCCCACGCCTAATATACATGTCAATTATTCATAGCTAATTCAGATTGTGTCAATAACAGATTGAATATATCAACTTAACAGATATAGCAGATAACAGATTTTCGCAGATTAGGCGACTTAACGGATTCAACAGATTAAGTAATTTAGCAGATTTGGCATTTTCAGCAGACTTAGCAGATGACAGATTTGGCAGATGAACTGATCTAGCAGACTAGGCAGTAGAGCAGAACTAGCAGATTAAGCAATATAACAGAACTAGCAGATTAGGCAATATAACAGAACTAGCAGATTAGGCAATATAACAGAACTAGCAGATTAGGCAATATAACCGAACTAGCAGATTAGGCAATATAACAGATTGAATCATTCCTTAAAGTTTCATAAACATATGCTGCCTAAATAGTTGTCATGATTCACAATATGGTCATATACCCCACGTTTGCATTGAATTTACATGGCACGGATTATGGTCATTATTTACCATATTACACATGTCCCAAAATCTAGTTAAACTTGCCTAGTACAAAAGATTCACATACAAATTATACCAAATATAGCCATCGATTTCAATGCATGTCATATATTCAAAAATTTCCCACTTAGGTGTTTTTCACATTTAATAGTTATCAAATCTTAATATAGACCTTCACACCTAAGTCATATTCTCTTTTTATCCCAAATCATGAATTGTTATATAAATAATATGCCCAACAATCTAGAACTTTAAATTATAACATATCTTTAATTTAGAAATATGCGTTATGTCCAAAGTCTCAAGTCACATGTTAACATACAATGGTTCCTCTTCTTCGAATTCACAGAATATGCATAGATCGAAGTCCAGTTTACAACATGTGTCCTTTTAGTTACCGATTAGCCATGTACAATTATGCCACATTCATTATTTGTCCCAAACATTTTAGCGTTCGTGCGTTAATCTCTTATGAGATTTGGTGCAGGCTCGGAGTAGCCTGGCTATAGAACAGAAGGAAGAAATAGATCAGAACAGAACATACACAACCTCAAATTCAGATTTACAATCATGTCACAATTATGATTAAAGTTTATATTGGAAAATAACTGTACTTTCCTTTCGTGGTTTAAGAAAGGAAATAAACTGGTGTTGATGCAGAAAGGCTGAATTACTCTTCTTTAATTGTTGTCGTAGCTCTAAACTCTGATTTGAGATTTGATTTAGCTTTTAATTCTAATCAGGTTGGAAGAAGATGCTTTAGTCCTAGTTCCAGTTCAGATTTCAGCAGAGTAGCGACACCATTATTTTATTTAATTAGAACAGAGGCAGAGTATAGGCAGAATGAAATGGTGTAGAGAGAATGAGGCTAGAGGGCTGTTTATATAGGGTTAGGCGGACGAACCTAGGTAGAAAACGTGACCAAATACATCAGAACGAACCAGGTTCAAAAACTAGATTTCGGGAGCAGGTCGACCCCCAGGTCGACTACCCAGTCGACCAGGTCAGGGGGGTCGACTACCCAGTCGACTCCTCAGTCGACCTGGTCGGGGGGGGGGGGGGTAGGGTCGACTACCCAGTCGACTCCCCAGTCGACCTGGGTCCTGGGCGGGAAATTTCTCGCCCAGCCCGCTTCTATGTTTGAATTCGAATTTCGAGCTGTTTTCGATTCCAGAAATTCCTGAAACTTCGGAGGGTCATATCTCCCTCATACGGACTCCGATTCTCACAAACTCGGACTCGTTTCCGAGCAGAATTCCGAGACAAACGCAATGGCGCAACCCTTTTCCCTTGATTCTTATTTTAAAAATTAATTATCCTCTGATTTTTTACTTATACGTTCACAGAAAATATGGGGTGTTACATTTACTCTATGCAAATAAAAAATACCTGTCCATACGCAAAAATCAAACTATTGAGTAAAACAACACCAATAAAAGGAGTGTCCCTTCTTCTGTTTGGCCCTATCACTAATTGTTACCTTAATGGCCTGTTTATCCTGAAGTATCACTTTGCTGCTGGACCCCTTTTAAGTCAATATTGTCTCTTTTATCAAAACATAACGAGAATATTCTACCAATATCAATGTCTTTCGTACTATCATGAATATTGTACTTCAAGCAAACGTTCTCTTTTTAAACAAATTAGTTATCAGTTTCTGACTAAATGAGTAAACATGTAAAAAGAAAATCAACCAGTCCCTAACATAACGCAATATGATTTTTTTTTTTTTTTTTTTTTTTTTTGCAGATGTTCATTCTACTGTGATGGTGCAGGTAATTAGTTACTTCATAGTTTTATAAATCTCATAGCCATGATGATGGTGTAGGTAACAAATTTCTTACATATGATTCCACAAGATAAACATGCATACACTCCTCCTACCTTCACGTATTCCCTTGATATTCATTGTGTACATCATGTTTCATTATCATTAATGCTCTATCGTAAACTTTTGCAAGCTATAAATTTAATATACAAAAGTAGGCTGTCATTGTTCAAACACTTGGCCCATTTATTTGCTTTCTTCTTTGCATATTTCCATATACACTTCCATGAATCACTTAATATTTATAAACTTTAGTTAATTTTTATAGCTTCTATCAAAATTAGTAAACTTGATTAATCTTTTTATAAAATTTTGTTAATTTTCATAAAACTTAGCTAGTTTAGTTAAAATTTTATACAACATAGTTTATTTTCAAAGAACTAAGTGATTTAGCTAATTTTTAATGCTCATTTAGTTTTTATAAATTTTACTTAAAACTAAGTAACAATATCAGCAATGTTATAGTACCAAAATATAATTCAATGTTTGAGAATACCATTAACTGTACAGAAATTCTATTTTATAGCTAGATGGGGTAAACAGTGTTGCTCCTGATATCTTCACAGGAATAAGCTATGCATGATACTTAAATACAACAGGAAAATAGTTTACCATTTAGTTCCATTTTTCCTAGGACTTTTTACGTACTTGAGCCTGTTTTTGAAAAGTATCACAGGTTTAGCCATCTTCCAAAAGTAATAACACAAATAGGCATGTTTTGCTCTGCTGGGTATCCGAAGGCGAGTTTTGAAAACTCGCCTTCAGAAAAATACGAAGGCGAGTTTCCAAAACTCGCCTTCGTTATTTTCCTGCACACAAAACACCCCAACCCGAGACCATCTTCCCCAATTTCATTTCACTCTCCACTTTTCTCTTTTCATTTCAGCTGCGAAAAAAAAACTAAAATCAACTCCATTTTCGCCCATTTTTCATCTAATCCATTCGTAAAAGACAACAATGGCTAGCACATCTGGCGTACAACACGAAATCAATCAGATACTAAACCCTAATTTTCAATTTTGGTTGGTTGGTTATACATGTTCAATTTTGTGGTTGGTTATGGTTGGGTATGGGTGTCATACATGTTCAATTTTGTGTACACAACATTGAAATTAGGTCATACATATTCAATTTTGTGTACATTGTTCGCGCTTACGATTTGGGGGTGACATTATTGAACTGGGTCATGCAGAGTATGTGGAGATGGAGCCCGGACCAGTAGATCTGAGCGTGTTATATTTGCAGCCACAACACAAGACATCGAATGCTACTCGGACGCAGGTAGCAATTTGTTAATATTTTCATATTTTGATCTTCAGTTTTTTAGACGTCAAACCCCAATTTTTGTTATCTATTAAATTTGCAGAGTGTCAGTGCTGATTATGTCATAGACCACTCGTCGTCACTTTCGAAAGTGACGTCCGAGGATGCTCGCGTACTTTTAGAGATACAGAGGGCTGGATTCCTGCATATTTTTCGCTTAGGTTACATCCAGCTAGATCATAGCCTTGTCGGTGCTTAACTGGATAGGTGGAGGCCTGAGACATCCACGTTTCACCTACCAGTCGGTGAAATGACTATCACATTGGCAGTTGTTGCGGTTTTACTAGGACTGCCTATTGGCGGCAATGCTGTTGCGTTCGATGGTGCGGTACATGATTATATGCAGCTAAGTCACGACCTACTAGGGCTGGATCCACCAGCCAATCAAGTAAGGGGTGACCACATGGTTAATATTAGATGGTACCGTAATCAGGTGGCGGGTGATATTTCTGCAGATGCCACCCAGATAGAGGTTGAGCAACGGGCTCGTTGCATTTTACTACATATTATTTTCTGCAGAATGATGGTCGACCATGCCAAGACCCGCATAGATTTGAGATGGCTACCTTTTTAGTTGACATCGGGCAGTGCGCTACATATTCGTGGGGTAGTGCAGTGTTGGCCTATGCATATCAGGAACTGTCTAAGTCCGCGTTGCAACAGTATAATTGTGTTGCCGGTTGCCCGACACTACTTCAGGTATGAACCGAATTTCTATAATTTACTGTTATACAATGTGATATGCATCATTCTCTTGTATTAATAGTATATTCTTGTGTACTTAGCTTTGGTCCTGGACTTATCTTCCCGTCGGAAGATTAGTAGTGACTCCTGATCCCATCGACGCATCGATGCCGCTTGGAGCTAGGTATACTTATTTGAAGGTTTTTTGTATTAAACACAACACATACCATTTCCAATATATGTACCTTTTATTATCGTATAACAGGTGGGTTGGAAAAAAGGATACGCGACATACACCGAGACGAGAGCTGGCTTTTTACCGCAATGAGTTGGACGTCATTACGGACGAAATGGTTACATGGTATCCGTACTCTTAGGAGCTACTTGCCACGCTACCAGCCGTGTGCAGAGCTCATAGGTACCTATGGACGGCGAGAGTACCTATGATAGCCTACAGCTTCACCGCTTGGCACCTTCCCGATAGGGTTATGAGGCAGTTCGGCATGAGGCAGCGTATACCGGATGATGCACCGCCTTACATTGAGGGCTACAGTGCGCAGGACTTTCACATGCATCATGCTATGTGGAATTCCCGCGATGACTATATTCAGTTCGAGAGGGAGCCCCCCATATCCACGGCGAAGTACATGAGGTGGTACTGGAACATTACACGACGCTACGTCCTTAATGCCAGAGTAGATACTGCGTTAGCACCGTATGTTCCTAGAGCACCACTAGAGAGGAATGTGGTAAGTTGATGTGTATACTATTAAATACAATCAATTTTATTAATTCACTCTATCTAATATTCTTTTTAATTTGCAGGTTGCCGGTATTAACTGTGCGTGGGAGGAGGCAGAAAAGCTTAGAGAGAGGCAGACTAACGACGAAGGAAGGACGATGTGCACGAACATACAGAAGATTGTAGACGTGATTTTGTGCAGAAACAAGCTAGATCGGTCGAAACACCATCTCCTCCACCTCCTCCTCCACCTCCTCCTCCTCCTGCAGGTCCTCCTTCTCCTCCTCCATAAGGAGATTGCGCATGGCCCATCACAACCAGCACCCACATTTCCCCGTTCCATCAGTGCACGACACACTAGAAGCAGCAGCGGCAGTGGTTCATCTTCAACTTCCACACCGATACTCAGGCGGCCGAGGCGAGACTAGTGCATATTTGATTGGTCTAACTATTAGTGCATGTTTTGGAAACGCGCCTTCGTAATTTTATGTGGGTGTTTAACTAGTAGTGTGTGTCTAATTAATTTGATAACAGACTTTGTGTACGAATTTGCTATGTTATGGTTTGTGTGCAACTATGGCATGTTGTAAGGCATGTTTGATTTGTTGAGTATAGCACTATGTGCAACTATGGCATGTTGCAACTATGTGCAACTATGTTTGATTGGTCTGTGTGCAGCTATGTGAGGCACTTATGTGCAGGTCTGTGTGCAAGTATGTGCAGGTTACAGGTACACTGAAGACGCGTTTTGGAAACACGCCTTTGTAATTTTATGAAGGCGAGTTTCCAAAACTCGCCTTCAGTGTACCTGTAAACTAAAACAGGCTTATACCTGTTATTACTTTTGGAAGATGGCTAAACCTGTGATACTTTTCAAAAACAAGCTCAGGTACGTAAAAAGTCCTTTTTCCTAACGTTATCTTTTCTAGTTTCCATCCAAAAATATTGTATCTTTCCATGACTGCGGAAGTTCGATGATCAAAATGGATGCACCTTTATAGACGACAACATGCCAATATGCATCCAATGATATATGTAAACTAAAAATTATTAACATGATAAAAAAGAACGCACCTTTGTAGATAGCAACATGCAACCAATGATTCCATGAACAACCGATAATAACTCCACAACTAAGTTAAAACATAAAATATCTGCATGGAGATCGATATGAAAGTTTGACATGAAAACTAACAAAAAATATACCTCCTCTTTAGCAGTAGGCAGTCATCCCTCGTTTTAATTAATAGTTTCAAGAATCTTAGGTGTATCAATCTTCTCAACAACTCTTTTCTCTTCATAAACTTCCTTCTACAAACCAGCATCCATCATATCTGGCATACTGTTTTTTTATTAAACCTAAAAGAAGATAAGAAGGTTATATTGGCATTACAGTAAAACACAAAAAATTCACTTTAAGAACTTTCAAGTTGGAATGACTTTTCTAGCATTATAAAATACCTTTTATAGTGGCATCAAAATGCATGACAAGAAGAACTGTTGATTGCATGTCCATGTCGTTATGGTTTGAACCTTGGCTTTAAGGGTGATGTTTAGCTCACAGACTAGGAGTCGACACAATTGAAAGTAGTGAAATACGATGGTGAGTGAAGTCCTAAGTGATGTGTAGTGGCATGCGATAATGTCATTTTCATTGCCAGGCAATTGAAAAGGAGAATATGTTTAGTAGGAAGGATGCGGATTTTGGGAACATACGTGTTTCTAAAAAAGGTGGAGAGAGGGAACATGAAGGAACGGGAACGAATTAATTCTCAGATGCGGCCATTACAGATAATTGGGAAAGTGCGATTTAGGGTTTGAATTGTTGGTTTAAATGGGAAATAAACAGAAAGAAGCGGAATGGAATATTTGGGAACCTGCCATTCCAATTTTTGTACCGCCTTCGCTTATTTTTATTGAATATTGTATGGCTATATTTCATAAGAATCACATTGGAAACAATGAATATTTCGCATTAATAAGAAAATTTGAATATTATAATATTATCAAGTAAAAACAAACCATAATGAGTATTGCGGTTTGAAATGCAATGTTTTTATTCTAGGATTTTGAAACTTCTCTTACATCTTTAAATTTTTTGAATTTTGAATATTTTATTACTTTTTTTTTGAATTTCATGAAATATCAAAATTTCATCAATAATTTAGAACTATTTTCAAAATTGTTTCTTAAGAATATTAATCATAATAATCAATTTTAATTATTGTTAGATAATAATAAATAAATATTACTTCTTAATTGTGGAATATTAATATTGAAATGTTGTATTCTACCGAAGACATGTTGTGCAGATATGTCAGATATGTACTACCGAAGACATGTTGTGCAAAAATGTTGTGCAGATATGTACTTCTTAATTGTCGAATATTAATTTTACTATTAATTTATTATTATTTAATAGTTAATCATTTATTTTACTGTTTTTTAAATGTTAATTATTATTATTTGTTAATTATTATTATTATTTAATTATCTGTTATATATATCACTTTAGTACACTTAAATTTTATTATTAATTAATGATTATTAAATATTAATTTTAATTATTATATAGTTAATTGTTTTTCGCAACTGGCTTTACCAGTTGTAAAAAATATAGGTATTGCAAGTGGCAAAAACAGTTGCTAAAGATATTTATTCGCAACAGGCTTGAAAGCGCAGTTGCAAATAATATGTTTATTGCAACTGCTATGTAAGTACAGTTGCTAAAAACATGTTTTTGCAACAGGAAGGGAAGCGCAGTTGCTAAAAATATGCTTTTCGCAACAAAAAAAAGGCATGTTGCTAAATCTTATCTATTGCAACTGCTACAATAGGCCTATTGCTAAATATAATCTATTGCAACTGTCCTTTGACGCCTGTTGCAAATAGCTAGTTGCAATAGAGTATTTTTCTTGTAGCGTGCGTATGAACTTGGACTGACTCACGGTTTGTTTCATTAGGATCGCATTAAATTTTCGGATGTCATAGAGCTGGTTTGGTTGGATTTGGAGATTGTTGAATTTTGGGCATCCATTTCAATTTTAAACGCATTCGAAATCAAATGTGAGCGATTAAGCCAACTCACGCTTAAATAGAATATTGATTGTTAGTTAAATTAAAATCATGTTATGATATGATTTTATTAATTGTTTTTTGGTGGTTAAGATTACATATTTATGTTGATTAACATCGATAGTGTAATTTAAAATAACTATTAGCTTAAATTTTACAGTTATGTTAAATTTAACATTTTTTGCTATTTAAAACCCGACCTCTGAAAACTAGTAAATTGACGTGATACTGATTTGTTTGGATGTACTGATTTGATGGATGCCTTGGATTGGTATGTTTGGTATATCGGTGTCAATTGTGTGAATTTACCCGTTATTCACGTTTATTATATATGACTGTTGTTTGCGTTGATTAATCCCAACCATTTACCCAAGATATTAAGGGCATCGAATAAACCCGAGATTAATCATTAAAATGAATCAAGAACATAGATTGAAATGCTAAATACCTATTACCCTGAGTTGGATTGAAATGACATTTATATATATTTCCTTTTCCAAAATTTTAAATACCACTTGGCCATAAAATAGAAAATTATTTGCGGACACTGGTATGTTAAATAAGTATGTTTTAACCTTGAATCTTGAATATTGTTTTAAAGATAATATAAGTTGTGCTTTATACATCGATTTACTTTGAACTTAAACCTTGGATTTTGGAATATAAAAGCTAAAGGAAACTATTTAATGTTGTAAACTGAAGTTAAAAATGAATTTGAATATGAATTAAATCTATTGAAATTGAATTGTTTATCCATCTTTGAAATATACTTTAAGTTAACTTGATTTAAAGTGATATTTGAAGAACACGAGATTGTTATAAACTGAAATAATTCAAACTGAGAATTCTAATTGAAACTTCAAATATTTGAATCGAATTGTTTGAATTGAAATGAATTTAAATTGGAAGCTGAATCGATTTAATCTAAATTTGGAATACGAATAAAGTTTTATTGAAATTTGGAAGAAACAATTTTAATTCCAACTACAATATTTTAAACCATTATATAAATTATTTTAGTTAATAACTATTTTACTTATAACATATTCTATTTTCATTTTTTTGGCAAGGCATAACTTATTTTATTTTTAGCTTATATATATACATATTGTAACTATTTTAAACTACTTAAATAAATAACTATTTTACCTCACAAACTATTTTACTTTATAAACTATTTCATTTTTAACTTATATATATTAAATATTTAAATAACCTATTTTAACAATCAACAGTCTATTTTATAAACTTCTTTAATGTTTTACTATATATATATATATATATATATATATATATATATATATATGTATGTATGTATGCATATGTATATACTCAACCAAATTTTGATAAATACCATTTTATATTCAAAACTATTTATTTAAACTTTTATTATCCTAACTAATTATTTTCAATCTATTTTGAAATTTATCTAAACTATTTTGATATACTTTCAACTAATTTAAATATTCATATTGTTTAAATGAGAATTGTTTCAAGATTTTAAGTTCGGTTTTAACAGAGATTTTATTATGAAAACATATTCTATCTTGAATATAAGATGATTTTGAAGCAAAACCTGATATTTTGATATGAAATATGAACCTTTTAAAATGTAAAAATCCGATCGATGTGAAAAATGTAAACGTTTGGTTGTTAAATAGACCGGGATCAAATATTGTCATGCTCTCTACCAATACCGTACCACTTTAACAATTGTGTACGTGGTAGAGAATCCATAATGAAGTAGGTTGGTTTGGCGAACGCTACTGGAATGAAGTAAGAGAACGATGATGGATAACCTTGACCTTCAGATGATAATTAAAATGATTAAAACATGAGCCATACCCAGGCCAATGTGAGTTAGCTCCTCTTAGCAGACACGCTTCTTCGATACTATATCTTTTATTCTGTGACTGATTGGGTGCGGCTTTGAATTTGAGAGTATTGTCTGAGGTGAGCGGTAGTCGCGACTATGCGTTACCACCTACATGGGTCCGCAATCCGGTAGAATCATACTGATGGGTATTGCCTCGATGTTTTTATTAGGATTGTCTCGCATGTTCTTAAGAAGGAATGATGGTTTGGATACAATAGTCCCACATCACGGAATATATTGAAGGAATTGTGTACAAATATGAGCTGGTAGGCACGTAACATCAGGGATTCCTTTTGTTATATGGGAGTTCTGTTCCAGCTCATATATGTACATGCAAGGAAGGGGGGATTTGTTCCGACCGTCGTTACATAACAGTGGTATCAGAGCCGAAGGTTCGGATTAGGCCATGCAGACAAGGTCGTGCTCTCAAAAGATACTTGTAGGATCCGAGTCAAGAGGGAGACAGTTAGGATTTCTTCGTATGTTCTTAAGGAGGAATGATGGTTTGGATACAATAGTCCCACATCACGGAATATATTAAAGGAATTGTGTACAAATGTGAGCTTGTAAGCACGTAACATCAGGGATTCCTTTTGTTATATGGGAGTTGTGTGCCAGCTCATATGCGTGCAAGGAAGGGGGTTTTGTTCCGACCATAGTTATGAAAGGCGCGCCGCGACGCGCGCCATGGCACACGGCGCAGCGAGGCGCGGCGTTTGTGCCATTTTTGTTTGCAGCATGGCGCATATGAAAAGGCGCACCAAATGGCGCAAATGGCGTGCGGCGCATAAATGGCATACGGCGCAAAATGGCGTGCCTTTTCTTTGTTTTATGGTTTTTTTTCAAACTGCTATAATTACTACTACAAATACTCTTACCATCACTACAACCATCATCACAACTACTACAACTACTATTATCATAATGATATGAAATATGAAAAAATTTGTTAATATCTTTTTTCTAGTTATATGAAAACATAATCACATCATCATTATTTCCTATACGATTATCATCAGCGAGTTAATAACCTTACAATTATGTAATTGGCTGATCTTAGCATGCTGATAGTTAGAGCTGACATATGTTTTATTATCCAACTTAGTTTAGATTACTTTTAGTATTGTCAGAAGTATATAACTTAATGTATAAAAGATCATAAAATATTGTCTAGCATTGATGCAAAAGCAAATGAATGAAACTCTAAAGCCGTGAACAATATATCAAGAGAAGCAATTTTGAAGAAAGGAAAAATATTCTCATAGGATAAGCATTCAAGCAGCTCTGAAACATACCCTTGGATTTTATTTTATTTTTGCATATACGTAAATATGTCCAATGTCTTTGTACGGTTTGTCTGTAACATAAAAATATTTCATGATTTGGTATTTTTTAAATATAATTGAGCATAAAAAAGAATGTATAATATTCATGACACTGTTGGTCTAGTATCTTTGAATGATATTGATGATTGTAATTAATGGTTAACTGAATATATGGCCGATAGTGAAGATGAGCTTGTGTTCGACGATGAGGATGATCTGATTTGGTGTGTTGCTGCTAGAGCAGCAAGAGCGGAGAGATTTGGTTTTTTAGCTCATCTTTAATGTGTATTATTATTTTCGATTTGAAAATTATTGTGCTTGAAATTTTATGCTTTATGTTTTTTTTTAAATACATAAAAAATTTGTTGTGTATATTTTAGCAAAAAATAGATTTTTTTTTAAATCTTTTGTTAAAATATTAATTATATTAAAAAAATAAACATGCGCAGTAAATTAAAAAGGCGCGCGCCATTTGCTGCGCCGTGCGCCAAGGCTCCAGAGAGGGTTTGCGCCTTTTTGCGCCGTGCGCCATTAATAACACCGGTTCTGACCGTCGTTACATAACAACCTTGTCATATTTTCCTGATCGAACCCCCTACGATTTTGATTTGTACCGTACTTATAAAGTGCCATCTGATAGCCACTAGTTTACGGTGGACTTTACAGTATCTGTTTAGACTACGGTATTATAAACTATATAAGGGTAAACATATAATACCTCTTACACTATTTTAATATTTTATATTTAACCATAGACACTATTATAATAGCGTATTGTATTATATAGTATCTAGTTTATGGAATCCTTAGGAGATGGAAATTTTCGTAACATCTCTTAAGTTACTGCACTCACGAACATATTGGATATGAGATGTGAATTACCGTAAACATCTATGATGCTGTGATACTCATATTGTTACATGGTTTTGATTTGACTAATATGAGAGTATTTTAGTTTTGATCCGAGAGTTTTTGCCTTTTAATTTGTACTCTGGTCAGCCTGAGTTTTTCAGTTATCGAGGACGCTGTTATGAAGATGAAGATGGAGCTTGACAGACGTATTATTAGTATAATTCCGCTGCATATATCGGTATGTTGGATGATAGTTAACTCTGATAATTGTTGTATAGTCTAATCAAATATATGTTTTAACATCTTCACGAACTATTATTTTTTATTATATTTTGTCCTTCAACTGTGAGAGACTGTGATTGTTTTACTCCCTTTTTTCTTTTTCTTATATTAATCTCAATAACTATCTGTATTTTTGATTTGTTTGAGTCAACATTTGTGGATTTTTATCGATTTAAACGACCACAAATCTAGGTTGTTACAGAGAGTCACCAAATTAAATAATAATCTGTGTACCCACAATGACAAGATGCAACTTTTGAATTTGCAACCAACTTAACTGATAGCTCATATTATTTTATAAAAGTTTGATGCCAATGTGAATTAATAAATGTGCTAACAGGTAGGGTATGGTACACCAAGTATAATAAGCAGAGCCATAAGGCAAGCTATCACTAGACATCAAAAACTCATACAAGTTGGAAAAACTTTTCACCAGCCTAAATATATCAACTAATCAAATCTCCTCCTCTTCTTCTCCTCTAGATTTGAATCTTGAAAGGGATTTAGAGTACCAAGGAGAGAAATTTAGTTGTCAATAATAACATGTTGATAAATTTATTTGCCAACAAGTTGGAATCTAATTGGGATGCTTTTTTGGATATAGAGCTAAAGTGATGTCTTGCTTGACAATTCATACACATATGATGTATTGCAGGTCAAGCGACAGTAATTAGGTTAGGGATCAGTGGGGCAATGCAGAAATAGGAACATGTACTTCAACCATATCTCAAATCAGGTACCACAAATTATTTTGTTGACCCTTGCATAAATCTATGCAAATCTGAAGTGTATAAATTGCAAAATGTCTTTCTTTCCTATTTTTATTTGTATCTTCTTCTTTTTGAAAGGATGGATTATGTACGATATATATATATATATATATATATATATATATATATATATATATATATATATATATATATATATATATATATATATATATATATATATATATATGCAAATACACATGATCTTATAATTTTGAAACTAGTGTATCTAATATTGGTTTTCTACCAAGGCACTAACCTGTCATGTTTATCAAGTGCACGCAACGTCCCACACTCCACTTGGTGAAATGAGCTTAAAAAGGCCTACATGCTTGAATCACAAGATTTAATGTGCTTTTCAGATTATGTCCAGCTACGGTTTTGGCATAACTTTCATTAATTAAGAGATGTGCTATATACGTCCCAATATGTTTTGGCATGCCCTAGAACGAAGCTCCTCTGAAAGCAGTTATTTTCCCTAAAAAATTGTTTGTCTAAATTTATGCTGAGTATTTTATCCAATAATCTTCTAAACTATCATGCAACAAGAACCACTTGAATAATTTCAAAATCTATAGCTGCTAAAACAGATATAATCGTATCAAAA
Source organism: Allium sativum (assembly GCA_030737875.1). NCBI lineage: Eukaryota > Viridiplantae > Streptophyta > Magnoliopsida > Asparagales > Amaryllidaceae > Allium > Allium sativum. Next base: position 126,060,322 of record CM060912.1, on the reverse strand, counting down.
AGATTATATTAGCGGTTTGCATTAAAAATTGAAATGGAAAATGCATGCAAATGAGTAATGTGGTATTCTGGGTAATATTTTAAAATTGTATAATAATGGTAGTCGCTATTATCGTACACCAGTAATTTTTTATGATGTATACAAATGAGAAGCAGAGGTATCACCATGAAATAAATATTCTGCTAATTGAGGTGAATATTTACGAAGCCGGAGTTGTTTATGGTGTATGTTAATAGCCAAGGCTGTATCAACATTACTAATCAAGGACCTTATATGTTTAAGTTGAAAATCATGAGTTGATGCTTCTAAAAGACAACAAGACTTGTTGCAATATGTTCAGTTGGTTTTTTGACAAGGGATTCTCGTGTTGTTGAATGAAAGAAACATGGGCATGCTAAAGCTAGAGAGAGCTATCAATGGGTCAAACGATGAATCCACATCTACTTTTGCATGTCCTTTTTGAAATTTTGTAAGTTACGGTAACCATATTGTTGACATGTCATTCTTTTTTAAATAACAACTTTATTTCTGTAATAGATAACTTTATTTTCAACCGATATAACTTCTCTTTTCCACTCTTATTTCTTTTCAAGTGCTCGCAATTTGATATTTTGTTGTCAACTTCCTTCAACCACAACCGTTCCTACCTAAATATAGTCATTTCTGCTTAAAGCGATCATTCATATTTCCATAAGTAATTCATGTCAAATTCTTATTGTTGATAGTTAAACTCATCTACAGATAATTAGCTTTTTCGAAGTGAAGACTAACGACAACAAAAAAGTATTGCCATCAAGTAATGAATATGGCTTTAATTGCTGTATATAGTAAGATATTTTGTTAGTACTATTTGTGTAATTTTTTTGTGAATACTCGTAGTATGTGACTTATTTTGTTGAGAAACAACTATCAAATTGATTATGGATATGCTTGATTATGTAGTGAGTGTATCTTATTAATTATTTGAATATGATGATCATATGAATAGGCTTGATTATGTAGTGAGTGTATTTTATTAATTTTTTGAATATGATGATCATATGATTGGTTGATTGATTGATTGAATGTATTAATTATGTGATTAATTATTCATTTGAATGACAGTTATGTGATTGATTGTTGGTTTTAATATAAATATTAAATGAGTGGTGATTGAAAATTGTATAGATTATTGGAAAGCTTTGTTCAATGTGAAATGTAAGTTTATGTAGTCATTTTCTCTTACACAGCAAGATAAAGTATACCCTTGTCGAGATTTTCATGGATATATACCCGATTTAAGAGAGTTATAGTGCGCTCTTCATGGATGTTATATGTAAAAAAATTATGTAAAAACTAATGGAATAGATATTGCGTAAATAAAAATTGTATAACATGCATGCACACTTTTCATGGATTAACAAAGGATACAGCTAGCTGCTACGACTCTCATTATCCGTGAGAATCCTAGGTAGTTGATTTGAAACATTGTATTTATGTTAAGCTATAGTTTAACAACATATTAACAACTAAACAACCAACCTAAAACATTGAATGTTATTTATTCCAACTCCTCTAGTTCAATGATCAGAAATTTCGATTTTAATATGTGATGTCATATGGCTTGAATACTGTGGTTAGAACCATCGGCCATACGTTGAAACAAAATAAATTGAAAAGTAGATAAACCTGAGCATATTAAATTTTACAAGTTAAGGACGATGAAGGTGAAGATATATACCAACAAAAATTATAGGAGCTGTTATGAATGTCTCGTCTTTTTAGGGTTGGTATTTCTCAAATTGAGCATACGAAGGGGTAAAAACAAGATATCACTACTATATTACAATCATCCATTGATTATTCAGTCAAATCAAGCTTTTTGTTGGAAGAAATATAAAAAAGACCGAGTTCAACATTTAGTTTTATCTTTAGAATTTTAATTCCAACAACTTCATTTTTTTCAAATTACAATGGTACTTTTAATTGATTTATTTAAATAAATAAGTTCAAATTTTATTTATTTATTTATTACATCTATTCTTCAATCTTTTTATTTTAATTAAATATTCATTGATATGATAATATATCTTGAACTTATAATTGTTTCGTTTCTCCTTTTATTTCTTCGATCCATCAATGGTTTAGAGCAGTAGAATAGGTAAGCATCAAGGTTACATTGATCCTACTTGATATATAATAGAAATACATGTATGTGTTTGTGACTAATTCAAATTAATACATTGATATCATATTCATAGTCTTAAGATGATCTACATATACAATTCATTTTAATTTTATTTCCACTTTTTCAATTACTTCCATTTTCTTACTATACTTTTTCGTTAAAATCTAACTTAAAATAACTTTTAACAAATAATTTTTTATTGAACGCATTAACGATCGGTTTTTTCACTGTTGTACGGTAATATTAGTTTATATATAACTAAAAAAAAAAAAATTACTTTTTTCTGTAAAATGTCCGTAAAACTAATTCTTCAGGAAATGCTGTGTTTATAATTTATTTTCCTGAACAGATAAGTATTTTAGGTGAAAATCCGCATAAAAAAATTGAAAAAGAAAAGAATAATGGATGTTACCGTGTTTATATTAATATATTAAATAAGTAATAGATACGAAATCGAGTAAAACGTGCGGAGCTTTTTCAACGTCCATGGACCACCACTACTCTACTCGAATGGAATCGAGCGTACCGACGCTGGCTGCTTAATTTACAAATCAGCTCCCGTCACTTCTGGTAGCTTGCCTTATTCTTACCTTTCCTTCCGTTCTTTGTTTTAGTTCTTCTCCTAGTTCAGGTTCCCATTCTATTGTCCCTCGTTAGCGGTGACCACATCCCACCTTTTCGTACATAAATAAGTCGTCATCATTTCTTCTTCCAAACAAAACCGTCTTAATATATCCAAATAAGCAAGCAATGGCGAAATCATCGGGTGAGCGTCCGACGCTGTTCACGCCGTACCAGATGGGACGATTCCGCCTCTCACACCGGTAAGATCCATGTCTACTTGCGTTTTAAGGGTTTTGCATCCAGATTGTACGCTTTTTACCGTGGTGGCGGATTTGTGTAAATTTGCAGAGTAGTTTTGGCGCCCATGACGAGATGCAGGGCGTTGAATGGGATACCACTCGACGCGCACGTGGAGTATTATGTTCAGCGAGCGACGAATGGAGGGTTTTTGATTACTGAAGGGACTTTGGTTTCGCCTTCTGCTGGAGGGTAATTCGTTCTTTATTTTTATTTCTACGATGTATCCATGTTATTATTTTAGTTTAACTTCGATTGGCTGTTGATTGTTAATTTGGCAGCATGTCCTTTGTTTTGTGAAGGATTATAGAATTGTTATTCAACGCGACAAATGGATTTGACTTGCTTCATGTCAAGATTCAGTCCAAAGTTTGCTGTATATATTTGATTGAGTTGGAGTCTTTGTTACATGCATATTGGTCATACAATATATACTTAGTATAGTGCTGAACGGACCACCATTTCTGCTTGAGGCACCACATTGGACGGCTGACTGTTGCCTTTTCGTTTTTTTACACTGAGGTCGGAGCAGTATGCTGCCAACCCTTTTGCACCCTGGCACAACCTGCCATTGTGGAGCAGCAACAATAATGCTCTTTTTAAAACGTTGATGTAAAGCTTATGTCCGACGTAAGCTCTTACATCAAGATAAAAAACATTAAATGCTCAGTCTGAACTTTTTGGTATCCAAGAATGGACCCTAATCATCTAATTATAAATAAATAATGATTAAATATAGAATCTTAGACAATTTGTTATCAAAGCCTCTGCCAAGGCTCTACTAGTATTTGATTGAACTCTATTTTTGAGCTTGGGTGCTCTGATGCCCATGTGTGTTTTAGCATTGTGCCTCGGTCCATGATGGCTTTGTTTTCAACATTTATTGCTTTTAGAAGCTTAAAACGCGTAATGCCCATTTTGTCATTAGCAACATAGTTCACATAGGTATATGCCACTTCTTATCCATGCGAATTATAAACAAAATACTTTGGCACTTGATATGCATGTATACATAAAAGAAGGTTCGATTTTTTGTTGTTGTTGGAAATCAAGATGAAGTTTAATAATTAAAATTTAATTTTGCATTTAAGTTTGGTAAGAAAAACATTGAATGTTGTTGTTCAATTTTTTGTGTGTGTGCATGCATGCGTGCGCGTGTGTGTCTGTGTATATCTGCGAGTATGTGTGTGTTTTGTGTATTCACACATACATTCATATATAGTTAAATAATTGAAAGTAATAAAAAAATAAAAAAATTCGTTATTGGATTTCAAAACCTTATTTGAATACTGAAAACATTTTAATAACTTCATCATTGAACCAAAAAGTTGTGACTGTATTATTACTAAAATAAGCGGAGTACTGGTTTTAAAATGTGAAAATATCAACGTTGAACACAAATAGTGTTAAAAAACACGTGTTAATGTCAAAAAATAGCGATCATAAATAAAATGGAAAAATAGAAGAAAAGAAATTATGGTTTTTTCCCTTAAAATCGACACTCGAACTTGTGATCTTATCTATATATATAGTATATACCAGTTTTTCAAGAAAAAATAAATATAATTTTTTATCAAGATTGAAGTTTAAAATCAAGACTCTAGTGACATCATTAGAATACCAACAACATTTTTTTATGGACAAAAAATTGTGTTCCTATTATAATTATTATTGGAGATAAACAAAAATATAACAATTAGCTCCTGCATAATTTGATAAAAATAATAATGATACCCAGTTCCTCTGAATGGAGACGAATGGGTATGCTTGGAGAAGAATGGGTATGCTTTTTATCATTTTTCTGGTGTAAGAATATATCTAACGTACCTCTTTTGTGCGTTAAATGGATGTGAACATAAGCATGTCTCCATGTGTTGTTCGTAAACAGGCTTACAAGCATACTAACATGCCCAAGTCCAATCACCTAGCGTTGTTGCAATGCTTCAACTTATTTTTTATGGCGTCGCTTGTTGGAGGTTTGGAATTTTTAGAAACTCCAGTGACTAGTGTTTCATTCTGCCCTTGACAACAGATATGTTAGAAAGTGGTTGTACATCGGGGAATGGTATGACTAACTAATGTCAATATGAAAAACAACTATGATTTGGCTAAACAGACAGTCTGCGGTCTTTTTCTTAAAAATGAATTGAAAGATCTTGACTGGTATTTATAGAAATCAAAACTACTACAATGTCTTGCCACTGTTACCATTAGTCATTGACTAAGTTGGCTGCTCAAAATTGGAGAATTCATCCATTGACGAGTAATGACTTTTATGTCAATAGGACCTGCGATCTAGTGACAAAATTATATGTGGAAATCTCTTCTCGAAGTCGAATTTCTATGTTTCCTATTGGATTAGATTATTTATTTAACCTCTAGTTGAAGAAACATACACATGTGGTTGACATACAGCATTGTAACGAAGGAAATCTCGTATAACACCAACACATCTGCATATATTATATATACACAGACATACACACTCCATTATCCTCAGATTTTTCGATCTGGAAATTGTTCATATTCCATTCCATACTCAAGCCACATTTCAGGATGATTAATGCCAGATCTTCTAATTTTTCATTTTATGAGGTCCAACAGCTTATTAGGTGCAAAAATTTGACCATATTTAATCCAGACCAGGAATATCACTGAGTTACGTAAACTACTCTTTATTGATGTTTATGGTTGTGCAGTTAATGCTACAATTCTGTGTATTATGGTTTTTGATGAATATCAAGATTAAATTATGTGATGACATTCTGTTTACCTTTATTTTTCCCTTAATATTTCTATTTAGTACTTGGTAGTGAACTCATAGGATACCAAACTGCTGACTATCATGCTTATATTGTTACTCTTTTGTGACATAGGTTTCCACATTGCCCAGGGATATATACTCAAAAACAGGTAGATGCTTGGAAAAAAGTCGTGGATGCTGTGCATGACAAGGGAAGCATCATTTTTTGTCAACTTTGGCATGTAGGACGTGCTTCTAATGAAGGTATGTTACACTGAGTTACACTCATGCCTAGGAGTAGCACTCACGTCTCCTCAGTCATGAGATTGTTGATGGCTAGTAGTAGCACTCATGCCTCTCAACCATGAGATTGTTGGTTTAGATACAATGCTTCTTTATTCTTCGTAGTGGTAGTAGTAGAAGTGATAATGTGATTTTTGGATTTCATATGTGGACCGTCTGTTAACGAGACTTAAATTGACTTTAAATTCATAGAATGGATTCGAGAAACTAGAAGGAAAGCAAAAATAATTATCGATAATTCAAAAATATGCATATCTACAATATATTAGGGTACAGATTTAATTTACTTATAAGTCACCAGCACTGACTTCATTACTTTAGCTCGGAGCAGCTTCAGGAATAATTGTTTCTCATCGGTAGACTTATAGAACAAGTACCTTCTGTAACGTTGCTTAACGTTTTGAAATTAGATGAATATTATTCCCTTCTAGGAACATTGTAGGCAAACTAATTTGAAGATGTATGTGCAGTGTACCAGCCTGGTGGTGCAGCACCAATATCATCAACTGATAAGCCAATATCAGGTAGGTGGAAAATATTGATGCCTGATGGAAGCTATGGAAAATATGCAAAGCCTCGGAGACTATCAGAAGAAGAAATACCAGATATAGTGCAGCAGTACCGCCAAGCGGCTATAAATGCAATCAAAGCAGGTAACACTGATCTGTCAAAGTATTTCGGTTCAGTCACGGTTCTCTTCTATTTCTAAATGTAACAGATACATAAATATAATAGATTTTTATTTACCTTAAGGAAAATAAATTAGGTGCGCGATCTTCGTATCAAAAGTACTGTTGGGAAACAATGGCCGAGTCGCGGACTAGGTCGCTTTCTTGAAGACGATTCGGCGATCTGGTCGGTGGTGCAAACCAGTTCGTACTTGTCGCCGCCGCATCTGGGATAAAACAACCTTCTGAGAAAAATAATTGATTTGCTTGCACAACAAACCAATTCAGATTTGCACTTTCAATTTAAATTTAACTGCTCGTTCTGATTTTGTTTTTGAAGAACTTTTAATGGTGGAGGAAGAAGAAAAGAGAGATAAGAATAAAAAGTTATTTTTTTTTTGAGTAGTTCGGCAATAAATAAACATGGTAATACATGTAGAAGAAGTTGGTTCAGATAAAAAAAAATGGATCTCATTTTTTTTACCAAGTCAAATAAAAAAACTGGTTTTTTTTCTTCATATAGTCTCATGATGTGGGACTATTCATATATGAGTCACCTCACACTTATCTAATTTTTTTAAATAATTCATCTTTATAAAAAATGAATTATTTTTTTCAACAATCTCCCACTTGATTTTTTTTTTATAAATATTTCGAGCAGTTTATAGAAACATAAGATTGTGCATAAACAAAGGTGTCATCCGACTTGAATCTTTGCATAGTGAATAAGATTCAGTTTTTACTAGAGTGACACGTAGTCTTGAACTCTATTTCTGACATCAGACCACACACAATCTTTTCTATAGTGCAATCAAATAAGCCCGTGCATTAATGGTCGTGCACCTCTGTCCCAGTTTAGTGAACGCTCTAGGAATCTTGCCCAAAACTCCATAGGAAACGGCCACGTTTCCACATTCACATAGGTGAGTCTATCAAGAGTACTCCTGAAGGTAGGTACTCCACTCCAATTAGAGTATAGATCTCATTAAGAGTTTATATCAACTCATCCTCTAATCACTTCAGGAATACATGCTTCTTAATACAAAAATTTAGCATGTTTATCTACTATCATTACACAACTTGTTTTTACCCATTGAACCTAGTTCTTGGGATCTCCAGTCATTTTGGTCGGGTTACCATCGTGCATGATTCCACAATCTCTGGGCAATAGTCCCATTCTTTTAGAATCATTAAGAACTTTCTTTCAGGTCATTCCTTTCGTCAAAGGATCTGCCAAATTGTCATACTTCATATGCGATGTTCTCTAACAATACTGTGTATACGACTATCATTTCTTACCGTTGTAATATCAGTTCTGTCCTTCGTTCAATAGTCGTCAAATTTTCATCACTATGTATGTGATGTTCTCTTATAGTATTGTACTTACGACGTCGTCTTTTACCGTTGCAATAACGGTTCTATACTTTTTGCAATAGCCGCGGTACTATCACAATCGATTACACCAATGATGTCGGTTTTACCCTTATGGGGATCTCAAATAGCAGATTTCTTTAGTTCTCTACTTCTTAACTAGCTGTAGCTAGTGCTATTATCTCAGTCTCTATAGTAGACTAAGTCAAAATAGTCTATTTCTTGGGTTTCTAAGAGACAGCTTTTTCAGCGATGCTAAATATATAGCCACTGGTCCTTTAGAATCATCAGATAAAGTATTTCAGCCTGTATTAGAATATCCTTCAAGTACAATTTAAAACTTTTCATAATGTAATCAAATGTTCATAGTTTATTATAGGTATCTCATAACCCCCTCATTCATGTTAATGCTCTATACTAGATCTACTGAAAAACATGCATAATAATCCCACGACATAGGTAATGTCAGGTCTAGTACAATCAATGGCATTTGAAGGCTGCCAATGATGCTCGCTTAAACAGACTATCTTCTACATTCACCAGTGTTCTTAAATAACTCTCCACTGGGATCATATGGTGTACATGCAAGTTTACAGTCAAAGTAATCGTATTTCTTTAGAGTTTTCTCAATTTAATGAGATTGATCCAAAGAAAATCCCACTTTTTACCTAGTAATCTTAATATCGGGGTTTACACTCGCCTTACCTAGATCTTTCATATCAAAATTGGCATTTAATAAGGATTTGACTGAGTTTATGGCATGAATATTTGACTCAACGACGAGAAGGTCATCTAAATAAAAACATATAATAGTGCAAATGTCATTCTCAGATTTGTAATAAATGCATTTGTCACTTTCATTAACTTTAAAAACATAAGAAATGATTAAGTTATCAAATTTGTTCATACCATTGTTTAGGTGTTTGTTTTAAACCATATAATGATTTATCTAAGTTGCATACTTTATGTTTTTGACCATGTACTACAAATCCTTCAGGCTGGTCCATATAAATTTCTTCTTCTAATTTACCGTTTAAAGAACGTGCTTTTAACATCCATTTGGTGTATTAATAAATAACAAATAGAAGCAAGTGAGATTAATACCCGAATGAATGTAATTCTAGTTACAGGTAGAAAAAAATGTTGAAGAAATCTATATTTTCTCTTTGCTTAAAACCTTTAGCTACTAATTGTGCTTTATACTTATCAATAGTGCTATCAGGTTTTAATTTCTTTTTAAGCACCAATTTACAACCTATAGATTTACAACCAGAGAATAAACCTACTAAATGCCAAGTCTTGTTGGATTCCAGAGAATCCATCTCATCATTTATAGCCTCTTGCCAAAAATCGGCATCTAAAGAAGATAAGGCCTCTTGGAGGTTTAAGGGATCCTCCTCTATAGTAAAGGCACAAAAATTCGAACCAAAATCTTTTACGGTTCTTGCTCTTTTACTTCTTCTAGGCTCAGTTTCAGAACTTTTATTAAGTTCTGTTCTAATATGCATACTTAATATGCCCCCACTATTCCTTAATTTAAAAGAAAATTTTATTTCATAAAAATCAGCATAATTTGATTCAATTATATTGTGTGTATTTAGGTCATAAAATCGGTATGCTTTGCTATTAATAGCATATCCCATAAATACACATTCATATGCTCTACTTGCCGATTTTATTCTCGTAGGGTCTGGAATGCGAACATATGTTAAACAAACCCAAGTTCTAAAATATGACCCATTGGATTTATAATTCTTTAAAATTTCATAAAGTGAAATTTTATTCTTAGATTAGGGGATTCTAGTCAGAACATAGCATGCAGTCAATTAAAATATTCCCCCACCAATGTTTTGCTGCACCAAAATTTAATAAAATGGCAATTACTAATTCGGTAAAGGTCCTATTTTTTTTCCAGCTTTACCGTTCATTTCAAGTGAATATGGTGCAGTTCTCTCGTGTACTATTCTATGTAAAAAAACAAATCAGAATAAACTAGATTCATATTCTGTTTCTCTATCACTGTGAATTCTCTTAATTTTCTTATTACTCAATTTCAGTTTTTAATGTTTCAAACATATCAAATGCATCACAACTTTAGGAAACACTGTCTTTCTAATTGTAAGCTTTATTTTCACATTACCAATCTCTACAGTTTTAGTGGAGTGAGGATCTCCCAACAACACTTTCTGATCATCAGCAGCCTTGTGTATTGAATATATCACGATCATAGCAGACATGGCGAGAAACACCAGTGTCTACCCACCAACTCTCTGATCCACTATCAAAGTGAATCTCAGTAGTCGTAGCTGTTAAAGGCTTCTCAGTCAGGTTTGCTTGCGGTGCAGGGTTTAGCCTGTTCCGACATTGTCGTGCCATATGACCTGGTTTTCCACAGTTGTAATATAGAAGCAACTGTTCAGAATCATTCTTTTTGGTTGGTTGCTGCTGTTTTTTATGGTTTCCTTGTGGATTCTCATTCTATTCTCAACTGATCGGCTGTGGAGGCTTACTATTGCTTGAGATGTTAATATGTTTGAAAAATTATATTTTTCTTATAGAAAAATATACGTAAACTCATAGACTAACATAAGTTATTCACATAAAATATTATTTTCTGCATTTGTACAATTCCCCCACACTTGTGGACTATATTAATGGTAAACAACTTACATGGTAAATTTAATCATCACATATAGAGACTACATAAACCAAGGTATCAAAACACTTTGGTTCAAAAAAATACTTAGGTTTAGTCAGTTAACGTTGTTCCAATCAAATAACGCACACTCTTAGGACTCAAGCAAAGTGATTAGTGTGACCCAAAACTACAGTACAAGATAATGAGCATGGTTCATGATTAGTTATCAAATTTCGAAGTTTTATAAACCAATTTCCACCATGTTACCATTTTACAACTACAAAGATGACATGCTTACAGTTCTTTAAGGCTATTGGATCAATGACAACCAACAATAACTTATAGTTTGTATCATTCTATGTCCAATGAAATTCATACATATAAGCTTCCTTTTTTGCTTCTATTGTTCTTTTTCTAAAGGATTCTGATTAAAATGCAACTCAGAAAGTGACTTAAGCTCGTTGGAAAAAGAAGACATAGCCAAGAAGCCTCTATGTTGGTACTTAACAAGCCAAAATAGAATATGTTAATTACCTAATACCTGATACCATTCTAGTGAATTTTCCATAATACCAGGCACAATAAGCTATCAATTTACGCATGCATTAGAAAGGGTTTAAAAAATTATATTACCTTTCTCTGATGCTTATCCTGGTGGGGGCCACAACGATAAAGAATACTGCAGCCCATCGATCCATTTCGCACAAACTTGGATTTCATGATGCTACTACGTAACTGCAGCGCGAAGCCGCCTTCCATGCCTACCAAATTGTCCATCTTGTAAACCTGATTTCATGTAGATGACGACAAATCCGGATTTCACATCAAATCTTTCTACTTTTTCTTTCGATATCTCGTTGCCAGAGAAGATAGTAGAAGGAGTCGCAGTTACAAATTGAGGAAGATTTTAAGGCATTGTGTATTTCAAAGCGTTGAGTAGATAGAGGAAGATGGCGGCACCTTCAAGCAAGTTAGGGTTGCAGCCATTGTTTCGAGATCGTCTTCAAATTGTTGGGAAACAATGGCTGAGTCGTGGACTAGGTCACTTTCTTGAAGACGATTCGGCGATCTGGTCGGTGGTGCAAAGCAGTTCGTACTTGTCGCCGCCGCCTCTGAGATAAAACAGCCTTCTGAGAAAAATAATTGATTTGTTTGCACAACAAACCAATTCAGATTTGCACTTTCAATTTAAATTTAACTGTTCGTTCTGATTTTGTTTTTGAAGAAATTTTAATGGTGGAGGAAGAAGAAAAGAGAGATAAGAATAAAAAGTATTTTTTTTAGTAGTTCGGCAATAAATAAACATGGTAATACATGTAGAGGAAGTCGGTTCAGATAAAAAAAATGGATCTCATTTTTTTACCAAGTCAAATAAAAAAGCTAGTTTTTTTTTTTTCTTTCATATAGTCTCATGATGTGGGACTATTCATATATGAGTCACCTCACATTTATCCAATTTTTTTAAATAATTTATCTTTATAAAAAATGAATCATTTTTCTAACAAGTACGAATGTCATTACCAATACGAGAAAATTTCTACCGAACTAATATGAAGAAAAAAAGGCTATTGATATTTTATCATTACTGTTGGTAAATTGATGATAAACCATTAATTTGTAACAATAACTTTACCATACACAAAAGTATGAAAATTTTATTGCATCAAAATTTTGATAACCTTAAAATGCTAAATATTTTGTCACTGATTCCAACTTAATCGATCCTATATCAACATTTTGATTTATTTCAGTTAGTACAGAGTTTTTTTTTTTTTTTTCGTTCATTGTAAATTATTTACAACGATAAGTAACTATAACTTTGCTAATAATATATTTGAAGTTAGAGAAACTTAAAAAAAAGAATCATCATGAATTATACTAGAAACATATCTTTATTTGGGATTAATTGAAGTGAAGAAAATAAAATTAACTTGAATGATAAATTACCGTTGTCATTGGTTGTGATATTTCTTTGCCTCTACATTTACCGTTAATAGTGATGGATGTACTGTTATATTACAATAACATTGGTGCATCGATGTAGCTTGGTATTTATTACCGGCTGCTACCGCCGTTAGTATATAAAAGCCTGAATTAAAACTAAATCATTCCTATACATTTATATATCTGTGTGATTATTAGAAATGATGCATCTTTTTTTTAATTCAGTCATCGTCAACTCAAATGTATTATTGATATCTAATGAATGTTGAATCTAAAATATTTAAAACTAACTCAGATCCAGAGAAGCAACGATGAAATGAATATTTGCAGTGCAGAATATTTATATGGCAAATATGTGAAATGCAAATATTTACACTAATTTGTTTCTAGTCTAAATCATTAACATTATAACAAAATAATGGAGAAAAATAGTCTTAAAAACATTAACTACAATGAACGCAGTAAGGTGAGCAGACACTTATATCTACATGCTGAATGATGTCACAGTGATTTTTTGCGGAGTATTCTATTTACAGGGTGAACATCTATGGCTAGAGCTTTAATGGTAGTAATTTTTATTTATTTATTCTACCATTACCAATCAGTTGATCAATATATATTTAAATAAAGTTAGTATAGCGGTTTAATATGCGTAGTAACAATAAATCGACCATCTTTTATCATAAACTATCATGAACGATTTTTTTTTTTCAGAACGAACAATAGCTATGGTAGTTTATCCTTTCGTTTATGATACATGAATATTCATGTAATATCTGTATTATAAGCATTTAGAGAAAAAAAATAAAATAATAATGATTCAATTTGGTAACTATTACGGTAAGCATGATTAAAAATATTTTGCTTTTTTAGGTTACATGATTAAAAATGCATGATGAGGCATCGTTGAAGTGTAAAATTATATAAATATTTTGCTTTTTTAGGTAAATAATATTTTACTAATACTGGTGTAACAATTACCAGTTTATATATCGGCGATTTGGTAACTATTACGGTAAGCAGTTTTAGCTTATCATGGTAATTGCGTCATGATTCAGGATTTGATGGAATCGAGATCCACGGAGCACACGGATATCTCATAGACCAATTCATGAAAGATGGAATCAACGACCGAACTGACTCCTATGGCGGATCCCTCCACAATCGAACCCGTTTCCTAACCCAAATTGTCCTCTCCATTTCCAATGCTATTGGACCGGACCGGACTGCGATCCGCATATCACCTGCCATCGACCACCTGGAGGCCTACGAATCAGACCCTCTATCCCTTGGCCGTGCTGTGATCCAACGGCTCAACGGCATCCAGCGGGACCTGAACCAACGCCTGGCCTACCTCCATGTCACCCAACCTCGATACACGGCCTATGGCCAGACGGAGTCGGGCCCTCTGGGGAGTGCAAAGGAGGTGAGCCGTATGATGAGGGAGTTGAAGGAGGGGTACGATGGTACTTTCATCTGCAGTGGAGGGTATACCCGTGACCTGGGGATGGAAGCAATCAGGGAAGGAGACGCCGATCTTGTCAGCTACGGTCGGTTGTTCATTTCAAACCCAGATTTGGTTGAAAGGTTTAGACTGGATGCTGGTTTGAATAAGTACGTGAGATCTACGTTTTATACGCATGATCCGGTTAAAGGGTTCACGGATTATCCCTTTTTACAGCAAGCACGGTCCAAGATGTAATTTTACTGAAGAGTAATAATCTTCACCAATTATTATATACCAGTTTACTAAGGTATGATTGTATTATTCACTTGAATGTGGTATTATTGATCAACTTTTTGCACAAATACATGTGAACTTGAGTCGCGTGCTGGGATGAATACACAAGGAAATCGTGTTTGCTATATTCCAAAACCATTTCTCTCTGTTTTAATTTTCCATTTCATAAATCTCGTTGTGGCCAGTATGGAATTTATTCGTATAAAAATCTTCATGTGGTTTGTTTTGAAAGAAACTGGCAGGGGATGAGCATGTATGTTAATTAGTTTATACCTGAATGCATTATGCAGTTATATTTACGGAATCTAACATTTTATAAGCTGCCTGTATTTGTATTACCTGTTCTGTTACATGCTGAACTCGTGCAGCTTCTTGTTTTTAGCGCTAATCGTTTGTAAATCAAACTCTTCCCTTGTTTCCCTCTGATTTATTGTCTTGTGTTAGGTCTCTGATGTCAACTATTTTCGATCTAGATGGGGTTTGTCATTAAACTACAATTATCTTTTCCTAATCTCTGAGCATCATGGATTGTTAATATGGTTTTAGCAAGAGTTAACTTAGTACACTAAGATTTAAGGGTGCTACTGTTCATACATTCGTTTACACTTCCGGCCACCAAAATTAAAAGCATCCCAAAATTTTCAAATTTTCTCTGCTGGCCACCGTCAAAATTAATAACGTAAAAATGAAGACGTAAAAATGGAGAGCCCACCAACACCTTCATCTGCACGAATGCTTTCTTCCTTCATCTACATGTTTAATAACGTTTGACACCATCGGATTAATGTGCTCTACGAATAAAACACCTAAAGTCAAATAGTTCAAGAAAAAATTAACATAATTCATTTTCATAACCACATTAGCAATTTAAATTTATATAAATAAGTACTTACTTCTTCGGTTGTGAAATAATTCGTCAAATCAACATTTATGTCTTTTGAGCCATTTGATCGAACATTTTGCGTCATATTATCAAAACCATTATGTTTATCGTTCAATTTATCATCATTCAAATACTCCATCTATCAAACGACAAAGAAAGTTAATATATCAATTTGTAAAAGAAGATATGTAAGTTATACGGATAAAACCCCTACAAGTCAAAACTTATATTATCATTCTCTATTACAATGTCGTCAAATTTAATGTCTTCCAAACTTGAAATTTCCAACGGAGCGGAAAAAATATCCTGAAACGCAATGGAGAATCCTAACCATTAAAAAAAAAACCTAACAACTTGTTTTATAATATAATAGAAAACAATAAAAACCAAATAATTCTAACCTTTTTTTTTTTATCTTCATTTTCCATCTCTATTAGACACAAAAGAATATATGTTTTTGTTAAGGTTTAAGGTTTGAAATTGCAGAGAAACACGTGTTTTTAAGGAGAAGTATGATGGTGAATAAATAAGTAAAAGAATAATATATGGCCAGAAGAATATAAAAAATAATGATTTGTATTAAATTTAGAAAGGTGACCGAAAGTGTAAACCGAGATGTGAATAGTAGCACCTAAGATTTAAACATATAGATCAGTTCGATAATAAAAGAACAAATCAAGCAAATATTAATTAGCTCAAATCATATCATCATATTTGTGAATATCTAATCAAAGAAGATGAAAATAAAAGAATAAATGTAATAAATAAATCAAGGCTGTTGCTATTCATACCCCGGTTTATACTTCTAGCCACCTTTCTAAATTTAATACAAATAATTATTTTTTATATTTTTCTGGCCACCATATATTATTCTTTCACTCAGTTATTCACCACCGTACATCTTCTAAGAAAAACACATACTTCTCTACAATTTCAAATTCTAAACCCTAAAAAAACAGATAATCTTTTGTGCCTGATATAGATGAAAGATGAAGATAAAAAAGAGATTACAATTGCTTGATTTTTATTTTTTCTGTTATGTTATAGAACATGTTGTTAGAGTTTTCCATTACGTATTAGGATGTTTTTTTTCCCGCTCCATTGAAAATTTTAAGCTTGGAGGACACTAAATTTGATGACGTTGTAATATAGAATAAAAATGTAAGTTTTGACTTATGTTTTTATCCATATAACTTATGTATCTTCTTTTACAAATTGATACATTAACTTTTTTGTCGTTTGACAGATGAAGTATTTGAAGGATGATAAATTGAACGATAAACATGTTGATTGCGATAATATGATGCAAGATGTTCGATCAAATGACTCAAAAGACATAAATGCATGATGTAAGTGAGGAAGGAAGCGTTCGTGTAAAGGAAGGTGCTCGTGACCTCTCCATTTTTAGGTTATTAATTTAAATGGTGGCCGACAGAGGAAATTTGACATATTCGGGTTGCTTTTAGTTTTGGTGGACATAAGTGTAAATCGAGGTGTGAATAGTACGCTCATAAATCAAATATTATTGAATTACATTATTTAAATAAACAATATTAACGAACAATTGTCATTAACAATAACTAACACTGTTGATTACAATCATATTTGTCATTCATTCGCCTCTAATCACAAACGTCCACAAATTACACCCTTGATTACAATCGAAATGATTGGTATATAGTAAAACTGAACATCCTTAATTCAATCATATTGTTTCCAAAAGACTAGAGTATTTTCACTCATTATACAAACACCCAAAACATAGATGACATTTCAACAATGAACATCAAAAGGATATTAGTGATAGTAAACAAGGGATAAGTCAGAAAATTAAGATCCACATTAAAGCGCAAGAAACCTCTCGTATGATCATAGAGCTTAAAATCTTCGACAAAATAAAAGACTCAAAATGCATTCAGTTACAAGATCACTTACAGTTTTACATAAAATTCTTTATTCACTACTGTGCTCATCCAACAAAGAGACTCTTGACCCGAGTCTTTAACACAAAATGAAATACTCCTGCAAAATTATGAAAAAACCATGGACAATCTATCTAGTAAGGCTCTACTGATGCTCTGAATTTCTCTCAAGCATACACAACATTGGCACCCACCTCCTCTTTGATCCTAAGAATCTATATTTACACGAACAGACATATCGGTTATATAATATGCATTGAAACAAAAAGAAAACTCAAATAGAAAAAGAGGATTATTTGTTGAAGGACGCAGTTTATAACTTGGTTGTATTTTGCCAGACGCTCAGAACGGCATGGAGCACTGTTGGCATTTTATAGTTTTTAGAGAGCTACATAGTTTGTTCACAAAACCAATTGGTTGATGTGAACTGTAGCTTCTTAGTATATATCCAGGATTTTTAGCTGAACATTTCCCGATGTGGGACTTATATTTTCATCACTCCCCCTTCACGTGTGGCGTATTTGAGCCATCTACGTGATCATGCTATTTTGGATGGAGTGGCGCACGTATGGCGGTTAAGCACATACGTATTAGTTGAACTAGTTGAATTAGTTGACCTGGGCTCTGATACCACTGTGGCATTTATATAGTTTAGAGAGCTACATAGTTTGTTCACAAAACCAATTGATTGATGTGAACTCTAGCTTCTTAGTATATATCCAGGATTTTAGTTAAATATTTCCCGATGTGGGACTTATATTTTCATCAAGCACCAATCTTGATTTGGCTTGCTTAATCAAAAAACAGGTTAAACGTCAAATGAGCAATGAATTAATCGTATGATTTTTTTTTTAATTATGATGACATGAAACTTACAGTTGACAACCCACCAGCAAGATCAACAGTGAAGGTATCTTCAGTTTCACCACTATGATACCGTATCAAAGCCAGTTTCATTACAATATTAACAAATTTGGTATGGGTCAAACTGTATGATATCCAATTATATATATCCTAACAGTCGCAAGTGTACCTAACAGTTAAAAATTAGTTTGAATGCAAAAAATGTCCAATTAATTAACCATCACTTTATTACCTTCTATGGCTGATCTTGACATCCCATCTAGCCTGTTTTGACATCCTCACTGCCTTGATACTCTCTGTTACGGACCCAAAATTCACCTATACATAATAAGAAATTGATCATTACATATAGCCATATATAACATATAGTGAGGAATCAACATGACAACAATATTACCTTCAAAAGAAGGGCATTGCAGGTCTTCTCCTTAACAGCCTTGGCCAACCTCTAATGTAAAAGAACATATTCATGTGAGCTTACATTTATACAATGTTATACGTAAATCTAATATTGAGTAATCCTAGTGTCGAGCACACAATTTTGTGGATATTTATAAATTTTAAACTTACAATAGGGTTGGTGACAAGAAGAGCATCACTGACAAATTTGAACTTTTTGACCCATATATGTAGACATTTTAGCATAGGTGTTCCAGTCATCTTGGTCAAATGGATTTTCAATTGAGACAATGGGGGTAGTCAGCCACAAATGATTTGTACACATTAGCCAAACTATCCCCTAAAATTTTCTGAGATCCATCATTATTCTCTTCCTTGAAATTGAGGTCATAAGTTTTGACATTGTAAAATTCTGAAGCAGCAACATCCATACCAATAACAACCTTGCCAGTCTATCCAGATTTAGCAATAGCAGTTTTTGATAGTTCTAGTCCTTCCTTGTTCCCCTTTATGTAGAAAAAGATAACCATGAGTGAAGAAAAAGAAAATACATTGGTGAAGAGTTAAAAAATGTTACTTTTATAATCAATCAGGTGAAAATTTCACAATTCCCGACCATGTACGGCCCGTACAGTGTGCACTATCAACACCAAGTGGTAGATAAAAAGCTTTTGAAATTTCAGCCATGATTGTAATATTATTATTATTTTGGCAAAACAAGCTAATTTTTTATAGTAGACTGTACCACTTTTTCATTATAGCAAATAATGAGTTCAAAATATAACAGGAGATAGGCTGATCGTCTACTTGCTACAGACATGATTATCTTAACTAAGATCTAAACTAATATCTATCACCATGCAGGGAAATATGAGTTACAGTCTAGTTAAGGGCAGTACAAATCAATACATAGTGTGGCACAAAACATTACATAACATAACTTAATTGTAAGGCTGCTAGCAGTGCTAGTGTTTAAACACAACTTAATTTGAAACTACTATGCTCTCGGCCGATACCAACATCTAGATTAGCTACAAAGAAGCTATGCAGAGGTTGAACTAAACAGAGAATTGTCATCACTTTTAAGCAGCTTATCCGGAAAAAAGTAAAACAACTCTTTATGAAACCTCAATGTAACCTATCTCAAACATTTGGCACTTAAGTAATAATTTATCCCACTCAAGTAATAAAACATTTGGCACCAGATTGAAAGTGGAAGCAAAAAGGACATCATTTCAAGTTAAAACTATAGATTAAAGAGAGAGAAAAAAGCAGGCAATATGGCCAAATCAGAAGGAAAAATGGATAAACATGATATGACATGATATCTATAACATTGATTTATATATTTCAGTATGCATGCAGCAACATCGGCCCTTGCACCAATAATAGAAAGTGCAACTAAATTAAGTATAACAAACCTGGAAGTTAGGAGTAAAGCCACCCTCATCTCAAACATTAGTAGCATCTTGTCTATACTTCTTCTTGATCACAGACATCAAAAAATACATGGTATATAAAATGGAACTACACAATATTACATGGTATATATAAAAGGGAGGGAAATGACCGTATTACTGGACTAATTAATCACCTTCAAGTTATGGTATATTTCAACCCCCATTTTCATGGCTTCCTTGAATGAAGAGGTACCAGTTGGGAAGACTCTTGAATTCTCTTGAAGTTTCAACATAATACAAACATGAAAAACGGTGAAACCGACTTTAAAAATTAGCCATATTTAATAATGAAAAAAATTGCTTACCTGTATGGCAAGCTTGTTTCCATCATGTGATCCACAATTGATAACATTAAATGCTAGCACAGGCAAGACCAAGTTCTTGTTCCCAGCAAGATTGGCAATGTGCTGCAAGATTATGTATAACAAGATATTCATTTTCAGCATATAATGTAGGTAACTCGTAAAACCTACAAAATTTTATTCAGTTTAAAGTAGGAATGCCAACATTCAAGAAATAAATGATAAGTAGTTTCTGGATCTTATTCACATAAAGGACGGTTTGTGTTATTAGTATATCCTGATTTACACATTATGTCCTTTGTGGGAAGTCTTTTATTAATAGCAAAGAAACTACGAATTGTCATTTTCGGTTGTTAACCCTGTTATATATAAAATCCTACCATTCTACCATGGGATGTTTATTCCTAACGATTTCCCATTTTTAATAATTGAACATTCAAGTATGTATGGTGGTGATGAAGTATTAGTGAAATGACTTGTCAATCACGGGGGAAATATACATTGCAGCCAGCAATCTTGATTGGCCAAGCTGCAATCAATGAAACAAATACACATTGTCAAACACACTACCATAGAACCATTGTATGTTCCTTTCCCTAAGAGACTATGACATTCTTGGAGCATTCATAAGATATTACGCGGCCCTAAGGACAAAGGGGCATGGAGGTTGAACAAAAGGAAGCAAAGCTTGCAAGGCAGAGATGATAATTAATGAGAGATCATACTTGATAAATATACTACTAGGAAAGCACAAAGTACAATTGTCATCTGATAAAAGATGTCTTGTAATGATCAACAAGCTTTTCTTTCAGTGACCAAGGCCCTGCAACATACTAGCAGTTGGAAAACTTACTAGAAGGACATGAATATGGATATGCACGTTTAAGGATCGAGAAAATCACCCCATGAGAAAGGAAGACAACTTTTAATAAAACAAAGCATACTTTGTATTCTACGAAAGTATGCTTTGGGATGCAAATGTTATTGGCATTTTTTGTAATAGCAGGATGGGGAAAAGATGTCAAGCAGCATAATAAGGGCGCCATCGTATGATCACAAGGGCAAGGCGAAGCATTAGGGAAAAATTTGGATAGTTGGAAAATATAGTCCAGGCAATTGTAAAATGTTCTTAAGGTCAGGACATGCAACTAGGTCGAAACCATGTCTCAATCCGAGCTATAAATATAAACCATTGGAAATAACATGTGCTTCCACTTCACCAAATTGTTAAGAGTACATTTAATTATCTTGAGGTATGTCAATTTTTTACATATGGGGCAATTAATTGAGATAATGGTTGGCCCTGGATGAGTGTAGGATGCATTATGTGTGAAAAAGTAAAGCCTATAGTTCATTTCGTGTACTAACCAACTACGTATAATTTGAATCACCAATCCTTTTCAATAAACATATCGGATTCACTAACTAAAAATTGGTAAATTACTATCTAAAAGGAAAAAAGAACCAGCAAAATGCTACCCAATCATGTGATTCTGATCAAAACAATGCTTGACACATTGTATGTGAAATCGTGAACATTATGCCAATCATATTACTTTTATTAACTCATTATGCTTATCAATAGTGAACTTTTGATTGCAAATATCCAAATATAAATTTTGGATCTATTATCTCATACTTCCAAGAATGAATTCTTGATAACTGAGTGTCTAAATAAGAATATTGGACTCTCCATTCAATGTTAGTAGAAGGATATTAAGTTTTAAAGCCATAGAATCCTGCATGGTTACATGTTTGAGTTTGTGCATTATGCATAACTAGATTTATAAAGCTCATAACTTGAAGTTTGTATTCAAACTTCGTTCATTGAGAAAGTTTATGCATCCTCCTACATCATAATTTTTGGGGTATACGAAGCTAACACCAAAATCTTTCTAATGATTCTTAAGTTACAAATAAGCTATGCAAGAACCACAGGATTTTGTCCTAAAGAATAAAAGCTTCTTTATACTAGGGGGCTAACTGTTAACACCAAAATTTGCATCGACCAAATATAAAGAAGCAGAAGCTTCGAAATCAATAGAGAAAAGAGGTTCCGGGCAGCGAAACCGAAACTAAGTAGCGAAAGCAAGCTCTGAAAGCTTGGGGACTGATACCAAATAGAAAGAGTATTGGGGATAGCTACGCCGACACCAAGAACAGTGGGATGAAGGCCGACACCAGTAGCAAACAGGTCGGTAGAAGCATTGAGAGAATCAGAGCCGACGCCATAACACAAGAATATCAGTCCGACACTAATAGCAGAAGAATAGGAGGAAGAGGAAAAACATGGTGTCGACACTAGCATATAATGCACTACTATCCCGGTGACGACACTGCCAAGATAGCAAAGAGCTTAGAAAGGCATAACTATAACAATGATTCCCGAAAGAGTGAAGGAGAAGATAGAGACCTGGTATCGATACCAATGGACAATGAACAATTTAGCTTGGTATCCGGCAGTAGAACAAGAAGGCAAACTTATGAAGGTGACATCCAGAAAACCAACATCAAAAGGGAAATAAGATCAAGACATGAGACTAGCACCAAAAGGATGTTTTGGAAGCACATAATCGACACCAGACCATAGAGATAGCTGATACTGAAAGCAAAAGGACCTAGTCATAGTGCTATCGGCACCAACAAAAGAGGTAAAAATTGGTGTCAATCCAAATAAGATGGCAGCAAGGCAACATCGAAAGCAGTAAAAGAGCAAGGAGCAATAGAGAGCAATTATAGTACCGCCACCGAGAGTAAACAATCTGGTTTCGATCCCGAAAGCACACGATTCAACACTAAAACATGGAATCACGAAAGAAAAGCATAAAGCCAACAAAGAGAGAGCAAAGAGCTATCGATACCCATATGCTTGGTATCATTACTAACATTGAATATTCAACATGAAGGCATGAAGCCGAAACTGGATTCATCAGAGGAGATAAAGGGCTAAAAACAAGTAAAGCGGGGGAAGGAGAATCTATCGGTACCAACAGTCTCGGTACCAATACTAATGGGCAAAACCTACACTTCTAGGACAAGCTCAAAGGTAGAAATGAATGACAAAAGATGATTGTGATTGGAGGTAAAGCCAAGCACATAAAGAAACAAAAACATCTCAACCAGCACCGAATTGCATTCGACACCGACACCGAGGTTATCACATTTCGACACTGAAAGCCGAGAGCGAGAGAAAAGAGATAATCAAACCGCCACCTAAGCACATATAAAACTTTGGCACCAAAACCAAGAGATGCGGAAGCATACCGAAACCAATGGTCTCGAATCCGGAAGCCACCTAGGCAAGCTGCTATCAAGAGGTTATAGCGAAACTGGGCTTTCTACCTGAATGTTACCAAAGGAGACCCATTTTTGCCTATAAATAAGACCCCAGGGGTCACATTTTAGGGGACTTTTCATCATTCCACAATCTTGCTCTCATTTCTAAGAGAGCAACCCCTAATTTGTAAATCAATTTGGGGATTTCTTATGTAACCTCCTCCATGAATAATATCATCAAAACCCTTAAAGTGGACTAGGTTCAATGCGAACCAAACCACTATAAAT